>JANAVB010017800.1:8691608-9056608 GCA_029216955.1 Iris pallida | reverse complement strand
CGGCGCACTGTCGTTCTCCTCAAAGACTCGTGCAAGCCTTCCCAACCCGACTTAGCTAGATCGCTAAGAAAATTAGAATAGTGGAGCAAAGATGGACTAGTAAGAATCTCTTTATTGACTTGGAGAATGCTTACAATTTTTAGGTGGTGGAACAAATGAGAGCCTCCCCCTTTTATAAGTGCTCATAGAGCAATACAAGGAAAGTCCTGGAAGGAATATTCCAAGGATTATTACTTTCTACCATAACTGGAATAGCATATTCCAGGTTTATTCTCTAGCAACATAAAAGGAAACTTCAAGGGCCTTCCAGAAGCTTCTTGGGCCTCCTAGAACGATCTTGGGCCTTCCGGAGAGATCCACAATCTTCTAGAGCCTTTCGTCATCTTCTAGAATATTCTGGAAGCTTTCCGCATAACCTTGGTCCGTGAAAAGGTTATGCAACTGGGCTCGGGCGGGGTGCAATATTTGGGACGTTACATTCTTCCCCACCTAAGGCGTTGACGCCCTCGTCAACATGCTCGCTGAGAAACGCCTGGATCTCGGCTTCAAACTAATGCAGCGTATCAGCACGTTCCCAGCTAGACTCGCCGTATGGTAAGCCTTTCTACTGGATGAGGTACTCCACATAAGGGGACACGTCTAGTCGCCGAATGGTCCTCTTGTCCAGCATGGCTTCTACCTCCTTGTCGAAGGAAGTCGTCATGGTCGCCGTTGGTCGCTTCGGAACTCCTCGCTGGGGATCCTCCAAGTCTGCATGGTACGGCTTCAAGTAACTCGCATGGAAGACTAGATAAATCTTCAGCTTGGCAGGGAGTTCAAGCTTGTAGGCCACCTTGCCTACCTTCTTGAGCAGGGGAAGGGGCCTTCATACTTCGGATTAGTCCTTTATGCACCTTGCGGAACACCTTGAACTGTTGTGGTTGTAGCTTCACCATCACCATGTCCCCCTCCTTGTACTCAATCGGCCTTCGCTTTGCGTCAGCCCACTTCTTCATCTTCCTCGCGGCCTTCTCCAGAAATGCCTTGGCAATGTCTGTCTTTGCCTTGAAACCTGAAGTGAACTGGTTGGCCGGGGCTTCTACTCGAGGACCCCGCACTCAGCGTGTGCGGGGCAAGTGGTTGGCGACCCATCACCAACTCGAATGGACTGGTGCGACGACTCGCTCCGTTGAAGACTGTAGCAGAACTGAGCGACGTCGAGGTGATGCATCCAATCCCTCTGGTTGGCACTCACAAAGTGCCGCAGGTACTCCTCGAGTAGCGAGTTGACCCGCTCGGTCTGCCCGTCCGTCTGCGGTGAAAACTGGTCGAGAAGTGTAAGTCCGTCCCGAAGATTTTGAACACTTCCGTCCAGAACTTTCCCGTGAAGCGGGGGTCTCGGTCGCTGACAATGTTGACCGGGATGCCCCAGAACTTTACCACGTGGCTGATGAACAGTCGTGCGGCCTCCTGCTGTGCAGTCCGTCGAAGAAGCAATGAAGGTCGCGTACTTTGAGAACCGGTCCACCACCACGAGAATGGACCCAAGCGCCCCTACTTTTGGCAGGACGGAGATGAAGTCCATCGAAATACTCTCCCACGGCCGACTCGGCACGGGAAGAGGCTCCAGTAGGGCCCCGGGCTTTTGATGATCCACCTTGTCCTATTGGCACACAAGACAAGTACGAACATAGTCCTCCACATCCTCGTGCATGCGAGGCCAGTAGTATGCGGCCTCCAATAGCGCCAAGGTTCGCTTCTGCCCCGGGTGTCCAGCCCACTTTGTGTCATGACACTCCTTGAGTAGCTGTCTCCGCAAGCCACTCCACCTAGGCACGACCACCCTGTCGCCCTTGGTGTAGAGAAGTCCGTCTTTCAGCCAGAATTTTCTCGTCTTGTCCTCCTTGGCAAGCTTCACTATGGCCAGTGTCAGTGGGTCCTCCATGATTCCCACTCGAACACGGTCCAGAATGTCCCCCTTGAGCAAGCACAGAGATGCGAGCTCGGCCTTCCTACTAAGCGCATCGGCTACCTGATTTTTTGTCGGGTTTGTACTGCAACACCATGTCGAACTCGACTAGAAAATCTTGCCATCTCGCCTACTTCGGAGATAGCTTCTTCTGGGACTGGAAGTAGTTCGTGGCAACATTGTCCGTCATGACCACGAACTTGGTGCCGAGGAGGTAGTGCCGCCATGTCCTCAAGCTATGTACGACCGCGATCATCTCCTTCTCCTGCACCGTGTAGCGCCGCTCAGTGTCATTCAGTTGCGGCTCTCGAACGCGATGGGGTGTTCTTCCTGCACCAACACCCCACCGATGGCGAAGTCGGACGCGTCCGTGGACACTTCGAACGCCTTGGAGTAGTCCGGTAGAGACAAGACCGGCTCCTCCGTCACAGCCCGCTTCAGTTCTTCGAATGCCTCCTCGCATTGGGGCGTCTAGCTCCACGCCCGATCCTTCTGCAGCAGATCAGTCAGAGCACTGCATGGCAGATTATCCTCGGATGAACCGCCGGTAGTAGTTCGCCAAGCCAAGGAACGATCGCAGCCGCGTTCACATCTGACACATCTTGCCTCTACAATTCTTGTGCCATCCATGGTTGTAGACCCTCCAAAAGTAGAACAGGTGATCCTCTTCGCCCATAGTGGAAATGGAAAGCATCAGGCGGGTGAACTCTGCCACATACTCCTTGACGGACCCGGTGTGTTTTAGTTGTCGCAAACTCCGTCTCGCGACATACTCCACATTCTTCGGGTAGAATTGAGACTTAATCTCCTTCTTGAGATCCTCCCAAGTCTCGATCTTGCAGAGCCCCTTTTCTATATCGATGCACCTGCGTCGCCACCACAGCATAGCATCATCAGAAAAATATAGGGACGCTGTATTTACCTTGTCGGTCTCATCCTCGATGCGGACCGCCTTCAGGTAGCGCTCGACATTCCATATGAAGTTATCCACCTCCTTCGCGTCCCGTACGCAAGTAAAGGATTTGGGTTCTGGATACTTCACCCTCTGCGTCGACTCCCTCCTCGGAGTAGGACCACCAGCAATGGCCCTTTCGAGGACCTCCGCCTTGGTTTGTAGCTCCTTACGTAGTTCAACAATCTCTGCCTTCGTGGCCTTTCGTTCCTCCTCGAACTCGGCCTGCATCTCGCGGAGATGCTCTCTGAACTCCGTCATAGCCGTGGCGATCCGCCTCCAAACCCTGGGCGAATTCCTCGTGAGCCGCTTGGTTCTGCTCCACTTAAAATTCGACGCCCGTCACGCCTTTCTCCAGCATCTCAATCCGTCAGCTAACTCGCTAAGAGCCCGTTCCATCGACGGTTCCTTCTCTTGCCCTTCCTCGAGGTCTTCGCCTTCTCCTTAGGCGATGCGGGTTGCTCGTTGATGATGGCTTCGGTCGAAGACATAACGGCGATCGAACCTTTGCTCTGATACCACTTGTCACAGACTTAGTATTTTTGCTAGCTCTTCGTCCGTGCGGCGCACTGTCTTTCTCCTCAGAGACTTGTGCAAGCCTTCCCAACCTGACTTAGCTAGATCGCTAAGAAAACTAGAATAGTGGAGCAAAGATGGACTAGTAAGAATCTCTTTATTGACTTAGAGAATGCTTACAATTTTTAGGTGGTGAGGAACAAATGAGAGCCTCCCCCTTTTATAAGTGCTCATAGAGCAATACAAAGAAAGTCCTGGAAGGAATATTCCAAGGATTATTACTTTCTACCATAACTGGAATGGCATTCCAGGTTTATTCCCTAGCAACATAAAAGAAAACTTTAAGGGCCTTCCAGAAGCTTCTTGGGCCTCCTAGAACGACCTTGGGCCTTCCGGAGAGATCCACAATCTTCTAGAGCCTTCCGCCATCTTCTAGAATGTTCTGGAAGCTTCCCGCATAACCTTGGTCCATGAAAAGGTTATGCAACTGGGCCTCGGGCGGGGTGCAACATTTGGGATGTTATACTTATCTCTCTACATATAAAAGTTCCACATGTTTCTTACAAAATAATGTCTTGACTATATTACCCTCAAAATACAAAAGTATAGACAAGGAAATTATAGTAATTTGCATCCTAACTATAATATGTCTCTCTATCTCTACCAAATGCTAGCCGACAAGTCCCCTCCTCTTCCTTCCTCTTCATCTTCAATTCTAAAATATCAGCCCCCTCCTCTTCATCTTCAGGAGGTTATAGTAAAAAAAAATCATAAGGCAATTATTACACTACACAAGTATCGAAATGAATTTGATAATAATTGTAACCTCCACCTACACTACACAAGTAAATTATTAAGGCAATTATTACTTTAATATATATATTTTATATATATATATATATATATATAATATATATATATATATATATATATATATATATATATATATATATATATATATATCAGAAATGCTCCAAAACTTGTCGGTTGGTTTTGTATTATAGAACCACCCTATGTTTTATGGATTGGATTAGAATTTAGTGGTTGAGATTAAAATGTGTAGACCCAGGGGCGGACCCATGTACATCTCACTGGAGGGTAGGGTCCCCAGTGAAAAAAAGATAAAAATTTGAAGAACAAAATATTTGCTAGGAAGCAGCATCTATGGATGGGTGTACTACCGGGAGATTGGGGCCCAGTCAAAACAAATTGAAAAAAGGAGGAGGAAAGCAGTAGCTTATGTCTTATTGTGTGGTGCCGCCACCACACACCACACACACACACACACACACACACAAAGTTTTCACACACAAAAAGGCCGCAGCTACTGCCTCTTAATTCTTCTTTTCTTCGTCTCTTCGTTTTTTTTCTCTTTAGCCGAGCATCCGATCCTACAAATTCTTTTTTACAAAGCGGCTGAAAAGCTGTCGGAGGAGCTGAGGATGGAATAGAAAACTCCTAAACAACAATTTCTATATTTTATTGTATGAAAACTCTTAGAGAACAATTTCTACATTTTGTATAAAAAATCAGTCATTTGTTTGGGGTTGTTTGGGATGATCTGTGTGTTCAATTTTCAATTATATATTTTGTTCCTATATATTCAATTTTTTGGGACGTTGTTTTCGGACCCCTATAAATATGCCCCCATTAGAATATCATCCTGGATCCGCCATTGTGTAGACCCCACCACCTTTTTAAGTCATTTAATCTCAACCATGAAATTCTAATCCAACGTGTATAACATAGGTTGGTTCCATAATACAAAACCAGTCGGTTGGTTCTAGAGCACTCATATATATATATATATATATATATATATATATATATATATAGCACAAACGTCAGCCCCCTCCTCTTCCTCTTCATTTAACCTCCAATCCTTTTGTCTGCACACTCTCTCGCCATCGACCGAGTGCCGATTGCTTGCACCCCTTACCAGCATTCTTCTTTGCGCTGCACTCGATGTCGACATTTTTAGAAAACGTCTCCAGCAGTGCCTACGTGTCAGACCTTCTATTGAACACTATTGGAGTTGACCATTTCGTTGACTTGTGCCGAGCAACAATAATTTTTACTAAGGTGGACTCCATCTCTCCTCTTTATTTCTCCACTGTATTTGCTTTCTATTTTAATAAAAAAACTACGTAAGCAGCAAGGGCCGGTTGCCATGCTTGTATGCAAGAAGATTAATTTATGCACAGGATATAGTATCATTGTTTAGGAACACCTATAGAGAAGGGGAGCACATGCTTTCCTTAATACTTTATGATAATTAGGACCGAAGATATATATTTCATGCTTATTTGATTAGAGGTCAGGCTCATTTTCAAGTCCACTATGCATGCACAAAAGTATTAGACGAAGAAGAATTCATAACAGTTGTCAAATGGTTCATGTGTGGCTACATAGCCTCTCCTTATTAGAATACTATTCACATGGATTCACCCATATCATGTGGAGGAAAAGGAAATAAAAACAAAGAAATAAAAATAAAGTTATTAATTCCATCTCTCCCCATAACAATATTTTGGTTACCTTCTTTGCTCTTAACTCCTTCCAATATTCTCTAAATCCCACTTTAAACTAAATTATTAAAGTACCTTATATATATATATATATATATATATATATATATATTATTGAGCACATAAACCTCAAAGTGTTACAAAATTGTTACAAGGCTCGGCACATATCTAAAGAAATAAATTGACCATTATATATAATAACATACCAAAGTAGTTTTCTAGGCAGGTCTTTTGCATGGTCTTAAACCTTTAGGCCTCAGTTTTAGAACCGGGACACAATTTTCGATAAAAAACTGAGAGAATGAAACAATTATAAAAACAATGTTTCAACGCAACACTTCAAGGAAGTTGCGTAACAGAGATCCTTAGAGGATTCTGAGTTACGATAATCTATAAAAATTTCGTAATAGTAGCAAACGACAGCAGTACTTCTAAACAGAAGATACTAATCAAATGTTTGTCACGACCCGTACCCGCTTTTCGGATACGAGACATGTCCAAGCCTACCGCCGCAGAGTCGGCGGTAGAAACGCTGTCAAGCCCGCAAGAAATAAATGCTCAAGAAATACAACATTTGCTGCTCATTCATATTTCTAAATCTATTACAACATTTACATCATTTAAAATTAAAGGGAATACAAGATTTTACAATTAATTAAATTGATACAAGTGCTTTCAATTTCTAGGTCGACCTCAGCATACCCATGTCCTCCCAGTGCTAATAATGATCGCGGCTAAACCTGAAAAATGTTGGTTATCCAATCAGGATTGGAACAAGTACACAAACCGACGGCAATACAAAACACAATAGAATTAACAAGACATGAAAATAACATATGGAATATGAAAGCTAGTAAGAAAACTGATGACATAGCACGATAGAGAAGTAAACAAGGAAAAACTAATAAAAGACATCTATCTAGGTGGTGTGAAATATCTGTTTCGACATGTGAACGGCTAGGGGGTAAATCCGGCATCCTGCACGTGTCGTGTGCAGCTGCTATCATTCACGAAAGACACGAGGATAGTTCTGGGTAGTCCACATGTCTACTAAGATATTTCCCCTCCCGACTACTCCGTGTGACGAGCGTGTCAACAAGCAGCAAGATATATGTATAGACATGAAATGAAAAGACTACTATGAATCGAAAAGCAATCAGAAAGTGCACTTGTCTGAGGTCCTTAGCTGGAGAAACCAACAATACTATACCACTCAATGAGCCACAATCAGTCAACACATGTAGAAGTCTCCTGCTGAAATAAACATTACCAACGTTCTTAGAATAGTCAAATTAGCTAGAATTTCCTGTCCTTAAGTCCAATTCTGGACACAGGGGCAAAACGGTAATTTCGGACAAAAACGATGTCCACCGTTGGACCCGCTTTGCACCGAAAAGCGTGCCAGAGTGAATGGTCTCTAAAGTCGTCAAACTATATGTCTACGGATCTGGTTTTCCGATACGAACCCAACCGTATGTCCAGAGTTGGATTTTGGCGGGCCGTGCACAAAATTGCCCGTTGAGTGGGACCGTGGGCCCACAAAACGGTGATTTTATCAACGGTCTCAGAATCGGACCAAACTTGGCATACAGGACCAGAAAAATGATACGGTCATGCTGGAGCAAGTTTCGTCTCGATCTGACGAGCATACACAAAGTAATTGGAGAATTTATAAAATACACGATACGGTGAATTTCGACGGATACGTATCAAATTCGTCGCGAACACGCAACCAATTTGAATTCCGCCAAAGCCCACACGACCATGAAGCCGTTACGCAGCTTTTGATGCTTTCAGTTCGCAACCACGTCGTCCGGTTTGGCGGGACGCACGTCGTGTGGAACAATTTTCTAGTTTTTAAAACAGGTTTTTGACGAAGTTTACATGTGTTTATTTCTCTGTACAAAGCAAATTTCTACAAACTTCCTACATGAATTTTCTAGCCCTATATGTTGGGTTTAACTTCTGTTTAGAAAGTTTCCTGATTCGAAGGATAAATTGGTGGAAAATTCGACGTGAAGTTGGGTGTTTGGGACTGCTCTGTTTTGCAATTTGTAAACAGATTTTGTGTCAATCTTTGGGCTCGATTCATGACGCATGTCATGCAACGTAAATTGAGCTAATGGGATCGAAACGAAGGTGGTTATGTTAGATGCATACCAGAGAAGATGGCTCGGTGGTTAGTCGAGCGTGCACGAAGAAAACACGCAATGAATTTGCCTCGGCGGTCTGTCGTTGTTCTCTGTTTCAGTCATTCGCGCGCACGCGCGGCTATTTCGGCCGGCGGCGGTGACCCTCGTGGTGGCTGTCCGCTGTGTGCACAGGGTTAGGGTTTCGAGTATTCTTCCTCTCGATATATACTCTGTTGTGTTCTCGGGGGGTCGGGTTTATATGGGGAAAAGTTAAGAGCTGCTGGGCTTGGCTATTCCCGCTGTGCGGGGAAATTCTTGGGCCGGTCTGCTGTAACCGAGCGCGGGGGAAGTTTGATTGGACTGGGCCTGGGTTACGTGTGAGCTAAGGGCTCGGTTTGCTATTATTATTAATAGCTTAGCTCCTGTTTAGATGTTCTCGGTTTGGGCCGAGGGGGTCTGGGTGTTTAGGCTTATTCATTCTATTTCTTTTTCCCTTTTTCTTTTTCTTTTATTAACTAATATCTATATATATTCATATAGATATATACCAATACCTATATATAAAATATTCACATACAATAACCCATTAATATCTCTATATACACTTATATATATTCACCCATTTTATATTATCAATATATATATATATATATTTACGTACACGTATTTATATATGCACATATATGTACACTTGGTGATATATTTATATATATATATTACATGCACACATATTATTCTATATATTATACATACACCTTAACACGTATATTAATATATATATATATATATATATATATATATATAATATAATATATATATATATATCTATATATATTCATATGAATATAAAAAATATATATATATATATATATTCATATGAATACTGGTATAATAATATATATATATATATTATAATATATATATTATATATATTTATATATATATATATATATATATAATATATTATATATATTATATTTATAATATAATATATCTATATATATATTATATATAATATATATCTATGAATAAAAAAAAAAAAAAAAATATATATATATATTCATATGAATACTGGTATAATAATATCCATAAATCTAATTAAATTACCAATAATATCTATTTCTAGATTAGGGCCTATATTATAATTATGAATATATAATAACATTTTGACGAAGATAATATAACCAATAATAAAATAATATTATATAATAGTAACCATAATAATATTGAAAAAAATAATAATAAAAAGGATAAAATTACCATTCCAATAAAATAAATAACAATAAATATTTCAAAATTTCGAGAAGGGGAGCTACAAATCTACCCACCTTAAAATAATTTCGTTCTCGAAATTCTAACTCATAACTATTCCTAAAATTCAAAAGGAAAGTCTACCTTAACCTTAATCTCTTTAAATTTCTCGAAAATAATTGTATCGTCCTTCTAGTCATTTTGTAACTACGAAACTCCGAGGACTTCTACCCACCTTTGGTCACACCACTCCCTCAATGGTATGTCCCTAAAACTTTATAATCTTCCAATTACTTGCTAAAATGGATATCTACTGCTTTTGGCCTCTATAATCCTCTCCTATCTGTCAAGTAACCCAAAATCTAATAAGCAACATATTTATACAATTTGCTAAGAAATATCAATAAACTCTAGTAAGCATGACTATTCGTCGCTCCGAAGTAAGGAGGACAGGAAGATAAAAAATAATCGAGAGAAAATATGAAATTTCAGAGCGGTAGCGGGTTTCCAACGATACAACTAAAAAGGGTATTTACGAACCATTAACTTATTGGCTAGGTTGGGCTACTCTAGTCTAGTCAACTGCTAAATCTAAAAACTTTTCGATTCTTAGAGGGGCTTGCAATCCATGCAATACGAAAATTTTATTCTCGAAATTCTAAACAAGGTTCCAAAATAGAATAGAATTTGAGAAATCAAGATTGTGATATTACGGGGTTCTCTATTTGGACATTAGTCGTTGGTTGGATGAACATTGGGTTTCAATCTATATTGACTGAACAAGATCTCCAGATAAAGTTATGTCTACTAGGTTAGGGTAACCTAGAATAGGGTTCCTTCCAAGTGGTTGGGCTAGTTGCTAGTCGGGTTGATTAGCTAGGTCCCTAAAGCTCAAAATATGCCTTCAGTGACTTTTGGTTTAAGTAGCACAAGAGGCCTCCCAAGCGGCACACTAGTGGCGTATGTGTAGTGGGCTTCAAGTAGATCACCACCACATATTGGGTCGAAGGAATTGAGTCAAGGTTGAGGCTCTAGTGGAAGTCAGGAAGTATACCGGTACTATGGTAAAGGTTATAACTAGTCCTTTTAACCTGAAAGTCGTACCCCAAAAATAGAGTACAAGGGGACGGGTTTGAGTGGGACATGATATACCTAATTGATTGTGGACTCGTCTAGATCTTGCATGTAAAGTTTATTGGAAGGTAACAGCTGGTCTCGTGCTCCGAATATTAATGACACGGCCGGGGACACAAAATAATCTAAGTGGAAAGTGGGAGTCCATGGGGCACTAACTACCATTCTAATGGGAAAATTATTCTAATCAATCGGTATTCCTCGTATATTCCAAGAAGGCTTACAGTCTACCCACCTTAGAAACTGGGATATGGTTTTAGGAATAATGAGGTTAGAAGGATTCCGAAGTCCGGATACTGTACCTTGACTCTTGCTAATAAAGAATAAGGCACAGCGTGACGGAATACGGTAATTATAGGTCAAGTCAAGGACCGTTCCTCAAATTCAAATGGCTAGAAGGTCCCAATAGTAGCTTAAAGGTCGAGAGGAGAACGAGTAACCCAAGGCAATATTTCAATCACAAGGCTGGCCGATGGTAGCTACACTTGCGTATACAACTATCATAGTCATGAGGATACTATGTATCTATCTATCAATTACGAGCCTTCGTCTTTCCAATCAGTGAAGACGAAAATGATAAAGAGTTCAAGAGGGATGTCACTGAACACAATTACATGATTCAAGGGCGAATGTTTAATTCAAAAGGAATTGTCAAAGCAGTCGCGGATGAGATCCTAGAGACATCTATATCTCAATCCACGTAGGGTAATTAGATGAAGAGCGAACCAAATGCATCATGGTTGATCAGACTGTGATACAATGATTCTGATTAGACAATATGTTAGCGGGCGTCCCCAATAAACATATGTTTTGAATCAAGCTCGGTAAAAGAGTAAGCTTGCAAAACTAGACTGTAATAGCAGCGTTGGTCAAGATAGTCAAAATACAAGCATGCGGAATCTTTGGAAGGAGGAGTAAGTAATTCGAGTTTTGAGAGAATCAAACCCTTACCTGGTGTTTATTACTTATACAGCCATCCTACTATCTTCTATCCATTCGACCTTAGTCGACTAATGGGTCATGGAACTCTAAATTCTATAGTCTGGATAAGCCTATTATTGTCTGTCAATTACCTTGTTAATAGATCACAAGAACTATGGGATGTTAGGTTGGGAGACACGATATTCAACTGGCAGAACTTTCACTAGTTTTGGCTTTGGGTCTTATGGGACATACATGGCACTTTCCTTCCCTCTATAGTATCTCAAACTTGTAATTATGTCTAAAATCATTTCATCGAGAATTATGCCTCGTCTGTAAACTCTGGCTGTGGTAACCCTCGGTTCCATGATTCAATTCTGATAGGCTATTGGGTACTCTACCTTACATTGACACAAGGGTATCTAAGATCTAAGAGGTCAACTACGACATAGTTTTAGTAATGTTCTATAACCTATGATCCTCAAAATGGTTTCATTTCTATGGGTTGTGCCTCGCCAGTGCGCTGCTGGCTGCAGTGAACCCACATTCTTCACTCTCCAATAATTGATGACAGTACGCTGCTGTCTAAACTTTATGGGTTAGCTAATATTCTCTAACTATAACCGTAAAAATTCATGAGCCTCTAGAGATTCAAACAGGTTGACTAAAATAAAAACATAGGTAATTGTCCTATCACTACAACAGAAATACCATTTAATGACGGCTAAAAACCGTCATTAATGACAAACCATGACGATTTTTTTCTTCATCCAAGCGTTATGAAATCGGGTGTTATGAATGTTTTTCAAAGCGTTATAGATAAATTGACCGAAAACGTCATTAATAATGAATTTCTACTACGTTCTATTTTCAAACCGTTATAGATAGTTATGTAAAAACGTTATGAATAATTTAGTATGGTTGGGGTCAGGACATTTTGAAAGCGTTATGATTGGTCATTTGTATAACATTTATAACGCTCTATACTGCATGTTATACATTCCAAACCCTGCTCATTTCAATTCCAAACACTGCTCATTTCAATTCGAAAACCACTTAATTTGAACCATATTCACAACAAAATATTGAAATGTAACATTAATCTGCATTTCATTGTCTCAAAATAGAACCACATTCCATTGTCTCAAAATAGGGTACATTCCATTGTCTTAAAATAGAGTACACTTTAGCTATCATTCCACATTTCTCAGGCCATATATATACATCTTCACAAAAATCTATAGATCAGTATCCATTATAGCTAGTACACTTTACATCAAAACTATCCACACATCCCACACCATAACATACAACTTCTTCACATAAAGTCCTGTGTCCACAGCACATGTACCCTGCAAAAGATAAAACAAGGATTAATAAATGTGATAATGATATAAGTCATGATTAAAACACACATATATATCACAATTCAACATATGTTGTGGGAAACTGTTGTGTGGAGTTTCTGTCAGATCTTGTGTATATATAATGTAAGTACTATCAAAAAGATGTTAGCTTATAAGGCCTGAGGCTATTGCCTGCAGGTAGGGCAAGTGGCAGTAGGCTACATTAGCAGCAGGGCACTCATTCCCCCCTTTTTCCAGCTTGACCTGCTGTAGGGCAAGTGGCAGCAGGCCACAGGCCAAAGCAGTAGGCTACATTTCCAGTTTAAAAATGTTTTATATAAGAAATTCCAGGTAGGCTACATTTCCAACTGAACTGAGAATCAAGGAATCCAAGCTCACAGATAAAACTGAAGGTGAAACAACCAAAATGTTAACATGGATATCCTGAGAACAAGTCTCAGGTATACCAGACAGAGAATTATTCATATGCAACCATACATCAAAAACCCAAACCAAATCAATATGAGAATGTACAAGTGAAACCAAACCCAAATCAATATAGGTGAACTTAATACAAAACCAATAATCCTGAGATACAAGTAAAACCAATTGTTCAAGGTTCACAATATAAAACTGAACTTATGCTCAGTTTAAAACCTGAGAACATGGATATCCTGAGAACAAGTCTCAGGTATACCAGACATGAGAATTATTCATATGCAACCATACATCAAAAACCCAAACCAAATCAATATGAGAATGTACAAGTGAAACCAAACCCAAATCAATATAGGTGAACTTAATACAAAACCAATAATCCTGAGATACAAGTAAAACCAATTGTTCAAGGTTCACAATAAAAACTGAACTTATGCTCAGTTTAAAACCTGAGAACATGGATATCCTGAGAACAAGTCTCAGGTATACCAGACAGAATTATTCATATGCAACCATACATCAAAAACCCAAACCAAATCAATATGAGAATGTACAAGTGAAACCAAACCCAAATCAATATAGGTGAACTTAATACAAAACCAATAATCTTGAGATACAAGTAAAACCAATTGTTCAAGGTTCACAATATAAAACTGAACTTATGCTCAGTTTAAAACCTGAGTTCAACTTGAAATCCAATTTCAAAACTCCCAAAATGGAGAACCAATTTAACATAATAAAAGCTGAGAATTACTCTCATGTATGAAATATAAAACCCATATCTGAACATCAAACTGATACTTGAAGTATCAACCGATATTTGAAGTATCAACTCACTGCATCAGAGAAACAAATTCGACAGCCAATAATATCCAAACCAACTTGAACCACTTGATCATACAAGAGATGCATAAACAGCACATGAAACATTTCCAGTTCCTTTATATAAGAAATTCCCAAATGATGTTTCAAAATCCACAACAAATCCACAAACTCCATAACCACAAATTGATGTTCGACAAACAGAACAGAGGGTAGGACTATCAGTCATAGTTTAGTGAGTGTCTTGAGTGTATTGTGTCCATGTGACAGTAGGGTGTCTCGTATCAGTAATGGAAATGAGTGAAATGAGTACCTTGACCCTCATGTATCATCCATATGATTGGCAACGAATTCGATGAATTCGCATCGGACATCATCTATTTCTTCCTGCGTGTATGTTGATTTTCCAGCCAATGTTTTTAGCTAAAAAGTCAAAAAATAGTTACATTAGTTTGTATAATTTCAGAAAAGTAATTAAGAATTTAATTAATGAACAACTTACCTTTGACTCAATAGTAGGAGAGGGGTCTTCCATGAGATCCCGCATATATTTCATAACAAAATATCCGCATTCATAACCTCCAGGTTGTTTCGGGACCTACATGAAGATATTATTTGTAAGAGAATATAATGTCCATGATTATAATAAGTCATATATTAGTTTGATTACCTTGGGTAATTTCCAAGTAGGACTTCTACTTGATCTTTTACCACCAATATATGCTGTTGAGGCCACTAGTAGAAAATAATTATATACTAACATCAGAATATACACATTTATTAAAATATTAACAATAATAATAATAATTTCACTCACGTATTGAAAATAACTTAATGTCTCCTCTCGGTTTAAAACACAACGAGTCCAACCAGTAAACATTAAAGGTAGAGAGCTCAACAACAATTAGAATCCAATGCTTCCTACATTAAGGGAACATGAATGGAATAAAGCAATTTGGTTATTGAATAGGAAAGAAAAATCTTGCTACTTGATTAAAACTCCTTACTCCTTGTAAATGAAGGGAATGAAGCAAATTTGGGTTTTCTTAGCCTCTTGGAGCCTTTCTCTAACCAGATTGCTTATTGCAGGCCCGGATGCATTACTCATAGCAGAAGGGTTGAACATTACCAAAAGCTCCCGAGAGTTTGGAAATTTATCAAGCAAAAACCTAAAGCCAAAAGAATAGTTGAATATGGTGTCAATCGCAAAATATAAATTTCAAAATATAAATTTCATATTTCTTACCTCATATAGGCAACAACAGGATTCACATCTAGCCATGCCATCCTACATAACTCCTGCAGAACGATTTTAGAAAGATAACAATTTGGAGTAAAGGTTCCGAACATTCCTTCCAATGGTATTTTAAGATGAGGGTCGGTATCCTTAATGCTTTCTACCATCTCTCCAAAAGTGTCAATTAACTCCCTACCACAGCCAGCAACCTTCAAAGGTTGAACACTGTCAGATTAAATTGGAATTTTTTTCAACAATTTCATAAAAGATATTGACACTAGCATTAAATAATATTACCTGAAGACCACCAACAATAAACTCTTTGGGCCAAGCTACTAAAGACCCAATTGCATCTTGAACAACTTTCATTTCTCCATCAACTGGCACGGGAAGGCTCACAGTAGGTTGAAGGACTTTCATAATTGAAACCCTGACATTATGTTCCCCTAATTCAATATTATGAATTTCTCATTTGGTCCACATCCTTCAAAGACAATTCCCTCGGCCACAATATTTTCTTTTGTGCCCACTGCTAGCTTGCATTTGGTTCCCTAAACAAAATAAGAAACAGTTATTTCTCGATATAATTACTACATGTTATAATTAAGTTGTTGAATAAAGATTATGTATTGAATATATGTAATTACCATGCCAATGTCTGATGTAGGATATGTTATGAATTTTTGCTCGCTTAACTTTGTATTCTGTTTCATCTTTTCAAAGAAGATAAAAAAGCATGTTAGAATAAACAATTAGACAACCTTCTTAGGAGACATTAACTTTGTATTAACTAACTGTAATAATCATTACCTTAGAACCATATGATGGACTCTTGTTTCCAGGAGACTCGCGTTTCTTAGGAGACATTATATATTTCCTATTACCACTTCCTTTGGTATTGGAAGCAACCTTCTCAGAGGTTTGTGAAGCTGCTTGGGCTTGAAATTCTTTGAGCATGGTCTCCAATTCTTGTCTCCGTCGACGCTCCTCTTCCAATTGGGACTTGAGTAGTTCATTTTGTTTTTTCATTCCCCGTTTTGGAAGCTTGAAATAGGTCGTTGGTGTCGGACCTAATCCCAAACCCCGAATACGTCCCGAATGCTCGGGAGTACCCAACGCCAAGGTTAGAATGTCCGTAGCTCCATCGGTCACCAAACTCCCATCTTCCTTTTGTTTGGTGTATTCCTCCTATAACAAGTACAAGGTTTTAGAAATATAAGCATGTTGATAAGCAGGATTCCTCTTAATAGACTGGACGATATATACTCACCACTTTCATAGCTACGTCCTTGGTCCCATCGTCAGTAAATGTACCGGCCTTAGTAACTCGTGCCTTTGTCCAAAAAAAACTTCTGTCATCTACATATTTTCTCCCAACTGTCGTCGCTGTTTTGAAAGAAAAAAACCATGTTATCAGAGACATTGCTCCACATGTAAATCATGTTAACTGATATACACATATGCATTACCAGCTCCTCTTTAAGACCGGCATATCCCTTCCTGCTTAAACGATGAGGAAACTTGGCCTTGGCTCTCCGTGCACTTTGCTCCTTGCTCATTTTCTTATGATTACAACACATGAAGGTAGAGAAGAAATAAGATATATATATATAATAGGGACCTAGTCATCCTTGTTATGCATAAAAAATAATTTTGACAAGTTAACCTTAAAACTTGCAGACAGCCTGCTTTTGACGAATTCCTCCCACACAGATTGTTTCAAGATCCCCGAGTACTTTGGTGGAGGGTGCTTGAGAAGCTCACGATTGCCCTCATTCGGATAAATCCAATGCTTGGTGAGTTGACCTTTGAATGCCCTCCAACTCCGAGCCATGGATGCTAACACAAAGGCTTGACTATTTGGATCCAAGTCAAATTTGGCCTATAACAGAAAATAAATATTCAACATCTATACATGAGTGCATAACATGTAAAGCATTCCACTCTGAATACGTTCAGACTTGAATTCAAGCACTCAATGGTGCAGTGAACAAGTGAATTCAAGTCTGAACTTAGTTCACTTATCTGAACTTATGTGCCGACAATGCATATATGGTATGTAGATAGGTTTGGGTGTCTCAAATTGTATACATCCTAAGGAAAATCAGTAGACTATCTCTGTAACACACATGGCATACAATCATAAATTCTCAGTAACACACATGTTGAGCCTACAAATCAATTTGAAACATGGCATACAAAGGAACATTCAAACTGAAATTCTCAGGGACACACATTATTTTACCTGAATAGCAGTCCATAAGCTCTTTTTAACTGATTCTGGCACTTTATGCCAATTTGGATAAGTTATTTTTACTAAGGACTTTACTGTGACGCCGCAGTAAGTTGCCAAACTAATTTTTCCTTCACCAATTGCTTGCCCAATCGTTATAATGATCTTTATCCTCTTTTCATCATCTTTGATTTTGCTGACTTTTTTTGATTTCGATGCCCCTCTACCTTTTCTCCGGCTACAAGTTTGTTTCCCGGAATCCTCACATTGCTGTGTAGCCTGCAACAAATAAAATCTGAGATTAAACTAACAAAATAAAATGAGTCAAAATGTGCTTGCAACAAATAAAATCTGAGTGTATGTTATGGTGTGGGATGTGTGGATAGTTTTGATGTAACAAAGTCTCAGTTTAGCACATTTTATGTTTCATGCTATGTGAAGTTGAACTTGTAAGCAATGGAATTAACACCCTTCCACACTTTATTTTCTAGAAATCATGGACACAGGCCATATATATATACATCAAAACTATCCACACATCCCACTTTAGCTATCATTCCACACTATAAAATGTGCTTGAAAACTGAGATTGAACTAACAAAGTCTGAGATTAAGAATAAAATATGCTTGAAATAGCATGAAACATAAAATGTCTGAGATATAAGTAACAAAATCTGAGGTTTGATATAAGTAACATAAAATGTCTGAAACATAAAATACACCCATTCTCAGGTTTGATATAAGAAACATAAAATGTCTGAAACATAAAATACACCCATTCTCAAGAATATTTGGACTGTGCAATCCAAGTTCCCTCGCAATCTTCACGTAAATAGGTCGAGGGTGATTCATCAACAACATCAAATGAGTCAAAATTCGGTACTTTATTGCAAGTTTCAACTGAATCAAAACAATCGATTCCCTCGTCGTCATTGTCTTCATCATAATAAGTCCTTTGCGGAGCCGATAAAACGATTGACCAATTTTCATCCAATTGATCAGGAACATAAAATACTTGCTTTACTTGAGAGGGCAAAACAAAAGAGTCAGACTTGTGGCCAACTCTACCAAGCTCGACCAATGTAAAACCAAGTTCATCCACCTTAACACTATTCTTGCTGTCAACCCAATCACACTTGAAGACGGGAATCTGGAAGGAAAATAGTCAAGCAACCAAATCTCTTTGATGACACCGTAAAATGTCATATCTGAGATGATGGGATTGTCGTCCTTTGTGCTAGCAACTTGAAAAGTCTTTGCCACTAGAGTCACTCCACTGTTTTGCTTGACTCGTACGTCGTCACGATCTTTCGTTTGATAGTGACACCCATTAATTGCATAACCTGGGAACTTAGTCACGTGATGTCGAGGCCCTTGAGCTATCCATTTTAATTCATCAGAGACATTGCTAGTTGGGTCTTCTACCGCAGCATCAACCTGTCATTTGTTTTCCTAAGTTCAATATTTTATTTTCACTAATTAGAACATAAAATATAGTAGCTTAATCAATACCCTTGATCGTAACCAACTAATAAAGCTGCGATTGTGCTCATCTTCTAACCATTTTGCACTTTTCACTCTACGAGGGTGCAACTTTTTCAAGTAAGCCTCGTGCTCCCTATCAAGTCATAAGTAGAATTTTGTTAATTACAAAGCGAAACATAAAAAAAGATGTGTTTGGTCCAAAGATAAAACTAAGTAAAGAGTAATATAGACATCCTTACTCGATATAAGGTTGAACATCATTTGTGTTGTGCAACACATAAAGATGTGCTTGGTCCAAAGATAAGCGGTCAACTTCACAGATATTTCCTTTTCCTATAGGTTTTTCCTCATTCTTCGTAGAAGAAACTCCAATGGCGGGTTGTTCTTCTAGATATTCTGAACAAAACTCAATGGCTTCCTCTGTGATATAGCATTGTGCAATACACCCTTCAGGACGATTCTTATTTCTCACATAACCCTTTATCACACCCATAAACCTATAATGAACAAATGATAAAGATAAAAATGATTACACAAACATCAATCATGTTACTACATAATGAAAATCAAAGTTCAGACTAGACCAAACCAACCTCTCTGGTGGGTACATCCATCAGAAGAAAACCGGACCGCCAAGTTCGACCTCCCTGACAAGGTGCACCATTAGATGTACCATTATGTCAAAGAATGATGGTGGAAAATATTTTTCCAATAAGCACAATGTGATCACAAGATTATTTTGGATATCTTGCAATTTTTGTACATTCACGACTTTGGCACAAAGGGCATTAAAGAAGAAACATACTCGTATAATAGCACATCTCACATGCTTTGGCAACACACCACGTATTGCAACAGGAAGTAGTTGTTGCATTAGAACATGACAATCATGGGATTTGAGACCATATAACTTTAGATCTTCCATTGAGACATTACATCTAAAATTCGAAGAGTAACCATCTGGGACCTTAAGGTCATGCAAAGTTTGACACACTATTCTTTTCTCTTGCCTTGATAAAGAATAACATGCAGCTGGAAGATAAATCCCATTTTTCTTATTATGAGGTGCCAATTCTTTCCTTAAGCCCATCTCTACAAGATCTTTGCGACTATTGATCCCATCTTTTGTTTTTCCAGGAATATTTAATAGGGTCCCAATGATACTATCGCAGACATTCTTCTCAATGTGCATGACATCCAAGTTATGTCTAATAGAAAGATATCTCCAATACTCTAGCTCAAAAAAATGGATTTCTTCTTCCAACAACTTGTAACTTTGTCTTTTTGTACTTCTTTTTTCCTCTTCTTTGGTGTCAACTTCTTTTGCACTTCTGCTTCCTTCTTCTTCTTTGAAGTCTTCTTCTCTGATATCTTTTTCTGGAACATCTTATTTTTCCCCCAAGAAACCGGAATCCCCGCAACCTTCATTAATATTTGTTCCCCACCTAATGGTTCAGGATGAGTTCCAAACTCTTTGTCACCATTAAATGCCTTTCTTTGTGATCGAAAAGAATGGTTTTGCGGCAAATACCTTCTGTGACCAGTATAAATATTCTTGTTGCAATGTTTCAATCTATCTGAATAATTATTTTCGTTGCATATTTGACAAGCAAAATATCCTTTCACACAACAACCAGACAAGTTGCCATATGCAGGAAAATCGTTAACAGTCCATAACAATACAGTTCTCAATGTAAAAGATTCTTGCCGATAGGCGTCGTAAGTCACAACTCCATCCTTCCACAGCAACTGGAGATCCTCAATCAATGGTGCTAAGTAAACATCTATGTCATTTCCAGGTTGTTGGGGGCCTGATATCAACAATGTCAACAATGTGAACTTTCTCTTCATACACAACCAAGGTGGTAAATTATAAGTATTTAGCATTACAGGCCAACAACTGTACCTACTACTGAGTGAACTAAATGGATTAATCCCATCGGCTGAAAGAGAGAGTCGAAGGTTTCTTGCTTCTGCTGCAAACTCTAGAAATTTATCATCAATTGTCTTCCACGTAGGTGAATCTGCGGGATGACGCAATTGGCCATCAACTTCCCTTCCGTCCACATGCCATGTCAAATTCTTTGATGTTTGTACCGATCGAAACCACCTTTTAAAGCGTAAAATAGGTGGAAAGTAACATAGAACTTTAGCTGGGATGCCCTTCTTTCGCTCTTCCTGACTTTGTTCAGACATATTCTTCTTTACCTTATATCTCGACGTTCCACACGTAGGACATGAGATTGCATTTTCATAATCTTTTCTATAGAGTATGCAATCATTCGGACATGCATGTATTCTCTTATATCCCATTCCAAATATTGAGAAGCAACGCTTAGCCTCCCTAGTACTTACAGGCAATTCATTTTCTCCCGAAAGCATGTCGGCGAATAATGTCAACACATCTGAAAAGCTTTTATCACTCCAACCACTCTTGGCCTTGATACTAAAGAGCTTCACTATTGCAGATAGCTTCGTATACTTTTTACAACCATTATACAATGGTTTCTTAGCATCATCAAGCAATAAATTAAAGTTATCTTCATCATCTCCGTCAATGTCGTTCCTTTTTAATGCATGGAACATCTCTAGTGTATCTGCCACATCATTTAAAGTATCCATATCATAGTCCTTATAAATAGATGCAAATGTATCCTCACACACTTCATTAGGATCAACTTCCCCATGCCATATCCATATAGTATACCTTGGATCGATACCAACTGTCGTCAAATGAAATTTTACATCTTCTAAACTCATACTATAGAGATTCTCGCACTCATTACATGGACATCTAACGAAGTCGAGATCATCCCCACTAGCTTTAACATGCTCCATAAATTCATCAACTCCGGCTCTATATTCTTCCGATAATAGGTGCTTTGTCATCCATGATCTATTCCTCTGTATAATAAAGCAAAACAACGATTAAGTGCTTTGTCATCCATGAGAGTGTGAGGATCAACATGAGGGGAACAATTTGTTCTCAGAATTTAGAATGAGGTGACAGTGAATATATGTGTGTGTGAATCATGAGTGCTTGTGTGTGTGTCGAAGGGCTGAACAGTGTAGGCATGTGTGTGTTAGTGAGTGTGTGAGTGACAAAAAATGTGAGAGTGTGTGGGGAAACATGTGTGCAGGAAGGTATAAAGCAGGGTGAGGAAGTCTGTGTAAACAGCCTCAGTTATTAGAGTATATAACCCAGAATTCAGCCCAATGCAGTTCTCAGGATTTGGGAAAAATGACAGCTCACATTAGGTTATGTATATCATGTGAGTGTGCAATAGCCCAATTCAAATTTCTTTATAACCTGTGTTCAATAGCCCAATTCAAATATATCATGTGAGTGTGAAATCCCTCGAACCTGAGATTAAAACATAGGGAGTGTTTGATTGTACCAAACCTTGAAGGGTCGGTGCACATGGATACAGTAGGAAATACCTTCAAGATTATCCTATCCCACATTAGGGGCAACCTAGTATCAGTGGGTACCTGGTTTAACACCAACTACATGGCTTGGTTTTGAATATCAGATATAAACAAGCCTTGGTACCTCTTGATGCAGGTAACCCGAGTCATTGATAACTCGTTCAATATTGGAACAGAGAACTGTAGATAACAGTAGGTATCATAGGATATGCCAATACCCATATGGCATAGGCAGAGTGCCATGATCAACCTACCGGGTATAGGGGTCCAAGGGATTGCAGGAAACAATATCGAGTACTGGGATGTAGAGGTTGTACCAGGGATGCTCTGAGTCTATATGTAGGAAATTGTGCACTTCATTGCTTGATCATATTAGTTCTGTAGTTGAATTTTTTCCCGAGACGGCAATATGATTACCCTGAAGTTCAAGCTCAATGTAATTGTACGACTGACCTTGCATATATACAAAGTAGAACCTTATTCTTCTAGTGATATCATTGCTTCCAGATTTCAACTGATATCTCATTGATGTATTATGTCTATATACTTGTGTATCATGTGAGTGTCGATGAATTAAATGGGAAATCTGTGAACTAATTCTCAGGTTATGTGTTGTACTTGAATCCCAAAATCAGGTTTTATATGTGATGAATTCTGGAATCAACCATTATATGAATCATCTACATAACTACAAAAGAGGGTCAAATAAACCTAAAAAAAAAGTTGGTCAACGCTCACATCCAACATGACCGATATCATTTAATCTAAAGATGTACAGTCAAACAATTGCATATATTGATGTCAAAGATCCATCCCACTCGATGCATGAGCAACGTGCACACTGTAAAAAATAAATTGTATTGCCTGGAGTATTTTAATCTAAAAAGAATAGGACTTGATTTAAAGACAATATGACATGGCACATACACAGACACGGTACCGATTTCTGCGTGACCTGGAGTAATTTCGAGTGTAAAAATACCGTGTTCAACATGTGTCATACACGACGTTACAGGGACATTGATCTCTTTCTTGTCCATGATTTCTAGAAAATAGGGCAATTGAAAAGAACATGTCTCCATGAACCAAAACAAACCTTGCTACCCGAACGTGTCTCCATGAAGTTGAACTTGTAAGCAATGGAATTAACACCCTTCCACACTGCAAGAACCAACAAAGAAAGAAACAAGAAGATGAACCAATGCGCGGACGAAGAAAATGCATCACAAATTAGTAAAAAAAGAAAATTCTTTCAAAGATTTCCAAACATGCATTCAAAGATATTTCAGCCATCTTTCGAAAACTAGAAAATAGAAACTAGGTCAAAATTAGGGCATTTTACTAAAATCAAGTCGAGGCATTAGGGCATTTTACTAAAATCAAATCGAGGCAGAAATTAGGGCACAAAATAAGAAAAAAAAATTAGCACAAACCTTGGGGAGTTGATCGGGCTGAGGGGAGTTGGGGCGCGGCGATAGGGAAGCGGGCTGAGGGGAGTTGATCGGGAGCGCCGGAGCGGGCTGAGAGTAGTTGATCGGGAGCGCCGGAGCGCCAGAGAGGGCGGAAGGGAGTTGGGGAGCGGCGGGAGAGAGAGAAGGAGAAAGAGAGTAAGTGCAGGAAAAGGGGGCTTTTCGACTTAATTGCGGGAGTAAGTGCGGGAGAGTCGAAATTTCGACTTAAAATTTGTGTTTTTTCCATAACGCTCGTACCACTTAGAGACATTCAATAACGCTTTTATATATAACCGTCATAGATTACAGTCTGGCTGAAATTTAATGACGCTTCTTTATCAGCCGTCATTAAAACCCCATATCAAGCGTCATTAAAGGGTATTTTTGTTGTAGTGTATCAGTCACAACACTTAAAATAAAAGAGTTAATATGGAGGAAATAACTAAAGACAAAAGAGATACAAACATTCTAGTATTTACTTCATATGCATTTCTATGGTTGAGAGAAAATCTCAAATCAATCTACCTCGTGATTCACACACGAATTGCATAATCAGAAATTATAAACTAAATCCTTACAGCAAAAGAGAATTTAAATAGGCAATTCTAATTTACGATATAAGGTTTATATCTAATAAAGCAAAATAAAATTTAAATAGTTCATCAAGATCAAAGCCTTAATTATAGGTAAGCCTAACTTACCAAGTGAATAGCATATCTGCATGGGGTCATATTGTCATATCAAAAATAATAGTATTTCTATAGAGATCGGGCAAGTTATCTGAATTCAAAAATAGTATGGCCTATCTAACAACCTTAACTACCCAATTAGTCAATTAATTAAGGGACCCTTATCCTAGTTATTCTCCTAAATCATTTTAATCCTAATTGTGAATGAGCATTTCCTGAGCGTAGGCTCGCAATAGTACGACTAACGTACCATCACGAGTTCGCAATATTTTGCGAAAATTGACCTGCATGGGCCACCACAAAAACTTGTCACGACCCGCACCCGCTTTTCGGATACGAGACGTGTCCAAGCCAGCCTACGCCGCAGAGTCGACGGTAGAACGTTGTCAAGCCTGTAAGAAATAAATGCTCTAAAAATACAACATTTGTTGCTCATTCATATTTCTAAATCTATTACAACATTTACATCATTTAAAATTAAAGGGAATACAAGATTTTACAATTAATTAAATTGATACTAGTGCTTTCTATTTCTAGGTCGACCTCAGCATACCCATGTCCTCCCAGTGCTAAGAATGATCGCGGCTAAACCTGAAAAAGGTTGGTTATCCAGTCAGGATTGGAACAAGTACACAAACCGACGGCAATACAAAACATAATAGAATTAACAAGACATGAAAATAGCATATGGAATATGAAAGCTAGTAAGAAAACTGATGACATAGCACGATAGAGAAGTAAACAAGGAAAAACTAATAAAAGACATCTATCTAGGTGGTGTAAAATATCTGTTTCTACATGTGAACGGCTAGGGGGTAAATCCGGCACCCTGCACGTGTCATGTGCAGCTGCTATCATTCACGAAAGACACGGAGGGATAGTTCTGGGTAGTCCACATGTCTACTAAGATATTTTCCCTTTCGACTACTCCGTGTGACGAGCGTGTCAACAAGCAGCAAGATATATGTATAGACATGAAATGAAAAGACTACTATGAATCGAAAAGGAATCAGAAAGTGCACTTGCCTGAGGTCCTTAGCTGGAGAAACCAACAATACTATACCACTCAATGAGCCACAATCAGTCAACACATGTAGAAGTCTTCGGATGCTGAAATAAACATTACCAACATTCTTAGAATAGTCAAATTAGCTAGGATTGCCTGTCCTTAAGTCCAATTCTGGATACAGGGGCAAAACGGTAATTTCGGATAAAAATGATGTCCGCCGTTGGACCCGCTTTGCACCGAAAAGTGTGTCAGAGTGAATGGTCTCTAAAGTCGTCAAACTATATGTCTATGGATCCAGTTTTTTGATACGAACCCAACCGTATGTCCAGAGTTGGACTTCGGCGGGCCGTACACAAAATCGCCCGTTGAGTGGGACCGTGGGGTCCGCAAAACAGTAATTTTATCAACGGTCTCAGAATCGAACCAAACTTGGCATACAGGACCAGAAAAACGATACGGTCCTGCTGGCGCAAGTTTTGTCTCGATCTGACGAGCGTGCACAAAGTAATTGGAGAATTTGCAAAATGCACGATACGGTAAATTTTGACGGATACGCATCAAATTCGTCGCGCACACGCAACCAATTTGAATTCCGCCAAAGCCCACACGACCACAAAGCCGTTACGCAGCTTTTGATGCTTTCGGTTCGCGACCACGTCGCCTGTTTTGGCGGGACGCACGTCGTGTGGAACAATTTTCTAGTTTTTAAAACATGTTTTTGACGAAGTTTACATGTGTTTATTTCTCTGTACAAAGCAAATTTCTACAAACTTCCTACTGGAATTTTCTAGCCCTATATGTTGGGTTTAACTTCTGTTTAGAAAGTTTCCTGATTCGAAGGATAGATTGGTGGGAAATTCGACGTGAAGTTGGGTGTTTGGGACTGCTCTGTTTTGCAATTTGTAAACAGATTTTGTGTCAATCTTTGGGCTCTGTTCATGACGCGTGTCGTGCAACGTAAATTGAGCTAATGGGATCGAAACGAAGGTGGTTAGGTTAGATGCATACCAGAGAAGATGGCTCGGTGATTAGTCGAGCGTGTGCGAAGAAAACACACAATGAATTTGCCTCGGCGGTCTGTCGTTGTTCTCTGTTTCAGTCGTTCACGCGCGTGCGGCTATTCCGGCCGGAGGCGGCGACCCTCGGTGGCGCGTGCGCTCTCGCGGGGTACGCCCAGGTGGCTGGAGGTCGTGGTGGCTGTCCGCTGTGTGCACAGGGTTAGGGTTTCGAGTATTCTTCCTCTCGATATATATACTCTGTTGTGTTCTCGGGGGGGGTCGAGTTTATGTGGGGAAAAAAGTTAAGAGCTGCTGGGCTTGGCTATTCCCGCTGTGCGAGGGAAATTCTTGGGCTGGTCTGCTGTAACCGAGCGCGGGGGAAGTTTGATTGTCCTGGGCCTGGGTTACGTGTGAGCTAAGGGCTCGGTTTGCTATTATTATTAATAGCTTAGCTCCTGTTTAGATGTTCTCGGTTTGGGCCGAGGGGGTCTGGGTGTTTAGGCTTATTCATTCTATTTCTTTTTCCCTTTTTCTTTTTCTTTTATTAACTAATATATCTATATATATATTCATATAGATATATACCAATACCTATATACCAATTCCTAATATATACCAATACCTATATATAAATATAGTCACAAACAATAACCCATTAATATCTCTATATACGCTTATATATCTATATTCACCCATTTTATATTATCAATATATATATATATTTACGTACACGTATTTATATATATTTATATATATATAATATATATATATATATATATATATATATATATATATATATATATATATATATATATATATATATACATGCAAACATACACCTTAACACGTATAAAATATATATATATATATATATATATATATATATATATATATATATATATATATATATATATATATATATATATATATATATATATATATATATACATGCACACATATTATATCATATATTTATATACATACACCTTAACACGTATATAGTATATATATATCTACACAAAATATATATATATCCCTTTATATTTTCCTATATATATATATATATATATATATATATATATATATATATATATATATATATATATATATATATATATATATATATATATATATATATATATATATCTATTCATATGAATGCTGGTATAATAATATCCATAAATCTAATTAAATTACCAATAATATCTATTTCTAGATTAGGGCCTATATTATAATTATGAATATATATAATAAAATTTTTAACGAGGTAATATAACCAATAATAAAAATAATATTATATAATAGTAACCACAATAACATTGAAAAAAATAATAATAAAAAGGATAAAATTACCATTCCAATAAAATAAATAACAATAAAATATTTCAAAATTTTGGGAAGGGGAGCTACAATGTTAAAGGCAGCAGCGAAGATGACAGGCGATAGATGGAAGGTGGTGGCCACCTAGGGTGTCAATAACACCAGTGCTCAAAGCTAAATCCGACCTCACGGTCAGCTTCCAGGAACCAGCAAGTTCAAAAGAACTCTGGAACGCTCTGTTGATCTGCTCAAGAACGGACTGCTCGGAAAGACAAGGAAGAAATACGAGCTGCGCGAGGTGCTGCAGTAGGCACTGGAACATAAGTTTTAGAGGAGCTCTCTCTACTCTCTGTGTAAACTTTTTCGTATGAAGAATAATCCCTCGTTTTTCATGAGATAAGAGAGGCCCTATATATAGTGTCATGTTGTAACCGTCCAGATCCGTATCGTGCACGACGTTATGATATCAGATCCGAAATCCTCGGATCAGTTATCCCTCGTTACGAAACGGTCAGAACGTGGACAACCATGATCTACGTGAAACAGTGCCACTGAGCGAGTTTCGCGTGCACCACCAGCGCACCCAGCGCAACCTGAGCAACCCGCGCACCCCAGGCAACCTGCGCATCTAGTGCGCCCCGTGCAACCCAGTACACCCCGTGCAACCAGCGTGCCCGCGCACCCAGCGCACCCCGTGCAACCAGCGCACCCAGCGCAACCTGGACGCGCACATGGACAGCACAACTGGGCGCACAACTGGGTCGTACAATGTGGCCGCGCAACGTGGCCGTACATCCGGCAGCGCAGTCGGCTGCGCAAGTGGCTAACGCAACGATCGCAACTTAAGCGCACTATGCACCTAACGACGATGCTGACGTGCTAAGTGCAAAATGCGCCAACAAAATGCCACATTACGCCTCATGAGCCCATGATCCCGAGTCCGAGTCCGAGTTCGAGTCCAATTCTGAGTCCGAGTCCGAGTCGCTAAGCCCCTATAGGGCTTAGCCCCAATGGAAATTAATTTTTCAAGAGCAAAAAGTATGAATGCTTATCTTGGAGCCTTATCCTTACCTCCTAGTAAAATCACCCACATGGTTCCCTCCTTAGGGTCACCACCCCATGTGCATATCCCAACAACACATACAAGTATATATGTTGAGATAACTCATGGTCCATTTTCTGTTTGGGACTAAACTTTACTAGACATATTGAGAGCAAGCTCTCTTCATGTCAAGGAGCAAAAGCACCAACAATCCCCCACATATCTTAACATATATATGTGTCTAGGGTTGAGCGTTCCCCACAGTAACTTTCTATTTTGTATTAGGATAGATGTCACTGACGACTTGAATCTTCCCGCATGGGTTGAATAACAATGTGATACAAGAATGGACTACGCCTTGAATTCTGCACCATAATTGTAATTATTTCCACTTACAAAGTGTAGTTACATGTGCTTCTGGCTGCACATTAAAGGCCCTGTGCCAGCCTGGTTTCATTGTATAATTTTTAGGTGTCTACAAGTTTACCCTCAAGAGACGGCCTGATATCTTTTTCCATTCACTATAAGTGAGTTCTTTATTAAAGAGACATGGCGTGAAGTCTTGCGCTTCCTTGCGGTGCTACGTCGCTATGACATGGCCTAAAGACGAGGCATTACCCCTTCCTGGGAACCTCATCGTAGTGTCATACTACTGTAGCATGAGGTTACAGTCTCTTTGTAGTATTATTCTACCGAACATGAAGCCTTAGGCTTCCTGCGGTGTTACGCCGCAACGACATGGCTTGCAAGGCCGAGGCTTTACCTCTACCTGGGTACCTCATCGTGGTTTCATGCCACTGTCACATGGGAATACCCTCCCCTTTGTAGTGCTGTCTACAAATCTTCAATTACATCATACAACATTAGGCTACCTGCCTATTTGCGATGCTACCCCGCTATGACTTGGCTTGCAAAGCCGAGGCATTACCCCTACCTGGGAACCTCATGGTGGAGTCATCCCACTGTAGCATAGAGTTTTACTACTTGTAGTGTTGCACTACCGTGCATCTTGTAAAGCACACCAAGCATTCACTCTTTCTGAGAACTCATTAAGGTATTTAAGCCAACTGTAGAAGCATAAAAATTTCAGCAAATAAAGCCTTATGCGCCCAAGCCAAAAGAAGACATATGCGCCCAAGTGAATCTCCTATGTGCTCGAGTCACCCAGTGAAGCTCCTATGCGCCCATCATCCTGCGAAGCTCTATGCGACCAAGCCTGTGAAGCTCTATGCGCCCAAGCCACCCTCTATGAAGGAGGGTGCATAGCCTGAAACAGAGCTATGCGCCCAAGCCTGACTCGGTCAAAGCCATGATCAAAACGTGCCCCGAAGCGCACGGCCACGTCAGTCTCCACGAGTAGTCGTACACCGAAGCATGCGGCCACGTCAACACCACGACCAATCCACGACCTCGCAGCCTGCATGTGCCTACACCTTATGCGCCGAAGGTAGGACTATGCGCCCACATGAAAACCAGTGTGTTTTTCTCATATGGGAGAATAACATCATCCCAGCTCAAGAACAACTATAAAAAGGGGGCCACATCCCTCTTCAAAAGACAGAACGGAGAGCATTTTCAACAGCCAAATTGCTGCACTTCTTGCCAGTGAGCCGAGAGTTAGCAATTTTCTTAGTTTTCTCCCACTTTTGTAATAGGAGTGTCAACGGAGTAAAGAAGCAACTGCCGCTCGATCTCCATCGTCCCATTCCCCAGAATTTTTTTTGTACTCGGGGATCCTCAGCGCGGGATCTCTCAGGCGTACTCGATTTGTGGTGCCTTGCGCCAATAAAAAAAAGACAGCATTTTCTTCTTCTTTTTGTGTGTGTCCACAAAAATGGTGACTCTGCTGGAGACTATCTTTTCCTCTGACGAGAAGGTGGTGACGCAATCCGATACCGACAAAGTAGGGAGCACTTAGAAGATGCTGATCGTAAAGTTCGATCAGCATGCGTTCGAAGAGATGCTCTCGAGGGATGGCTCTACACCCTCAAAATCAGCGAAGCCAAACAAGTCTCGCAAGACTTGGCTTCCGAAGGCTCGCTGTGCATATCCTGCTAGTGTCATAGCAGCTATGCAACTGAAGGACTCTGTCACATGGGCACATGACTCTGCCATAGAAGTTCCCTAAATGGAGAAGGCTCACATCGTTTCGGGCTCTACTAGCCCAGTAACTTCTTTCCTGCACAACCAACAATAGAGTTTTCGATGCTAGAGACTTAGAAAAGGAAAACACTAAGATGCCAAGAATCGGGATGTGCGACATTCTGGACAAATCCAGTGAGGCTCACAAACGAAGGAGGCAAAATTGGAAGAAAACATCGCTGCTCCACCAAGCATGCTCCCAAAGCCATGCGCCCAAGGGGATGTTTGGGCGCATAACCCCAACCAGAATGCTTCTGTCTTCAACAGACTGGACATCCAGGGTCATGCACCCAGGCTCACTGGATCCATACTATGCACCCACATCAAGGAGGCTCGGACATGCTGTCAAGGAGCATGCGCCCAAGGCCAGTCTCCAAGGCCTATGCGCCCACAGCAAAAAGATAGGCCCCAATGCGTATAGCACGGGGTTGTCTTCAAGGACATCACAGAACTTAGGTGTGGGTGTTGCCCCTGCACGTGAACTAAGTCTGGATGCGCCAACTCTCCTTACGAACTCGCATACAAAGCTCGGTGATGTATACAACATGGGTTGTAAGGCAAAACTTCCTTCCGCTGACTTGCGCAATATGATAAATCATAAGCGTAAAGCGAGGGAGGACATAACAATTTATAATGCACATCCGTGCACCAGTATTGTTATCAACTGTTGCTGCTCCAAAGCAACAAGAGTGCCTCAGAGAAAGTCTGTGTTTCGACGGCTGCATTTCTCTGACGATAAAAAGCCACTGTGTGTTTCATCCAACATGGCTTCATGGGGTCCCCATTACGGAAGCCCCAATCAAAGACGGTGGACTACGAACCCAACTTTCTCTCTCAGTTCTGCAAGAAGAAGAAGAAGAAGAAGTCTACCAACAGATGGCCAGCAGGCTGTCATATCTGAAGGAGTCTATATGGGTACTCGGTCAAAGGCAAGATTCCGTATGGACGATGAAGACTCCCAAACTGGGAGTAGTATTCCCTCAGAGTCTGAAGCGGATGACCTCCACACTGGGGGTAGCCTTCCAGAGGACGACGATCCCTCCGAATTCGATGGCGACTATCTACCTCCTCTACCTGAAGATGAAGGACTTGTTCACTCGGAGACAGACAGTATCAGTACCAGTTGTACTGTTTTCTCTGTTCATACTCGCATCTTATCTACATACATGACGGACGGAGAAAGACCTAAAAAAGCCAGTGATCAGACCAGCAAACGGCTAGAGGGTCTTGAAACAGCATTCGCCAAGATCACTGATATGCTTACCAGTATCATAGTGGTTCATGCTGCTGGGACTGTTCCTCCACCTCAATAAAACGTCTCGGTCCATGCTAGTCCGACTCATAGCAACAACCCTCCTTCACTACAAAAGGAGTATCATTCCGTTGCACCTCCTCTAAATCTTACAAATGCTGGGGGTGGTCCTTCGCCAACGACGCCTGACAACCGTTCAGCAGCCGTTTTCCAATACCTGCTTAATCAACAAGATGCAACTGATTCCCTGGTCGCCCGTCTTGACACCATCTCACATAAAGACGAGCTTCAAAAGATGGGGATATCTCAACCGTATTCTCCTGAGTGGAAGAATGCTACTTGCCCTCCTAACTACAAGCCGCTGACGCTGAATTCATTTGACGGGTTGACTTATCTTCGTCAACACATAACATACTTTAACACGCAGACTCTACACTTGCCCAGAGACGATCCGTTCTTATCGAAGCTGTTTATTAGCACCTTGCAGGGGGTAGCTTTCGAATGGTTCTGCAGTCTGCCTGACGGATGTATCAATTCATTTAAAGACTTGGAGAGGTTGTTCCTCAACAGGTTTTACGAGAGTGGCATGCATGTTAGTATGTCCACCCTCATCGAGACCAAGCAAAGGAGGACTGAGTCTGTCATCGCCTTCATCGAACGCTTCAGGCGGCTAGCACTGAAGATACCCTTCGGCATACCAGACTCAGAACTTATGGATACTTGTCGACATAACTTCCTTCCTACGGTAAAGTTTTGTCTGGGTATACATAAGTATGATACATGGCCCGCTTTCATTGGGACCGCTGATGCGGTTGAAATTGACGTTCCTAACTTAGAACTACTGGGGTTGAAAACACCCAAATCCGAAGACAATGGCAAGCATCCTCAAACTATCCCTGTTCGTGGGGGTAAAGGGAAAGAAGTCCTGAAGGTCGACACATCCAAAGGAGCTTCCAATTCTCAGGACGCCTCCGACAAGCCTAAGGAGACCTTCTTCTTTGATAAAGATGATGTCATCACTATCTTTCACACATTGATGAAGGGTAATAAGCTGACATTGCCTCCACCACGATGACCTGTAGAGGCAAACCAGCTCAACGATCCCAAGTACTGTCTCTATCATCAACACGTGCATCATTCTACCAAGGACTGCATCATCCTAAAAAAGAAGATACAACAGCTTATCGACAGCCAAGTGATCAAGCTCAAAGCTGAAGACAAGGTCGTATCTTCTAACATGATCTATCTTTAGTTTGGTGATTTTCCTCCCACAGAAGTCCCAGACAGCGTGGTCCCGATTCCTAAGGCAATAATAGAAGTCGTCAACCTATCGCCAGCTCGCAACTCAACCTTGGTGCCACTCACGACTGAACGTGGTGAGATCATGTGGGTCCATCCGGACCTTGTGCAAGAAGTGACACAGGGGGTGGTACCTCCCAAAGGAAAAAGGGGCAAAAATACAAGTCATGCCATATGGTATCCTCTCCTATCTACGAGACTCTATCTAGCGAGACGCGATCGGGAAAGACTTATCTTCGGACATACAATCCCGCACAAGAAAAAGATGTACCTTCTCAACCTCCTGCTGCCCCCACAAGCTCAGAAGCCGGCCCGTCTAAGCCTCCAACTACGGACAAAGCCAAGCAGAAGGAGACACGGTTTGACAAATCTCTGAAGGCGCCAGCTCCCAAAGGCATGGATTGGCCCTACAATTTTGACATACTGGCACAGCTAGCCAATACACCTGCCAGGTTGTCTCTATTCGATCTGTTGCGACTCTCCAAAGAAACACGGAAGGCCTTAAGTGAGGCTTTACAATATGCCGACTCTTATCTCGCTGAAGTTAAAGTCCCCTCCTGTCCCCATTGCCACAATACTATGGAAGTAGTGCCCAACATCACCTTTTCACAGGAGGACATGTTACTCAAAAATAATCGTCATAATAGACTAATGTACTATACAGGGTATATTGGGACGATCAAGGTGGACCGCATGCACATTGATCCAGGATCCTCCCTCAGCATTATTCCTAAAAGTTTACTTCAAATTCTGGGAATCCCTCTAAACAAGTTATCTGCAACCAACACAACTACCATGGCTTTCAATGTTGGTCAAAGCCACCCGCTGGACAAGATCCTTCTCAAGTGCCAGATCGGTGATCTCCGAACGGAGGTTTCTTGCTATGTGATCAATGCTAATATATCCTACAACGTCTTGTTAGGACGTCCATGGATACACGAGAACATGATCGTTCCTTCTACACTTCACCAGTGCTTCAAATACGTCAACAGTGACGGTGTCGTAAAGACGGAGTTTGCCGATGTCGATCCTTTTAAAGGCATCGAAGCCTACTATGGAGATTCGGTACTTTACCAATCTCTGCCCCCCAAGGATGACGGCAACGAAGCTGACAATGAGGCTGAAGCAAGTTCATCCTCCAATGATGGTCCCCTGATCATCCGAGCCAAAGGACGTACTACTCTAAAAAATACTCTGAAGCCTCTCATAATTTGGGTAAAAAAGAAGAACCCTGACAAGGTCAAACCATTGACCATCACTCTCAGTAAGATACCTCGGAAGGAACCTACTAAAGCCCGTCCTCCCAATCCTGAAGAATTACCCTACGGGGTGAACTCGGCCAAGACTGTGGCTCCTCTTCCAGATGATGATCCTCTCAATGAGTATATCAATACTCATAATAATGTACCTTCAGCAGATGATGTTATCCCTGAAGAAGAACTTGCGTATTTCCTTAGTAAAGGTTTATCTTTGAATTACTTCGATGTCTATCAATCTGTAAACCACTACATAGATACGATATACGCCTAGAGCACGGCATAGGACCACACCTCTGTATGCCGGTCTCGATGCCTCACCTGCGGAAAAAAGTTTACCCAGAAGATATCCTCTACTTCATTGTTCCAGCCAGAAAGAAGGATGAAGAACTAATCATCTTCGGTCATATAATTGGCAAGAGAAAGTTCGTTCCAGACTCTACTTCTTCCAAGCACAACACAGAAGCTGACTATGACTCTGAAAAAATGTAACTTTTTTGGTATAGTTGGCAGGCCAAGAATATCATCCAGAATATGGGATATGACATCAAAAGAGACCAGGGGCTAAATGACGGCCGAGGACGATGGTTGCCAATACGACACTTTGCTCCTCCCGGCAAACCCGAGAACTACTATTAACGAAACAGTGTTGGTTTGGGTTATGTCACTCCTCCAATAACTCTCAAAAGATCAGATGATGAAGCAGATCGTTGTTCTCATTCTTCTGAATCCTCCCTCTGGGACTCAGACTCCAGCATTGGCGACATATTCAAGACAACTCTGTCCGTCAACATGGTTTTCGTTGACCAAATTGCAGACGATGTCCAATCAATCGAGCTTGAAAAATGGGCTCAAAAGATGGATACTTGGTGGGAGCTACGCTTCAAACAACGTGAACCACCTACCAAAGATGAAGTCATCCAAGTTAATTTAGGAGATGAATCATCTTTCAAACCAATCTTCATCAGCAAAAGTCTATCTGGCAGTGAACGCCAATCTCTTATACAGCTTATAAGAGAATACATCGACGTCTTCGCATGGAGCTATAAAGACATGCCAGGCTTGGACCCTAAAGTCGCCATGCACCGCTTGAATATTTCGTCTAAAGCTAAGCCAGTGAAGCAGCAACGATGATTCCGACCAGACGTCATAGAGGCCATCGAGAATGAAGTCAAGAAGCTCATTGCCAGTGGATTCATTTACGAAGAACAACACCCAGACTGGGTTGCCAACATCGTTCCAGTCATAAAAAAGAACGATAAAGTTCGAGTCTGTATTGATTACCGTGATTTGAACTCTGCATGCCCGAAGGACGAGTTCCTTCTACCAATCACCGACGTAATGATCGACAATACTTACGGCTTTGAGCGGATGTCCTTCATGGATGGGTTCTCAGGCTACAACTTGATCAAGATGTTCCTCGACGATGAGAAGCACACATCTTTTCGAACACCGTTGGGGGTATACTGCTATACGGTGATGCCCTTCGGATTGAAGAATGTAGGGGCGATATACCAGCGAACCATGAACACAATTTTTTGTGATTATTTACGCAAAACTGTGGAGTACTACGTAGACGATATCGTAGTTAAAAGTCGTCTCAAGGGCAACTACCTCCAAGACTTGAGAATGGTGTTTGAACTAATACGTGCACACCAACTCAAGATGAATCCAACTAAGACTTTTCTGGGAGTCTCCAGCGGCAAGTTCCTTGGTTTCTTCATCACTTCAAAGGGTATACATCTTGTCCTGGAGAAAGTGAAGGCTATCCTCGATATACATCCTCCAAGAAACCTCAAAGAGCTACACGGACTACAAGGAAGGCTTGCCTACATCAGACGATTCATTTCGAACCTCTCTAGAAGGTGTCAACCATTCACTCAGCTTATGATGAAAGGCTATCTTTCGTCTGGACTGAACAATGTCAACGCACATTCGACGACATCAAGGCGTATCTTACAAGCCCTCCAGTATTGGTAGCTCCAATAATGGGGAAGCCCTTCTTACTATATGTCCGCGCTATGGACCATTCTCTTGGCACCCTATTAGCTCAGAAGAATGAAGGCGGCCATGAACGGGCAATCTACTATCTCAGCCGCACAATGGTGGGTGTCGAACACAGATACACACCGATGGAGAAGGAATGCCTTGCACTAGTATTTGCCATCCAGATGACACGCCACTATGTGTTTGGGCAGACTATCCACATTATATCTAAAGTCAACCCTCTCAGAAAACTCATGACTAAACCGGGCTCTCTCAATTCCCGTTTAGCTACATGGGTAATGCTGTTGACTCCATACGATATGCTCTTCGTTCCTCAGAAGGCAGTAAAAGGCCAAGCATTAGCTGATTTCCTAGCAACTCATCCGGTGCCAGAATCTTCCAAGCTCTACGACGAAATCCTCGACGAAGTGGTGGAGTCTAACACTGCAACTGAAAAAATCCCCATTTGGCGAATGTTCTTCGACGGTACATCAAGAACAAGACCCAAAGGAAATATTATAGTCGAAGTTGGCATCGTGCTCGTGTCACCTGATCATCTGGTTATACATCGTGCATATTCTCTCGTGGAACCATGCACTAACAACGTAGCCGAATATAATGTCCTATTAATCGGCCTGCAACTGGCAAAGCAACTGGAAGTTGACTATCTAGAAGCTTATGGTGATTCCAAGCTAATAGTTAGTCAGGTCCGAAGGGATTATGAAGTTCGCCACAAAGATCTCATCCCCTACTACAAAGCAACAATCGAGTTGGCGTCTACTTTCGCTGGATTCTTCATCGAGCATGTGCCTCGACTACAGAATATAGAAGCAGGTGCTCTAGCCGGTCTCGCTGCTTCCTTGACCGTTCCTACTAATACTCAGCAGTCGATCACAGTGTCTGGTCGAAAACTATTCTGTATGAAAAATTACTTGCTTATTGTCACGCCCCAGAACCAGAATACCGGAGAGCGGGGGATGACTCAGCCAGCTACGTATTACGGGTAGATGAATACCGTATAATACGATCAATGATGTCTAAAAGATGAGGGGGTGCATACTACATGAAAGTCTTACTAGGGTTACTCAACATCTTTTGTCTCAATCATTCAAACAAGAAACAGTAATTAGAGAACATGTAAGATAAAGCAGTAAGACATCCCAAACGCTCAGTCAAAATGTTCTTGAGAACTGGCTTTACAAAACATAGAAAGAGGATATAACAAGGTATATACAATCGTTATCAGCTGCAGTCTGACTTAGTTACAATTATGTAAAAGTAAGTGCAAGACTATCCGACTAACATGTCGGTGCCAAGTAGAAAAATATAAAGTAAGTAGTAAGACGAGCAGGAAAGCAAGAAACCCACTCGTGTCCTCATGCGATCATCCCTCAAGTATTGACCATCTTGGAGGTAGAAGTAATCTGAGTCCTCGGGAACTGGCTCTAAATCTGGCCATGCAAAACCAGAGAGGTTAGACCTCTAATAGCAAGTACCACAAGGAAGCACGACATGAGAATTAAAACCAGTGGTAAGAGTTAAAAATATGATAAATAAGTCTCCGCTTGCTACTGGGATTCTCACAACATCACGGCACTTCAAACCAACTTCCCAACCAAACAAGGAAAGAAGTTGACCCGTCATGTCCTAACATTCTGATCATCTCAGTAGTTAATAGAGTAGGTACAATATGCAAACAAATCAATTTAACGGCAATACAACTACTACGGCTTGCTAAATGTGAGTTCAAAGTTATCCTGAAAATATGCAATAAGGATTCCTCAGTTCTTACTATGCACAAGCAAGGCTAGTCTACCCAATAATCAATTACGCCAATCAGGAATTAGACGAGTCCCGGTAGGATGCTCGTCCTCAATATACAGTAAATAAATATAAGCAGATACCGCTCCCTGCCAGTGTGGCAGATTTGCAGTATCTGTGGGAACCAGCCGGCATGTCGGGGCACTAATTGCCCCAAGGATGGCTGCCATGTAAGAACTCAGAAATCCATTCTCTCTATGCAATCATTATTTTATTTAACTTAGTAGTCCCTATGTTAATTGAAATCCCATGTCGTAGATCATGGTCATTCAGGATGAGTACTTTCGTACAGAGTACGATATGCACAACTCTACAACGATGCCTGTACGGTTAGGTTGTAGGTTTTACATAGCGTAATGCAACAATCAAATCTAACCATGGAATAATGATGCCGTGACTATAGAGTACACATGTCGCTTTTGTAGAAAATTATTTGAAGCATGCACGTGTTCATATGCCAATGTTCGGGATCGGCTAGTCGATTGCAATGGTTCATAGTTAATATGAACGTGTCTTATTCAATTTCAATAAGACGACTAGCTAGTCTCTTAGTTCCAACTAGGAACGCATGATCAATCATTAGTCAAGGTAACAATCATTACAATTGTGACAAGGCATGAAAGTCTACTAGTATTCAGTATGGTCGAGTCTATAACTCTCAGGGTTTAGTTCCAGTCATAATGGGTATCTATAAACCAATCGGAACACAGGGCACATTCCACACCACAATATGTATTAAAATATTAGCATATCATAATTATATCGAGTTCATGTCAAAAAGGCGTAAGGATATAATAGGAGAAATGCCATGCCGACATAAAGTAAATAAAGTATAGAGCAATAAGAACACCAATGTTGGATTACGCCAAGGCTAATCTATACCATGACTAGGTCTACGTCAAAGCTTTACGCTAAGGCCACCGGTTTACGCCAAGCTTTACGCTAAGGCAAACACGCACGTAAAGAAAGTACGTGTAAAGGAGTAACGTTACGCGTAAACTCGTACGCGTAAGGGTCAAAGTTTACGCATGGATGGATACGCGTAAAGGAAGTACGCTCAAATAAAGGAACAAAGTTGCGCGTAAAAACTCGTCTTACGTCGAGCCAAGGAGTACGCGTAAAACAGAGCTACACGTAAACAACAGGGTTACGCGTAAGACTTGTACGCGTAAAAGAATAGAGTTACGCATGAAACACTGTACGCGTAAAGAGTCAAGTTACACGTAAAACATTGCATACGTAAAGGGTCGAGCTACGAGTAAAAGTTGCACGCGTAAAGAGTCAAGTTTACGCACGAATGAATACGCGTAAAGGAGTAATACGCCGAGCCAAGTTGACTTGCGTAAAATAGATTCACGCTGACACGAATGATCATGGGCGTAGAGCTTGCTATTATGCGGACACGTAAAAATGTGGGCGTAAAGTTTAATGCTTACGCGGGCACGTATAACGTGAGCGTAAAACTCCTTCCGAACTCAAAATTCCATGGAACCTTCATTCCAAGCAAAAATGGAACTTCCATGGGTCAGAATGGCGTATAACACAAATCTCAACAGCCTGGAACAATCAAAACATGAAAACAAAGAAGTTTAATAGATCAAACCCACAAAATCCGAAAATGGCAATTTTTAGATCTACTAAAAATGGAACTTCAAAATGAAAAATGTCAAGTTCTAAATTATCTTAGGATCACGAGAGGATGATAAATGAACCATAAGAATATGGGTTCTCATGTGGAGGAAGATGTACTTGCCTATGGGTGTAGAAGCATGGAATTTCACAACCAGAAAGCCCATGCGCCAGACACTACATGCGCCAGAACTCGGACAGAACACTTCACAGCAAAGTCAATAAGTATAGACATTTGAAGAAAGACTTTTTATTTATATACAAAAGTCTATTACATGTCTAGAAAAGGTTGTACAAAGGAGAATTTCTACAAAGGAAAGATCCTAAGTCTACAGCCAGCGGCCACCATGTGCCTCCAGATAGGCGCAGCAGTCACCATGCGCCGCCAGATAGGCGCAGCAGATACCATGCGCCTCCAACCAGGCGCATCCCACCATCTCTTCAGCAGCTCAGTTATGTGCATCCAGCTCAGTTATGTGCATCCCTCCAGCAGCCCAGTTATGTGCTGCTCTTCCAGCCAGGCTCACCTGGCCGAGCAAAATGTGGATGGCAATTAACACCCCATCCAGAGAAAGAGCCTCCAAAGCCAGAGGAAGACGGTCAGGGCACCGCCATTCCGATCTACGGCTCTTCCGGAACAACGGAGACGAGGCCCGAACATCCCTATCTTTGGATGCAACAGGCACCTTCCGCCTGCCTCAGAAGCCCTCGACTCCATCTTTTGGATGTAACAGTCACCTTCAAGTGCATCAACGACGACATGGCGTCTCATCTTCACCCTCGGGAACACTTCGTCAACAGAATGCACCCGAATACCCAAGTTCATGTTGGAGGTACGTGAGAGAGCGAGAAGCAGACCTTCTCTCCATGCCACTATTTATAGGCCGGGCAGATCAAACCCACGTGCCAAGTGGATGGCTCTCTGAATTCCGTGCAATGAACTCACATTAAATGGATGAACCGGATGCCTCGACTTCAGCCAAACGGCTATTTAAAGGCACTCGAGAAGCGAAACAGCCGTATCATTAAAAGACGTGTTGGATGCGCCGGCTGGACAGCGCATCACACCCCTTCAAACACCACGCACCTCCCACAGATGTGCCCTGTACCGAGCACATCACAGAGGATGCGCCCCCATACGTTCCTATACGCCTAGTGGAACGTCAATCAACGTGCCCACTCAGCTGTCCATCGAATGTCACCAACATTAAATGCTGAATTGACAGAGTTGGCAGCACGCCTTCCATGTCTGAACGGTTGACAGCTTTTACAGGAAATGAAGCATCCACAATGTCAGCATCATCATGACTTTACCCTGACGGCTACTGCCACGTGGCCACCCAACCATCCGCATGCGCCTCAAAAGCCATGCGCCTCAGACCCTTCACTGATCCCTAAAGACAGAAGAAGAGTCTCCAGTTGAAGCTTTGTATGCGCCTCAAAAGCCATGCACCCCAGACTGATCTCTGATCCCGAAAGACAGAAGGAAAGTCGCTCGCATGCGCCTCAAAAGCCATGCGCCCAGAACGGTTCGTGACTCCTAAAGGTCACGAGCCAAAATCTCTTCGTGCGCCCAATCCAAGGCACATCCCACCAAATCATCCCCCCCATCAGATCCGAGATCTCCGAGCCATGAGTCGACGACACGTGTCCTTTGACTCAACTCATCCAAGATTTCAGCAACAGAAAGATCTTTTCCTCTGCTACGTGCCGGCTCACAACAGCAGTATAAAAAATTCAACCCCTCGAGTAGGGCGCATCATCCATGCGCCTCCATTAGCAATCAACACGTGGCATCCCCGCGTACAGGCGTATCCTACATGCGCACATGAGCAGCCAGCCTGCAAAGCTATAAATAGAGGGATCGTTTCCTTCTTCCAGAGGCACACACCTACCTACCTACACACGGACAGGACACACAACCGCTAGAGAGGCAGATACAGACACTCAACGTCTTCCTTCTCTCAGTAAGCTCCAGCACCCAGAGCAATCCAGACCTTCAGAGAACCGATAACCGTCGTCAGCCCGTCAACGGAGTCAACGCATTACCACTCGCTCCATTGGCACTAAGGACCCAGATTAAACAAAAGTGTACTCCTAGGACTACATCTAAGTCCTATATCGTAACACTGTTCTGTTTGTATTAAGATTTGCAATCAAACAATTTTAATGGCAAACAAGCTGGCGACTCTGCTGGGGACCTCTTTCTCCTCTTTCGAGAAAGTCGTGTCACAGGCCGACGACGTGAAGGTGGGCTCCTCCCACAAGACGCTGGTCGTGCGCCTCAATCAACAGGCGTACGAGGAGTTCATTTCTGAAGAAAGTGCGAGTCCTTCGAAGCGGCTGCCGAAGCCGAAGAAGACCCGCCGTATCTGGGTGCGCAAGGTCGACGCCTCAGGCACCACCACTGAAGAGAACGTGCCAATCCAGCCCTCCTTTCCTGCTGACGTTCTCAGCAACCAAGGTGCGCCCGCTGATGCAGCGCATCTCTCGGGGAAGCGTGCGGCTGACCATGTTCCCCAGCCCTCTCCCTCTCAGGCGAGGAAGATGTGTCGACGGAGCAGGGGCGCAGCCAATGCCCCGCACATCACCTCTGATGCACCACAAAAAGTCTCTGTCTTTGACAGACTCACTCGCTGTAATGGCGAGGAGAATTTGGATGCTGAGTACTATGCACCCCAGCGGGCTAGTACAAAGAAATCCAAGGCGGCACGGGCCATGCGCCACAAACGTGCTATGCCAGCAGCAGGCCAGAGGCACGCGCTCATAATCACGCGCGCTGCCGATGGCAAGCTGTACAAGGTCGAATCAGGTGCCTCTGCACCAAAAATGAGTCGACCTTCAAAATCCTCATCTCACTTGGGCGCATCTACTGCGTGCACAACCAAATCGAGTGAGGCAAATTCAGTGGTCTTGAACTCCCGCGCCTCCTCTGGTTGTGCGTTTGAGGTCCGTTCAAGTCACTTCAAATGTTGTGGTTCTTCCACTACTGATCGTGATGCCTGCTTGGTATTAGATCAGGGGGCGCAGCACTCACCTGTCCACCCCGGCGTTTGGCCTTGCCATGTGCCTGAAGGGGGTGTGAAGGTAGCACTCTCCTCTAATGACCTGCGTAACGTGATCACTCACAAGCGCCGGTCAGGAGAGTCGACCAACAGGCACGATGCGCCTCTCACGGGGCATACTTGTGCGGTGGTCACCATCAACTGCTGTTGCAAGGCAGCAGTACCACCAAGGCAGTCCGTCTTCCAGCGGCTGCAATCATCGACACCCCTCCGACATCGTCTCGGGATGAAGGTGTCAACAGAAGAGGAGCCAAGAGTTGCTTCATGCAATGTGGTCTCCAACTCCTCATCACTCCGGAAGGCGACTGGCAATTCCTCGTCCTCGTCCAAAAGCCAACCGAGGAAAATCAAGGCAGCTGTCTCGTCCTCTGGGGTGTTCGAAGGCACTCGGTCGAGGAAGAAGTTTTTAGAGGAAGCTGGGGGTAGTCAGACCCTTGTTGAGCCTCCTTCCGAAGACGAAGATATCCAAAGCACAGCTGCGGCGGATCTTCATCCTCGAGGCGAAGTCAGCCTCCCAGAAGCCCCTCAAAACGAGGATGTCCCCCAGGACACGGCTGGGGGTAGAGACGAAGAGGCCCTTCAAGACGGAGCTGAGGGCAATCAGGCCCTTGTAGATGCGCCCGTCGAGAATGACCTCCAGATTGTGGCTGGGGGTGGCCAAGGTGAAACACCAGGAGAGGTAACTCCCCCACATGAAGGTGAGGCCGAGAGCGAAGCCTCAACCAATCCATCCACTCCCGGCCGTGTCATGACAGTATACATGACTGGGGGTGATTCCGAGTCTGATGCGCCGTCGCAGGACATTGTCCAGCGCATAGACTCATTAAAGGGAGGACTCAAAACCCTCTCTGCCTCTATGCAAGCACTGACTCAAGCAGTGTTTGATATACGGTCGGCCTTGACCAGAACACCTTCAACCGGTCCCGACCCAGGAGTCAACGGGGAGTTGAGTGTACCCCTTCAACGGGCACCCTCAGACATAGAAGCACCCCGGACGTCGGAGCCCTCAAACGCTCCACTCCAGGTAGTACCACCTTCCCCGACTCCTAGCTCCACGGAGGATGTGGTCGAAATGATCAAGGACTTGCGGGAGCGCTTCGAGTCCAAAAACAGGCAAGAGGAGCGCCAGAAGATGGGCATTCCCCAGCCTTATCCCCTCGAGTGGAACAAGGTGGTTTATCCTCCAAATTATAAACCACAAACACTCACGCCGTACGACGGGAAGGACTCTCCGCGTCGGTACCTGACATATTTCCAGTCACAGACGGGGCATCTTCCAAAGGAGGACGCGCTCCTCACCAACATCTTTGTTGGGGCCCTAAAAGGGGTGGCGTATGACTGGTACTGCAGCCTCCCCGACAATTCTATATCGTCCTTCGACGACCTGACGCGCCTCTTCCTCGATCGCTTCTATGACGGCGGGAAGGACATGACGATGGCATCTCTCATAGAGATACGCCAGAAGGAGAAAGAAACGGTTCGGGTGTTCATCGAACGCTTCCGACAGGCCTGCTTCAGGCTGCCTCCGGGCATGCCAGAACATGCGCTCCTCTCCTCTTGCAGCATGAACATGCTGCCTGCAGTAAAGCTCTGGCTCAACTCTACTCTCCCTTCCGACTGGAGCTCCCTGATCATCGAAGCTGAAGTCGCAGAAAAGAAGGCGGCCAATGCACGTCTTCTGGGTGTCAGCTTCCCCGCCTTTGATGATAAGGGAAAAGGTCTGCAGCCAACAACTCCGGACGAGAAGCAAAGGGAAAACAGGCATTAACTGTTAATGCCTCGAAAGGCGCATCTGCGCCTACTCAGAAGTCTCCACTGGCACCGAGACCCAAGGAGGTGTATTCATTCAATGACGAAGACACCCTGCAACTCTTTGAAATACTGAAGCAGGGTGACAAGATCAAGCTCCCGGACCCAAAGCGGCCCGATGAAGTCGGGAAAGTGGACAACCCGAGGTACTGTCACTACTATCGGTTTGTTGGACACCCGACCAAGGACTGCTACGTCCTCAAGAATTACATCCAGTGCATGATCAATGCCGATGTAATCTCCGTCGACTATGAAGAGAAGACGGTGTCAGCCAATGTGGTGTCACTTCAGTTCAGCACCTTGTCGCCGACCACCACACAAGATGGCGTCATCCCCATCCCTAAGGCGACAACGGAGGTGGTGAACTTGCCACCTACCCGTGACAATACGAGTGGACTCATCCCACTCACCATATCTCGAGGAGGGGTCCTCTGGGTTCACCCCGACCTCGTCTCCGAGGTGACTCAACCGGAGGTACGCTCTACCTCCAAATCAAAAGGCAGGAAAAACAAGTCTTGCCGTACGGTCTCTTCTTCAACGGAAGAGGAACTTCCAGTGCAGACGCGTGCACAACAGAACGCCCAGCCCGGCGAAGCTGCCGCCGAGGTGGTGCCTCCTGGCACCATCCCTGAGGAGGGCCCGTCTAAACCCTCAGCAGCCAATAAGCAGAAGCAGGTCGAGGCTCGTTTCGACAGACCTCTACGGAAGGAGAATGTTTCGGGGCTAGCCAAGCCCCACAACTTTGACATACTGGCACAACTGGCCAGTACTCCTGTACGCCTGTCTTTGTTTGAGCTCCTGCGTATTTCTAAAGACTCCCGAGAAGCTCTCTGCGAAGCTCTGAAGGACGCTGAATCCTTTCTCAGTCAGGTCAAGCAGCCTGAAGACCTCCCAACTACTTGTGTGCACTGTCATTGTGCGGATGAAGTTATCCCAAATATAACTTTTATCCAACAACACATGCTGCTCAAGCACCACTGACATAACCGACCGCTGTATTACACAGGGTACATCGGTTCAGTCAAGGTGAGCCGGATTCAGATCGATCTGGGGTCTTCCCTCAGCATCATCCCGAAGGTGCTGCTATCAAAACTGGGGATCCCAATGTACCGGCTGGCGCCCTCCAATACAACCATCAGTGGCTTCAACGCTAGCAAAAGTGAGCCACTGGGAAAGATTCGACTGAAGTGTCACATCGGCAGCCTCAAAACTGAGGTAACTTGTTATGTGGTGGATGCCGAGGTCAACTACAACATCCTGCTCGGCCGACCATGACTACATGAGTACATGGTGGTGCCTTCCACGCTCCACCAATGCATGAAATATGTATCCACCAACGGCGTCATCCGGACGGAGTTCGCAGACATCGATCCTTTCAAAGGGATCGAAGCCTACTTCACCGATTCTGACTTGTACAAGCCACTTGACGAGGAGGAAGCCAACGATGCTGATGATGAGGCAGAGACGGCAACTGAGCCGGACACGGAGCCTGAGATGACTCCAGATGCCCCTTTGAAGATCCGACTGAAGGGCAAACCACCCCAGAAGGTGCCTCTAATGAGCATCAAACTATCAGGGAAAGCACCGACTCCTAAGGCTCCCCTGAAGATACGCCTCAAGGGAAAGCCGCCTCAAACATCGGCTCCCCTGGTGGCAAAATTACAGGGGAAGGCACCAATCACAGGAGGCGCAGTTGAGGCACCTCTGAAGGTGCGTCTTAAGGGCAAGCCCCCGCAGTCATCCAAGACGCCAGAGAGGGCTCACATAACCCTCTCAGACCCCAAAGTCAAAGCTGTGGTGGATTCTCCTGATCCGACCCCAGTGCTTACAGATGAGGAGCTTGGCGAATATATCTCTGCTGATGTAGAAGCACCCTCCTTAGACAATGTAATCCCACGGGATAAAATCTCGTACTTCATCAATAATAGAGTGTCTTTTAATTATTCTTGTCTTCCACATTGGAATGCCATGTATACATTAGATAACGCTCTACGGTCGTTGCAAACATAAATAACGACCGTCCATCATGTAAATCGAGTAGTCCCGTCTCAAGGAGTCTGTTTCATAGCCCCTCTACGAAGCCGAGACGAAGGATCCATCATTTTGGGCAAAGTCGAGCGTCATCAAGACCTCCCGCCACTCGAGCCAGAACCTGATACTGACAGAGTATAAGTCTATCGGTACATGGATACGGCAAAGCACATCATCCAAAAGATGGGCTACGACCTAAAAAGTAACAAAGGCCTAAACTACGGCAAAGGTCGACGTCTCCCTCTCCGGCTTCCAACACCTAAAGGAAAGCCGCAAGACTACTACAACAAAACTCGACGGAGGGTAGGCTATGTCACGCCGCCATCAACTCCAGAGAGTTCAGACGCAGAAGACGTAGAACATTTCCACTCGTCCGAAGCATCGACTTGGGATTCCGATACCAGTATCGGATCAGTCTTCAGGAAAGTGTTGTCAGCTAACATGACGTCAGCATAACCTCAAAAAGATGAAGGCAAAGACCAAGCGCCGGAATCCTTTGAAGAAGAACCCTGGGCTCAACGCCTAGGAGAACAGTGGGAGTCTCGTTTTGAGTTACGTGAACCTCCCACCGAAGACGAAGTCGAGCAGATCGACCTCGGGGACGGATCTTCTTCCAAACTCATCTTCATCAGCAAAAGCCTAGAAGGAGAAGACCGAGAGTCTATAGTCCAGCTGGCTAAAGAGTATATCGACGTCTTTGCCTGGAGCTACGAAGATATACCGGGACTCGACACAGATCGCAATGCATAGGTTGAACATCTTACCTGATGCCAAACCTATCAAACAACAACAGCGACGGTTCCGTCCGGACATCATGAATGCCATCGATCAGGAGGTGGACAAACTCTTGACCAGCGGCTTCATCCGTGAGGAACAGCACCTAGATTGGGTGGCCAATGTCGTACCTGTCACCAAGAAGAATGGGAAGATACGAGTCTGTATCGACTTCAGGGACCTCAACTCTGCTTGCCCAAAGAACGAATTCCCGCTTCCAATCACCGATGTGATGATCGACAACACATGTGGCTTTGAACGCATGTCCTTCATGGACGGGTATTCAGGCTACAATCAAATTAAGATGTTCCCCGATGACGTAAAACATATGTCATTCAGGACTCCGAAAGGTGTTTTCTGCTACACAGTGATGCCTTTCGGCTTGAAGAACGCTGGTGCAACATACCAACGAGCTATGAGCACCATCTTCCGTCAACATCTTCGCAAGACAGTCGAATGCTATGTTGACGACATCGCAGTCAAGAGCCGTCTCAAAGGAGATCACCTACAGGATCTGAAGACAGTCTTCGATCTCATGCGGGCACATCAACTCAAAATGAACCCCGCTAAATCCTTCTTGGGGGTTTCTAGCGGCAAGTTCTTGGGCTTTGTCATCACGGCAAAAGGCATTCATGTTGATCCCGAGAAGACCAAAGCCATCCTCAACATGGACCCTCCGAAGAATCTTCGAGAACTTCGGGGCTTATAGGGACGTCTGGCATACATTCGGAGGTTCATAGCAAACCTCTCCGGTAAATGTCAACCCTTTACTCAGCTCATGAAGAAGGGAGTCTCTTATGTCTGGACAAAGGAGTGCCAAAAGGCTTTCGACGATATCAAAGCCTACTTGACGAGCCCACCAGTCCTGGTGGCACCTATCGCCGGCAAACCATTTCTCCTCTACGTCCGTGCCATGGATCATTCTCTTGGCGCTCTGCTGGCTCAAAACAGCGATACAGGCTATGAGCAAGCAATCTACTATCTCAGTCGAATGCTCATCGGGGCCGAACACCGGTACAACCCCGTTGAAAAGGAGTACTTGGCTTTGGTGTTTGCCATCCAGAAGACTCGTCATTATGTCTCGGGCCAGATAATTCATGTCATTTCCCGAGTCAATCCGCTCAGAGTCCTCATGACGAAGCCAGGATCATTGAACTCCCGGCTAGCCACATGGGCGATTTTGCTAACGCCATATAATATGGTGTTTGTCCCGTAAAAAGCTGTTAAAGGTCAAGCTCTGGCTGACTTTTTAGCTGCACACCCCATCCCAGAATCCTCAAAACTCTATGAGGACATCCCGAATGAGGTCCAAGAATCCAACGTCACCGAAGGAAGCTCCGTTTGGCGGATGTTTTTCGATGGCGCTTCAAGAACAGGCCCCAAAGGCCAAATCATCGCAGGAGTGTGGGTAGTCTTAGTCTCCCCCGATCAGTTGGTCATCCAGCGTGCTTACTCCCTTTCGAAGTCGTGCTCCAACAATGTTGCCGAGTACAACGCACTCATCATGGGACTCCAACTCGCACAACAGCTGGGGGTGGACCATCTGGAAGCCTACGGTGACTCAAAACTCGTCGTGAACCAGATTCGGGGGCAATACGAGGTTCGCCATGAAGATCTGATCCCTTACCACGAAGTTGCATTGAATATCATCTCAACCTTCACTGGGTTCTTCATCGAACATGTACCCCGTCTATAAAACTTGGAGGCCGACGCTCTGGCTGGCCTTGCGGCCTCATTGGCAGCGCCCTTTGGGACTCAACACTATGTCATGGTAACTGGCCGAGACTTGGTTTGTCCTAGAAACAACCTATGCTTGCGAGTGGCTCACGCCATGCCGACGAACACTGGTGTTAATGTCCGAGACTGGAGGTTTTCGTTCATCGACTTCGTTGTCTACGGAATCCTTCCAGAGGACCCGAAGGAGGCCGTCTCAGTCAGGAGACGCTCTCTTCGATTCTACTACGATACAGCTACCAAAATGCTGTACCGACGCTCCTTCGATGGGCTCCTCCTTCGATGCCTGTCCAACGAAGAAGCAGCCGAAGCTCTTCGAGAAGCTCATGACGAAACTTGCGAAGCTCATCAACCCGGTCCTAAGTTGCAGGATCGACTGCGACGTATGGGCTACTACTGGCCAACCATGGCCGCCGACGCTGTTGAATATGCTAAGAAGTGTCACGCATGCCAACTTTATGCAGACTTCATACATACACCGTCTGAACCACTACATCCTACAGTCGCCTCCTGGCCCTTTGAAGCCTGGGGCATGGACATTGTGGGACCAATCACCCCTCCTTCCTCAAGAGGACACCGCTTCATCCTGGCCATCACCGATTACTTCTCCAAATGGGCAGAAGCAGTCCCACTGGCGGAAGTAAAGAGCTCCAGGGTAGTCAGCTTTATCAAACACCATGTCATTTACCGTTTCGGGGTACCCCGGCGGATCATTCATGACAATGGTCCTCAGTTCATCAGCCATATTTTTAGCAGGTTCTGTGACAAGAATCGCATTCAAAATGTGGCATCCACTGCCTACAATCCGGCTGTAAACGGGTTAGCGGAGGCGTTCAACAAAACTATCGTTAGGCTGCTCAAAAAAGTCGTGTCATCCAACAAACGCGACTGGGACGAAAAGCTTGGCAAATGCCTTTGGGTCTACCGTACAACGGTACGGACCCTAACAGGCAACACACCATTCTCCCTGGTCTACGGAAGCGAAGCGGTACTGCCTCTCGAGATCCAGATACCCTCACTCCGCGTAGCAATAACAAACAAACTCACAGAAGAGGACAATCAACGTCGTCGTCTGCGGGAACTGGAGGCACTCGATGAGAAGCGTCTCCTGGCTCAACAACGCATCGAACTCTACCAAGCCCGTATATCACAGGCTTTCAACAAGGAGGTCAAACAGAGGACTTTCCAAGTTGGCGACCTGGTTTTAGTAGTCAGAAGGCCAATGGTGTTAACTCACAAGACACCAGGAAAGTTCGAGCCCAAGTGGGAAGGACCTTTCATCATAGAGACAGTATACTCAAACGGTGCTTACCGTCTCGCCAAACCCAATGGGGACTTATTCATGATGCCCATTAACGGCAAGTTCCTAAAGAAGTACTATTCTTGACATCCTTCAGACATGTACTTCCCCAAAGGGGATCTGTGGGCCCAATCATCGGGGCTCACACACAATCTCCTTCCACAAAACTCATACGCTTCTGGAATCCAGCTGTTCCGTGGCATCCTTCAGTAGAAAGACAACCACGTCCACATCACCTCTGAGTTGTTCCTCTACACCCTATAAAGCGGAATCTTACGCTACGTAAGCCGACGCTACCCTTCATGTTTACCACGTCCACATTACCTCTGAGTAAACATCTCGTATAAACAACCCCTGCGTTGTCGTACATTGATCGTCGAACTTCCACGTCCACATCACCTCTGAGTTGTTCAGCGTATTCCCCTGGATCATTCCTACCACATCCATAATACCTCTGAGTAGGAAGATTCTATCATTTGAACCTCAATGATTGCCACGTCCATATTACCTCTGAGCAAACATATTGGTTCCTTCAAACTTATTATCTGTACCTAAAAACCAAGGTGCGCAAAAGATAATAGGTCCACACAAATCATCAAGTTCATAATAACAAAAATGAACACATCACAAAAAAGGTTGTGTACTTCTTTATTTTCTAAAAAAAAAGAGTACAGAACTTCACTATCCCCTAGCAAGGGTTGCAAAAGAATATTAAAAAGGGAGAAGCTACAGTCCCTGAACCTCTCCAGGGTGGGCTGAGAGCTCTCTGACTCGACGTCTTAAGTCGGCTGTACGGGTCTCCACAGTCGCCAGGACTCGACGCTCAGCTTCTTGACGCATCAATTCAACAGCCTCAGCGGAAGTTTCGCTCTCATGCTTCTCATCAAGCTGTTGTCGCTGCTGAGCCAAGGCAAGAGTCCGCTGAGTAAAAGTCGCTTCCTCCTTCTTGAATACTGCGTGTTCAGCCCGGACACGTTCGGCATCTAACTGGAGTCGGACCCGTTGGTCCTCAAGGCGGCGCATCTGGGTGTTGATCTCTGCGATGTTAGCATCCAACGCAGCTCGCGTTTCCATCGTCTTCTTCATGGACTGAGATAACTGATCTACCGCAGCCTCAGTCTCAGCCACCTCGTGCTCCCAAATGCCCACAGTGGCCTGGTAGGAAGACTCGATCTCGGCAATCAACTTCCCCTTCTCCGCATCTATCAGGACGGAGAGGTCATTTCGCTGGATGCGCTGAAGTTCCGCAAGCCGCTCGTCCAGCTCGATCACCGAAGCCTCCAGAATTTCGGCCATATGGTCGTGGCCTTGGTGAACGCGGATCAGCTCGATACAGGGCATTGCCAGAGTTCTTATCGTCGCAAAGCTCCCGTTGGCATCCATCATCGCAGATACACCCCTCTACAGCATTTTGTACACCCCCTCGACGAGGAATTTCATATATTCGTCTGCGTCCGCCAGTACCTGTGGCATCATAGCAGGAGTTGGAGGAGCTACTACAGTTAGCGGACCGGAAGAAGATCCGCCAACCTCAACCTGCGAGGCTTGAACCTCGGCATCAATAGGCTCTTCTTCAACAGGGGCTGGACTGCTAGCCCGAGGAGCCGAAGGAACAGAGGAAGCCCGCACAGGCGTCGAGATAGTACCCCAAGTAGGAGGGGCAACAGAGGGCTCCACACCCTTACCCTTCTCAAGTTCGGAGGAACCACCGACGTCAACGGCCACCTCTTCTACCCCCAACTTCCTATCAGCAACCAGTACCTCCCCCGGCAGAACGGGGAGATCAACGCTCATCTCCTGGCCCGCCCCGGGAGACAGGACCGGCAGAAGGGTCTCATCCTTCTCAAGTCCCTCTACAGGGACAGAATCTGTCGCTACCTCCTGATCGGTAGCCACCTCAACTTCCACGGTTGAAGCTGGGGTAGGACTCGGCAAAGATATGGCCGACCTCCCCTCATCATGACAAGGAGGGGAATCAACCCTCTCCTCTGTCCCAACCATATCTGTTGCCCCCGCAATAGACTCTTGCAGCTCTGGAGCAACGTCATTCGAAGGCGACGAACTCCAATCCACCTCATCATCAGGATGCCTCGAGTCCGTAGGAACCTCAACGTCTAAGGCCTCTACGGCAGACTGTACCTTCCCAGAATTTGTTGCAACCTCAAAGACAGGAGATACTAAAACCTCCGCAGGAACGTCTTCGGGACCCTCCTCCACGGGAGACATTATCATCGGTGGAATGTGCTCATCAGAAGAGCCTGCCACCTCCTTCGGTTTACTAGCACCCGGTTTTGAAACACGGGACTTCTTCTTCGACGATCCCTGCAAGAAGAAAAGCATAAGTCACCACAATGACAAAATGAATTAGAATTACGGAGCACTCCTTACCTCAGCAGGAACTGATCCCGTTGGCGTTACGAGTGGCACTTCCGTAACGTTTGGAGTCGACGTCTTTCTCGACCTTTTTGGTACAGAAGAACCAGCTTCTGTGTCAACCCGCCTCTTCCCAACAGACGGATCTCTCACTGGTGCTGTAGCAGCAGCCCGATATCCCGCCAATTCTGGTGGACGATATGATCGGACTGCCATCAACATATTCGCCGTGGCCTCCAGCTGAGTTCCAATGATGAAACTAGTCTCCCTGTCATAACTAGGAGACGCAGCATTCATAATGTAATACAGTTTGGCGGCCGGATATAGGATATGCGGTCGAGGGTTGCGGACTGGCGTAGTAAAATTAACGCTAGTACATCCAGCGTTATAATACTGCCAGCCCCGGGCTCCATCCAGCAAACTCCCGATGAAGCCTAGACTGCTACTGGGATTCCGCAACATTAGCTGGGTATAGCCAAATTGACAAGCAAATCGGCTTGGCAGATATGGCTCCAGATAACATCTATTCTGGTTGCGGTAGACCAGGTGAGAAGGCCGGATACTTTGCAACCAACGAAAACTCAATTTCGGCAAAGTGACCGCATCTTCGCCAGAGTCAACTAAATCTTGGTCGGCCTCGAAATCTTTGAAGACCGGGCCAACCTTGACAATCTTCCACCCCTGAAGGTAGGACAAGACTCTTCTGCAAACGGGGACGCCAGTGTATAACCACTTCCTCTTGTAGAAGCGGCGGATGAAGGCATCCCCTTCAACATGATCCTCCTCCGGACCGGGACTCATCACGTTCGGATGATGCAAAATCAGCCATCCCATAAGATAATGGAAAGGCAGCTCGGTCCGAGGAAAGTTGTCATTGTTACCTTTCTCGTGGATCACATCATCAGCAAAAGACCTCAAACCGTGCAACAGGTTGCACACCATCGCGGGGAGGAGAGCTAAGGGTCGTCCAAAAGTCAACTTCATGGCAGGCAAAATGAGATTCCGATGTACCCTCTCTACGGCACCGGATCCACCTGCAAACACGCAATCCCGGAGCCATATCATCAAGTAGGCTGTCAATACAGCCTTAGATGACATCCGGTGCCCACAGTGCCAGAAGCAGCTATATGTATCCTTGCCGCTCTCATCCGAACGTGGGGTCCTCTCGTCCAGCCGACTTATTTCAGAAGTCACTTCTGCGGGCTTCAGTCCCTGCAGAGTCGCAAACCGGATCCTCGAAGGATCCGCCAAATCCTGCCTAAAGACATAGTCCCTCCAAGCAGTTACATGAGGCTGGGTCTTGCCCTTATCCCTCCGGTGCATCAGATAATGGTGGCTCGTCACCCCTGTGAATACAGCCATCATCTCCGGGTCCTTATCTTCCAGAACCTGGATCTCCTCATTTGACGGGAAATATTCCTCGTACGGCTCCGAGCCCCAAGGAAGCTTAGACACTTCGTACATCTCATGGAGAGCCAACCCCAACTCTCCTATCGGAGTGAAAAAGCTGCCAGTATGGGCATTGAATAATTCTAAGAGCGCAAGGAACATAGGCTTATTGAGGTCCACGCCTGCCTGCGTAGCCCGAATGGCGGCTGTCAGCCCGATCTCCTTAAGCTCAACTTTGAACCTTGAAAGCACCCAAGTGGTCAACGCGTCCCACCTCGGAATGTAGTGACACCAACCTTCGACTCTAAAGCCACATGTCGGGTACATGACCTTCGCTGTCAGCATCCGATTTGCAAAGGTCGGGGCACTGAAGGGAAACGTGTCATTTGGGACTTCACTGTAGAGGCTCCCGGAACGCAAGGCTCGGTAACTGAACGAGGAACCGGCTCGTGAAGCAGCCAAAGTATCTCGCTGGTTCGAGGTGGCGTCGATCGAAAGGGTACCTCCCAAGGCCCCTCCTTGAGAAGGAGTAAGTTCCCAACCCATCCTTCTCTTCGAAGCTAAACGATAAAAGGCCGTCAGCGACAACTGGCTGTCAACCTGCCTCATGTATAGAACCATGCCTTTGGCAGAAAAGAACCAGTCTTCTTTGATCTTCAGTATCTTCGCTTCAGAAGAGACTAGTCGATCGCCAAACAGAAAGGCAGGTTTTAAGAAAGTCACATCTTCAGATTCAGCAGACTTCAGTTTACCACTCTCCATCATACTCTGGAGGAAAAGCGGCAACTGGTTCTGGATTTGCAGCATTCTCTCCCGGGGTTGGTTCTGTAAGATAGCATCCTTTGCAGGGTTGACCACCGCCTCATCAAAATTAACTCCCATTTGGCAAAGAGAAGCGTCCAGGAGGACCTCATTCAACAAAGGGATCGTCATCGACACTGGCACAACAAAAGTGGAAGTCAGGCAAAAAGACAAAAGGTGTCAAATAGATTGACGCATCGTCAGGGTATAAACCCATGCGCGCCAGCCTCAGCGCATCACCCATGCGCGTCAGCTTTGGAGCTTCGGCGTATCATCAGGGCGTAAACCCATGCGCGTCAGCATTGGAGCTTCGACGCATCATCAAGGCGTGAGCCCATGAGCGTCAGCGAAGGCTTCGGCGCATCATCAGGGTATAAAACCCATGCGCGTCAGCAAACTAAACCTCGGTGCATGATAAAGGCCTGAGCCTATGCTCGTCGGCAGGATAAAACCTCAGCATATCAAGGACAGAAGCCCATACGCATCGGCAGCAGAAAGTTAGAGCACATTAGATAGCAAAAGTCGACACCCACCCGTCACCCCGGGGCGAACATCGGCCGGAGTCGCAATGGTGGCAGGAGCATCCTCGTCGGCGAACTCTGCCGGCTCCTTTCCCTTAGCACCGCCGCAAGGAGTCTTGGGAGCCATTTTCTCTCAGAGAGGAAGAAGTTAGGGTTTTGATCTAAAGGAGGCAAAGGCACAGAGCAGAAGAACTCTCTCTCTCTATCTCTCACCTATTTATAGGCCGTGGTCGCACGCGTGAACCGATGACGAGTGATCTCAGCCGTCGCCTCGGGTCCTGTGAAGATAACAGCAGATAAAACCAAAAGATCATCATTAATCTTTTCGGTTACCAAGGCATTATCATATGCATTAACTGAAAAGAGCATGCGCCTGAACAGGCATGCGCCCCAACAGTCATGCGTCCTGATCGCCATGCTTCTTATTCAAAGTATTCTAAAACTTATTCAAAAGTTTTGAAAACTTTGAAGGGGGTCTTGTAGAAGCATGGAATTTCACAACCAGAAAGCCCATGCGCCAGACACTATATGCGCCAGAACTCGGAAAGAACACTTCACAGCAAAGTCAATAAGTATAGACATTTGAAGAAAGACTTTTTATTTATATACAAAAGTCTATTACATGTCTAGAAAAGGTTGTACAAAGGAGAATTTCTACAAAGGAAAGATCCTAAGTCTACAGCCAGCGGCCACCATGCGCCTCCAGATAGGCGCAGCAGTCACCATGCGCCGCCAGATAGGCGCAGCAGATACCATGCGCCTCCAACCAGGCGCATCCCACCATCTCTTCAGTAGCTCAGTTATGTGCATCCAGCTCAGTTATGTGCATCCCTCCAGCAGCCCAGTTATGTGCTGCTCTTCCAGCCAGGCTCACCTGGGCGAGCAGAATGTGGATGGCAATTAACACCCCATCCAGAGAAAGAGCCTCCAAAGCCAGAGAAAGACGGTCAGGGCACCGCCATTCCGATCTACGGCTCTTCCGGAACAACGGAGACGAGGCCCGAACATCCCTATCTTTGGATGCAACAGGCACCTTCCGCCTGCCTCAGAAGCCCTCGACTCCGTCTTTTGGATGTAACAGTCACCTTCAAGTGCATCAACGATGACATGGCGTCTCATCTTCACCCTCGGGAATACTTCGTCAACAGAATGCACCCGAATACCCAAGTTTATGTTGGAGGTACGTGAGAGAGCGAGAAGCAAACCTTCTCTCCATGCCACTATTTATAGGCCAGGCAGATCAAACCCACGCGCCAAGTGGATGGCTCTTCGAATTCCGTGCAATGAACTCACATTAAATGGATGAACCGGACGCCTCAACTTCAGCCAAACGGCTATTTAAAGGCACTCGAGAAGCGAAACAGCCGCATCATTAAAGACGTGTTGGATGCGCCGGCTGGACAGCGCATCACACCCCTTCAAACACCATGCGCCTCCTACAGATGTGCCCTGTACCGAGCACATCACAGAGGATGCGCCCCCATACGTTCCCATACGCCTAGTGGAACGTCAATCAACGCGCCCACTCAGCTGTCCATCGAAAGTCACCAATATTAAATGCTGAACTGACAGAGTTGGCAGCACGCCTCCCCAAGTCTGAACGGTTGACAGCTTTTACAGAAAATAAAGCGTCAACAACGTCAGCATCATCATGACTTTATCCCGACGGCTACTGCCACGTGGCCACCCAACCATCCGCATGCGCCTCAAAAGCCATGCGCCTCAGACCCTTTACTGATCCCTAAAGACAGAAGAAGAGTCTCCAGTTGAAGCTTTGCATGTGCCTCAAAAGCCATGTGCCCCAGACTGATCTCTGATCCCGAAAGACAGAAGGAAAGTCGCTCGCATGCGCCTCAAAAGCCATACGCCCAGAACGGTTCGTGACTCCTAAAGGTCACGAGCCAAAATATTATCGTGCGCCCAATCCAAGGCGCATCCCACCAAATCATCCCCCCCATCAGATCCGAGATCTCCGAGCCATGAGTCGACGACACGTGTCCTTTGACTCAACTCATCCAAGATTTCAGCAACAGAAAGATCTTCTCCTCTGCTACGTGCCGGCTCACAACAGCAGTATGAAGAATTCAACCCCTCGAGTAGGGCGCATCATCCATGCGCCTCTATTAGCAATCAACACGTGGCATCCTCGCGTACAGGCGCATCCTACATGCGTGCATGAGCAGCCAGCCTACAAAGCTATAAATAGAGGGATCGTTTCCTTCTTCCAGAGGCACACACCTACCTACCTACACACGGACATGACACACAACCGCCAGAGAGGCAGAAACAGACACTCAACGTCTTCCTCCTCTCAGTAAGCTCCAGCACCTAGAGCAATCCAGACCTTCAGAGAACCGATAACCGTCGTCAGCCCGTCAACGGAGTCAACGCATTACCACTCGCTCCATTGGCACTAAGGACCCAGATTAAACAAAAGTGTACTCCTAGGACTACATCTAAGTCCTATATTGTAACACTGTTCTGTTTGTATTAAGATTTGCAATCAAACAATTTTAATGGCAAACAATGGGTTAGGTAGGTGGAGAGAGTTATGAGAAAGAAGAAGAGAAAATGAGAAAGAAGAAGTAATGACGAGAGATAATGGATTGGGGCTTTAAATGAAGATGTGGTAGGTGGGGAGTTAGGTTCGGTTCATAATGAACCATCAAAATTCGGAAACAAACCAAACCAAGCCGAACCCAAGAGCCAAAAATAAAATACAGAAAAATAATTAGCAAAAATTAAAGGAATTAAATATAGAACAAATGTATGATAAATATTAAATAAATACATTCAAGCAGTATACGTATTAAAATACGCATTCTGTGAACGGGGAGTGACACATATTCATCACAGTTACACAACGAAAACAAACGTCGCTGCTAAAGACTTGATATTTCCTTTCATAGACTACGTCGTCTATGGAATCCTCCCCGAGGACCCGAAGAAAGCAGTGTCTATCCAAAGGTGATCTCTCAGATTTTACTACGACACAGCTACCAAGATGCTGTACCGACGCTCTTATGACGGGTTACTGTTACGATGCTTATCAGACACAGAAGCCAAACATGCACTCCGGGAGGCGCACGACGGAGTTTGTCGTGCACATCAACCAGGCCCCAAATTACATGATCGTCTCAAACGAATGGGTTATTACTAGCCCACATTGATAGCAGATGTTGTTGAATATGCAAAGAAGTGTAGAGCTTGTCAGTTCCACGCCGATTTCATTCATCAACCTTCGAAGTTTCTACACCCGACGGCAGCATCTTGGCCGTTTGAAGCCTGGGGCATGGACGTCATAGGACTAATCAGCCCGCCATCCTCCAAAGGACATCGGTTCATCCTAGCCATAACCGATTACTTCTCCAAATAGGCGGAAGCAATACCGCTCACTGAGTGAAGGCATCAAACGTGATCAGAGGTATAACTCAATCACAATCTATAGATAGAAAATGGCACGATGAAATAGATAAGGAAAACCTCAACTGAGATACAACAGAAATGAAATACAAGTCTCAACATCTCTACAATATACAACTCTGAAACAATGACAAAAGCTAAACATGAAAAGAAATAGTCTAAGCTATCTACACTATACAAGGTATCATCCTGAGCAGCTGCCTGAACCTCCCCAGCGGTCCAGGTCGCGAGTGGCATCTAGGCAAGCTCCAAGTAAGGGGGTGTAGGGTTCCTCATCATCCTCTGTAAAATTTTCAACAGGTCCAGTCAGGACGGGAGCGAGCACAGTACATCTCATGCAGTTCATATCATGGCAGGAAATATAAAGCAAGCAATAGAGTAAGATACATGAAACGCTGTAAGAAGATGTACATAAAACAGAAGAGATATTTGATAACTGGAAATATATACATGATAAGTAAGAACTGTAAGTGACTAGTGATTTAGAGTACGAGATGGCATGTAATTGGCTTAGGTTGAACATGATGTACATGAGTGAACATGTAGGACACTAGCCAATAAGGCTGTGTTGTACATGCTAAAACATAAAAAGTAACAGAGTAAACATGATGGATAAATCACATGACCATTTATACTCACCCCTACCCACAATCAGTACACAAGGATCTATTCAAGTTACGTTACGGACATGATGTTTTGGTTATACAAGAGACACATAAGCAAACATGAGCGTACATGAAAGAACATGAGAGTACATGAACGTACATGTAAGAACATGAGAGAACATGAGTGTACATGAATAACGCAGAAGCAAGGAATACATGATGTACATGAAACACATGTCATAAAGTATCCGATGCGCCCGCTAAGGGAGATAACATCCCAAGAAGAGATCCGTATAGTACCAATCCATGATGATAATGTGACAGCATCAAGTAAAAGTAATCTAGAGCGAGAATATAAATCGTGACAAGTATGAAACGATCAGAGAATATACTCGCCTCGTATCTGAATGTCTGAAGTAAATGTACTGTCTGAGATGAGGTACCTGACTCCTAGTTAGAGCAACACAAGTCAAGATATATACAGAGGGTGATATATGAAATGTACAATGCATCTGCATGCTGTCTAGGTTAAACTAGGCTAAAGTCGACACTTGGTCAACTCTAGTCAACCACACTAGTCAAACTAGGTCAAGTCCTAGCCCAAACAAGTTTAACAAGTCTCACTAGGCCTAACCAAGCCTAGCCTAGCAATCACACACCAATCACAAGGCTATACAAGCCAAACACAAGCATATATCAAGGCACATCCTATTCATGCATATTCAACATTATATATATAAAAAGAGGAAGGAACTAACATGTAAGCTATGTGTATGTGTGTGAATATGGATGTGTACATGAAAAGAGAAATCAACACTAGGCCATATATCTTATACCCATATATATACATGTCTATACACACATATTTGTATATAACTATAGGGAATCTCTATTTATCATATTAACACATTAGCCATATATAATATATACATATATATATTGAGAGAGAGATAGAGAAGAGCATGTGTATGTGTGAGTGTGTATCATGGAAATTGGGTGTGTGTTAAATACAAGAGTGTGTGTCAAATAGTGAGAGTGAGAATGACATATATATATATACTAGTGTATGTGTGTGTGTCATGAGAGAGTGTGAGATATAGAGTGATATGGTGTGAAAGAATTCTGAAATCAAAAGTGTGTGACCAAGTGTAGTGTTTAGGTGAGAGGGTGATGTTATGGCTGTTAGCCTCACAGAAAAAGAAAAGAACCTAATACACATTACACCACATATAGAGAATAGGAAAGTGAAATGTGCTCATGTGTTCTAGTGTGTAGGTAAACCTGTGTATGTACAGTGAGTGTTAGGAAACAGTGGAAACATAGGAAATATGGAGTGAAATCTGGAAATCAGTGAGTGTGTGAATGGTGTACTGAATAGAGTGTTAGAGTGTAACTTGTGTGGTGAACATGATTAATAAGGAACCCAGTCCCTGTGTGTGTGATTGAGAGGTATCAAGGTGTATGTTAAACAGGAATTTGACAGTGTAGTGTATAGGAATATGTGAACTTGTGTTCAGTGTTCAGGTTAAACAAACAGTGAAAAGAAATGATAGGCAACAAGTAAAAATAATATTTAATCTAGTTAAGGAAAGGAAAACAAATCACAGTAAAATGGAAGGGAAATCAGTTCATGAAAAATCAGGAATAGGAAATCCATTTTCAGGTTTCAACCACTGGGGGAATCTCAGATTTCAAATGACAGTGTACCTATACACATCAAAACCAGATAACATGAGCTGTTCAATCTAAATCAATACACAACAGAAATCAGAGGACCAAAATCTAGTCTAATACTGAAAAACAAAAATAGGAAACGAAATCAGGATTCAAGTAGCTCCTGATACTTCATTGTATCAGTTAACACTGTTTTTCGAATTCAAAACAGTATGTCAGAGCTCTCCACAACCTGACACATTCGAAACCCTGTAATACAGTACCAAATCGATCAAATACTGACATGTAGCTAGGAACCATAAAAGTACACTTATAGAGTAAAAAAATCAATGCTAAACCACAATTAAAAACCTGGAAATCAATGATTAACAATCCGATACACATTTTTAGGAAAAAAAGGGAATTCACCAAGTTCAACATAAAATCAATTTAAATTGTAAAACTGAACTACATATGCACTAGCAAACATGTGGGGGTAAAATTACAGTGAAGAATACCAGGTAAACAGGAACTTAGTGTCCAGGAAAAAATGTGAAACACACAGTATCAGGGAATGGTTTCAGTTTATAGTGTCTCAGGAATTTGATAGTGCAGTGAAACATTGGTGTCTGTGGACAGGGAAATACATTGGTAAATAGGAAATCAGGAATCACATTTCAGTTTAATAGGGAGAATGCAAACTCAGGTTCATGCTAACAGGGAACACCATCTCAGGCATGGTCAGCTAGTAACAATGAATTTCAGGTTATTCATTGAAAATTCAATTAACTCAGTTTACAGTTTTTAAAAAAAAGGAATTGGAAATCAGTTCATAACCCAGAACAGTAAAACATTATTCAACATTCATTAATCTCAGTTCAAAAGGATGGAAGGAAAACCAATTTCAGTACATTTTCGAAAAGGGAAGGAATCAGTGAATACAACAGTAAAATGGAATCAAAACTCAGTTAAGTTCAACAAATCTTCAAATTCTGAAACTTTCCATTCTCAGTTCAAAACCAAATTCGAATGCAATGTTGCATTTAACCCAAATCAACAACTATGTGGGGATATTAAAATCAGTGAGGAACATCAACAACAATGAATTAAATGGTTAGGAATAATTAGAAATACAGATACCAGGAATGTATCAGAACCGGTGTTGTGTACATGCTTATTAACCCATTCGAATCCTCAATATTCACATCAAAACTTAAACCAACATGTAAACCTAATTAACCATAGATAATACATCATATTTAGAATCTAAACAACAATTAAAAACACAATTAAAAGCATTCAAATCGAAATAAAACAGAAAACACAAATTGACACACTGAACCACACAGTACAAATTCAGTGTAAAGGCAATATCGTGTCCGACACGACACGAGGGGTCGAACCACTTGGGGGACCCCGTGTCAGTCGTGGACACAGTACGTGTGTCGAATCTCGTGGGTCGAAATGCTGTGTGCACAGAGCAGTGCCGCCCGAGTAGCAGGACATGCCACCTGCCCGCGCACGCGTGTGCACGACCGTGTGTACGTGTCCAAAAATCGACACGATACAACACGAAAATGTGTTCAGAACACAAGAAATGCACAAGCGAGATCAAATCCTAATTTCCTATTCAAACACAATCCTAAAATTAGGTCAAAATGTCCTTTGAGGCATTTTACCAAACACCTACGCACATGGGTTGATACGTGTCCGATACGGACACGAAACCTATAGGACTCGACACGAAACCAATGCAACCACTTAGGGGACTCCTAGGACTTCCTGAATATGAAAACAAATCGAAAATACATGGAGGGATGAGGAAGTTACCTATACTTGAACTTTCAAGAAAAACTTTCTTTCAATAACTCTTCTCCTTGATGTCCCAATCCAATCAAACCACCACAAACTGAAATGAAACTTCAATAGCAGCAAGAGTGGGTGTATTAGAACCTAATGGAGAAGATTTGAATGAAAAAGGAAGAGGAATGGATTTGTAGGGATTAAAAGAAATAGAAACAAACCTTTCCTCAAACTTGAGCTTTCCTAAAAAGAGACAACCCTAAAAACTAGGAGAGTATTTATAGGGTGATGTTCCCAATGATGATATGGTGGCTGGCCACTTAGTCTAGGGCTTAGGGTTTTGGAATTTGTCTTGGGCTTTGGGCCAAACTACAAGGCTATGAGCCAAATGATTTAATAAAGGTTCTAAATCACAAACCATGACTTATGACTTTCTAATTCTTATTGCTAACTAGAGTCTAATGACCAAACCAAGGATTAGCTTAGGTTAGTCTAGAGTCATATATCCTAACCAAGCCCATACTAACCAGGGTTAGCTTCTAGGCTGGTCTACAAGGGTCAAAACTAGTCAAAGTCAACCTAGTCTAAACAATTCCAAAGTAATCCCTAAAAATTCCCATAAATTCTATTAAATCTAAATAATAATTAATAATTCCAAATAATTCTCAAATTTACAAAAATGACTAAAATACCCCTCAGTCTGGAAATGAACACTAGTAAGACACCAAATCATAAGTCATAAATTTAAATAGTTTAAAAAAATAATTAAAAATCACTAAAATTATAATATGAAATAAATATTATTAAATAATAATTGCAATTACAAAATTTCAAAATTACCCTCATCTGGTAAACTGGATGTTACAATCCTACCCACCTTATAAAAATTTCGTCCTCGAAATTAAAATGGTAGTAGTCCTTCTAGGTCAAACACCCCACAGTCAAAGTCTCAAACATACCTTCAGATAATCATATGCGTCTGTCCAAAATCATGTTGTCCAGAGTCTTCATCATGCTAGTGAGCAAGGCTACGATAATCACAGAGTCCTTGACTAAGGTACGTACCCTTAGGTCCATAGTATTTAAAATTTTTGCATTGCCGCATACGACGGCAAAAACCTTAAATTTCCATACCCGAGAAATACATCCAAAATATGACTATATGTCCTCACTATGCCAACTAACACGACCATCGAAGATTCTAGATCCCATAACTGAGGTGACCTAGCTCATATGATTTTCTCAGAAGAAAAACACACATAACGAAAGAGCAATATGACAAATTAATCAATCAACAAGGAACAGATGGAATCGGATTTCAAGGTAGTTATAAAAGTTAATTTTGGGAATGGAATCAAGAAGAACAAAACTTGCAGCAAGATCTCCAATGGTCTGTGCATCCTTGACAGTCCTGACGATAGCTCACCCTGCTGGTTTCCCCCTGGTCTGCTGCTGATGCTGCATGAATCACCGCTGCTGAGAGAAATCAAAAATGACGGAAGAAAATCTTTGTACAGATAGAGGTGCACCTCCAATGTAGCAGAAACGCCAACCTGAGTCGGCACAACAGGAGCTGCGGTCTCGAGGCCCTGATAAACAGGACGAGAGGTGGCCAGCCTCTCGATAGTATCTCCCGAACCGAAGCGATGAGATCGTGTCTTCATAACCATCATGAATACAGATCAAAATAAGAAGCAATTACTGAGAATGAAGCAAAAATCAAGGGAGGACAGTTTATATTCAAGGGAAATCAATAAGCAGCAATTGGATAAAAGGAATCTGATTAAGAGTTTTTCCTAATGTGATTGAGTACCCCAAAAATATCCTAATCCTACTGCAGGCTGTAGTGATACTTTAGTTCGAATACCACTACATAAACTCGACCTGCATGGGCCACCACTAAAAACGTGTCACGACCCGCACCCACCGTGAGGGTATGAGTACGTAACAACGCCCAGCCTACGCCGCAGTGTCGGCGGTAGAACGCTGTTCTAGGTCATGAACTATAACTAACATAATATGAATACCCTCCATAAGGAGGACAACACAGAGGTATAACTCAATCACAATCTATAGATAGAAAATGGCACGATGAAATAGATAAGGAAAACCTCAACTGAGATACAACAGAAATGAAATACAAGTCTCAACATCTCTACAATATACAACTCTGAAACAATGACAAAAGCTAAACTTGAAAAGAAATAGTCTAAGCTATCTACACTATACAAGGTATCATCCTGAGCAGCTGCCTGAACCTCCCCAGGGGTCCAGGTCGCGAGTGTCATCTAGGCAAGCTCCAAGTAAGGGGGTGCAGGGTTCCTCATCATCTTCTGTAAAAATTTTAACAGGTCCAGTCAGGACGGGAGCGAGCACAGTACATCTCATGCAGTTCATATCATGGCAGAAAATATAAAGCAAGCAATAGAATAAGATACATGAAACGCTGTAAGAAGATGTACATGAAACAGAAGAGATATTTGATAACTGGAAATATATACATGATAAGTAAGAACTGTAAGTGACTAGTGATTTAGAGTACGAGATGGCATATAATTGGCTTAGGTTGAACATGATGTACATGAGTGAACATGTAGGACACCAGCCAATAAGGCTGTGTTGTACATGCTAAAACATGAAAAGTAACAGAGTGAATATGATGGGTAAATCACATGACCATTTATACTCACCCCTACCCACAATCAGTACACAAGGATCTATTCATGTTACGTTACGGACATGATGTTTTGGTTATACAAGAGACACATGAGCAAACATGAGCGTACATGAAAGAACATGAGAGTACATGAACGTACATGTAAGAACATGAGAGAACATGAATGTACATGAATAACGCAGAAGCAAGGAATACATGATGTACATGAAACACATGTCATAAAGTATCCGATGCGCCCGCTAAGGGGGATAACATCCCAAGAAGAGATCCGTATAGTACCAATCTGTGATGATAACGTGACAGCATCAAGTAAAAGTAATCTAGAGCGAGAATATAAATCGTGACAAGTATGAAACGATCAGAGAATGTACTCGCCTCGTATCTGAATGTCTGAAGTAAATGTACTGTCCGAGATGAGGTACCTGACTCCTAGTTAGAGCAACATAAGTCAAGATATATACAGAGGGTGATATATGAAATGTACAATACATCTGCATGCTGTCTAGGTAAAACTAGGCTAAAGTCGACACTTGGTCAACTCTAGTCAACCACACTAGTCAAACTAGGTCAAGTCCTAGCCCAAACAAGTCTAACAAGTCTCATTAGGCCTAACCAAGCCTAGCCTAGCAATCACACACCAATCACAAGGCTATACAAGCCAAACACAAGCATATATCAAGGCACATCCTATTCATGCATATTCAACATTATATATATATAAAAAGAGGAAGGAACTAACATGTAAGCTATGTGTGTGTGTGAACATGGATGTGTACATGAAAAGAGAAATCAACACTAGGCCATATATCTTATACCCATATATATACATGTCTATACACACATATATGTATATAACTATAGGGAATCTCTATTTATCATATTAACACATTAGCCATATATAATATATACATATATATATTGAGAGAGAGATAGAGAAGAGCATGTGTATGTGTGAGTGTGTATCAAGGAAATTGGGTGTGTGTTAAATACAAGAGTGTGTGTCAAATAGTGAGAGTGAGAATGACATATATATATATATATATATATATATATATATATATATATATATATATATATATATATTTTATATATATATATATATATATATATATATATATATATACACTAGTGTATGTGTGTGTGTCATGAGAGAGTGTGAGATATAGAGTGATATGGTATGAAAGAATTCTGAAATCAAAAGTGTGTGACCAAGTGTAGTGTTTAGGTGAGAGGGTGATGTTATGGCTGTTAGCCTCACAGGAAAAGAAAAGAACCTAATACACATTACACCACATATAGAGAATAGGAAAGTGAAATGTGCTCATGTTCTAGTGTGTAGGTAAACCTGTGTATGTACAGTGAGTGTTAGGAAACAGTGGAAACATGGGAAAGAAAACAGTGGAAACATGGGAAATATGGAGTGAAATCTGGAAATCAGTGAGTGTGTGAATGGTGTACTGAATAGAGTGCAACTTGTGTGGTGAACATGATTAATAAGGAACCCAGTCCCTGTGTGTGTGATTGAGAGGTATCAAGGTGTATGTTAAACAGGAATTTGACAGTGTAGTGTATAGGAATATGTGAACTTGTGTTCAGTGTTCAGGTTGAACAAACAGTGAAAAAAAATGATAGGCAACAAGTAAAAATAACATTTAATCTAGTTAAAAAAGGAAAATAAATCACAGTAAAATGGAAGGGAAATCAGTTCATGAAAAATCAGGAATAGGAAATCCATTTTCAGGTTTCAACCACTGGGGGAATCTCAGATTTCAAATGACAGTGTACCTATACACATCAAAACCAGATAACATGAGCTGTTCAATCTAAATCAATACACAACAGAAATCAGAGGACCAAAATCTAGTCTAATACTGAGAAACAAAAATAGGAAACGAAATCAGGATTCAAGTAGCTCCTGATACTTCATTGTATCAGTTAACACTGTTTTTCGAATTCAAAACAGTATGTCAGAGCTCTCCACAACCTGACACATTCGAAACCCTGTAATACAGTCCCAAATCGATCAAATACTGACATGTAGCTAGGAACCATATAAGTACACTTATAGAGTAAAAAAAAATCAATGCTAAACCACAATTGAAAACCTGGAAATCAATGATTAACAATCCGATACACATTTTCAGGAAAAAAAAAGGAATTCACCAAGTTCAACATAAAATCAATTTAAATTGTAAAACTGAACTACATATGCACTAACAAACATGTGGGGGTAAAATTACAGTGAAGAACACCAGGTAAACAGGAACTTAGTGTCGAGGAAAAAATATGAAACACACAGTATCACGGAATGGTTTCAGTTTATAGTGTCTCAGGAATTTGATAGTGCAGTAAAACATTAGTGTCTGTGGACAGGGAAATACATTGGTAAATAGGAAATCAGGAATCACATTTCAGTTTAATAGGGAGAATGCAAACTCAGGTTCATGCTAACAAGGAACACCATCTCAGGCATGGTCAGCTAGTAACAATGAATCTCAGGTTATTCATTGAAAATTCAATTAACTCAGTTCACAATTTTTAAAAAAAAAGAATTAGAAATTAGTTCATAATCCAGAACAGTAAAACATTATTCAACATTCATTAATCTCAGTTCAAAAGGATGGAAGAAAAACCAATTTCAGTACATTTTCGAAATGGGAAGGAATCAGTGAATACAACAGTAAAATGGAATCAAAACTCAGTTAAGTTCAACAAATCTTCAAATTCTGAAACTTTCCATTCTCAGTTCAAAACCAAATTCGAATGCAATGTTGCATTTAACCCAAATCAACAACTATGTGGGGATATTAAAATCAGTGAGGAACATCAACAACAATGAATTAAATGGTTAGAAATAATGAGAAATACAGATACCAGGAATGTATCAGAACCGGTGCTGTGTACATGCTTATTAACCCATTCGAATCCTCAATATTCACATCAAAACTTAAACCAACATGTAAACCTAATTAACCATAGAGAATACATCATATTTAGAATCTAAACAACAATTAAAAACACAATTAAAAGCATTCAAATCGAAATAAAACAGAAAACACAAACTGACACACTGAACTACACAGTGCAAATTCAGTGCAAAGGCAATATCGTGTCCGACACGACACGAGGGGTCGAACCACTTGGGGGACCCCGTGTCAGTCGTGGACACAGCATGTGTGTCGAATCTCGTGGGTCGAAATGCTGTGTGTACAGAGCAGTGCCGCCCGAGTAGCAGGGTATGCCACCTGCCCGCGCACGCGTGTGCACGACCGCGTGTACGTGTCCAAAAACCGATACGACACAACACGAAAACGTGTTCAGAACACAAGAAATGCACAAGCGAGATCAAATCCTAATTTCCTATTCAAACACAATCCTAAAATTAGGTCGAAATGTCCTTTGAGGCATTTCACCAAACACCTACGCACATGGTTCATACGTGTCCGATACGGACATGAAACCTATGGGACTCGACACAAAACCAATGCAACCACTTAGGGGACTCCTAGGGCTTCCTGAATATGAAAACAAATCGAAAATACATGGAGGGATGAGGAAGTTAACTATACTTGAACTTTCAAGAAAAACCCTATTTCAATAACTCTTCTCCTTGATGTCCCAATCCAATCAAACCACCACAAACTGAAATAAAACTTCAATAGCAGCAAGAGTGGGTGTATTAGAACCTAATGGAGAAGATTTGAATGAAAAAGGAAGAGGAATGGATTTGTAGGGATTAAAAGAAATAGAAACAAACCTTTCCTCAAACTTGAGCTTTCCTAAAAAGAGGCAACCCTAAAAACTATGAGAGTATTTATAGGGTGATGTTCCCAATGATGATATGGTGGCTGGCCACTTAGTCTAGGACTTAGGGTTTTGGAATTTGTCTTGGGCTTTCGGCCAAACTACAAGGCTATGAGCCAAATGATTTAATAAAGGTTCTAAATCACAAACCATGACTTATGACTTTCTAATTCTTATTGCTAACTAGAGTCTAATGAACAAACCAAGGATTAGCTTAGGTTAGTCTAGAGTCATATATCCTAACCAAGCCCATACTAACTAGGGTTAGCTTCTAGGTTGGTCTACAAGGGTCAAAACTAGTCAAAGTCAACCTAGTCTAAACAATTCCAAAATAATCCCTAAAAATTCCCATAAATTCAAATAAATTCTATTAAATCTAAATAATAATTAATAATTCCAAATAATTTTCAAAATTACAAAAATGACTAAAATACCCCTCAGTCTGGAAATAAACACTAGCAAGACACCAAATCATAAGTCATGAATTTAAATAGTTTAAAAAAATAATTAAAAATCACTAAAATCATAATATGAAATAAATATCATTAAATAATAATTGTAATTACAAAATTTCAAAATTACCCTCATCTGGTAAACTGGGTGTTACAGCCTACCTCGCAGGATCATCCATGATAATGGTCCACAGTTCGCAAGACATGCATTCTATCGGTTCTGCGATAGGAATCGGATCCAGAACGTAGCCTCTACTGCCTACAATCCAGCAGCTAACGGGCTAGCAGAAGCCTTCATTAAAACCATCATAAAACTTCTCAAGAAGTTCGTGTCTTCAAACAAGCGCGATTGAAATGAGAAGCTAGGCAAATGTCTATGGGCCTATCGTACAACGGTCCGGACTCCAACAGGCAGTACGCCATTCTCTCTGGTTTATGGGAGCGAAGCAGTTCTTCCCCTAAAAATCCAGATTTCTTCTCTTCGAATAGCCCTAGCCAGCGAGCTGACTACCGAAGAAAGCTACCGTCTGTGACTCCATGAGCTCGAAGAGCTAGACGAAAAATGCTTGTTAGCTCAGCAACGCATTGAGCTATACCAAGTACGCCTTTCCTGAGCCTTCAATAAAAAAGTGAAGGAAAGAATCTTCCAAGTCGGCGATCTAGTCTTAGCAGTGAGAAGACTAATTGTCATGACGCACAAAACAAAAGGAAAATTCTAGCCTAAATGGGAAGGTCCTTTCATCATAGAATCAGTGTATTCTAACGGTACGTATCGACTAACCAAGCCCGATGGTGACTTGCTCATGATGCCTATCAACGGCAAGTTCCTAAAAAAATACTATGTGTAACCTTCTTTCACATATGTTCAGTCATGTAAATGTACAGTACGATGTTTATATGATTCGAAAAATTATCTAACTATTATCCATATTTCAAGAGTCTTGAATACGCCATGGATAATAAGTCCTCTAAAAATTTCCCTAGTGGAATCATTCCCGTTTTTGACTCTGTCCAAACTCGGTTTGACGAAAACAAGTCACGTCCCTATTACCTCTAAATTGTTTTCCGATAATTATTTTCCCAGTGGAATGATTAAATGTTTTGCCATGTCCATATAACCTTGAGCAAAGCATTCATCAAGGATAATCACGTCCATATTACCTCTGAACTATCAACTCCCACCTAATGTTATATATCTTTCCATGTCCATATTACCTCTGGTCAGATATAGAACATCCTCTGCTATTACGTCCATATTACCTCTACTAGCAGCGTCATTCAACTTATTATCTATATTTGAATAAACTTGAATATAAAACGGATAATAGGTCCACATCAAAATTCCCCAGCAGAATATCCACCAAAAATATCCTTGCTACGTCCACATTACCTCTAGCACCGATATTTCACAAAGCCACATTCAATTTGAAAAGATTCTTTATTTTGTACTTGAACGTCTATCAAGAGACGAAAAAAAGGTACAAGAGCCGTGACGGCTGGAAAAAAGAAGGTTACAAAGAATCTAAGGGATACATAGGCGATTGATGTTGTCCCGTAGAGCCGCGATTTTGGCTTTAGACTTCACGGTAGCTCGAAGGCGCGCCTCTTCTTGACGAGCAGCTTCATCCTCGAAAAGGATCAGACTCAGATGCTCTCCCTCCAACTTCGTCAGCTATTCTTCTAAATGGGCGGAAGTGGTGGCTGTCATGGCAGCCTTAGCCAAATAATCCTCCTGCTCAGATGTTGTCGCCCTCAAATCGGCTTCCAGTTAGGCGATCTTGTTCTGGATCTGTGCAATGTGATTATACTTCTCGGTGATCTGTGCAGCCAGTTTATTCTTCAAGGCAGCACATGCCTCACTCGCGGCGTTGAACTGGCCATACTGGCCAGCTAATTCACCGATCTCTCGAACAAGGGCATCGTTCCTCGCCTGGTAAGTGGACTTCTCCTCCGTAAGGGCTGTCATCAAAGCCCTGTCCTCTGCACGGAACAGCGACGTCGGGCTCCGATGTTTGGCACCCCGGAACCTGGCCACCTGACCCTCTAGGTCATTCAGAACCTTTCTCAGAGTATTGGCCTGCTCTTCATAACCGACAATGCTCTCGAGGGCCGCCACTTGGCATTCGGCAATAGCCTTCACAGGGCCAAATGCAGCATTCTGATTCAGGACTCCAGGAAGCTTCACTTTCAGCACAAAGTAGAAAGCTTTAACGACTTCCTAGGCCGTCTCGTCATCTTCAGTGGAGGTCGTCAGAGAGAAAGCTTGGAGAGTTTTTTCCACTCCAGGAAGGGGTACTGACAAGAAGCCGAACCTGACAAAAAAATCCATTCCACCAAAAACTACTCCTGATTATCATGTGTCACGTCCACATTACCTCTGGTACCTATAGTCTTTCAACTTGACACCTGTACCCAACCCGGGATAAAAGACACGGTGTCAAGACCACAAAATCTATCACGTCCATATTACTTATATTGGATTTTGTTTCAAATCCATTTGCTCGTATTCCTATATGCACAAAGGGGCAATAGGTCCAAAAAAAAGAGGGGTCCCCCAGCGGGATACCCTTTACACAAATGCTGTATTAGGCCCTCTAATATAAGCACCACAGATATCACAAACAAAGAATGGAGTGAATGTATTTTGTTTATTCAAAATCAGTTACATTCACAAGACTACATCTCATGAGCAAACCAAAAAGTTCTTCATCTCTTCATCTGGACAAGAAGTAAAAGATTACATTGATGTCCAAAAGAAGCAAAACATAAACTACAGCTAAAGACAGACAGAAATACCAAGACAAAATACAAACATTTATGGGAGCACACGATCCTAGTTGTGTTGAGGCATATACCATTCCCTCAACCATTTCGCATATGAAGGATCCATTTAATTAAGGTCCTAGGACGGGACAGGAGAGTCAGAACTCCCAGTGCTACTACTCTCAGACTTGGGTTCCTCTTTCACAACAGCTTCAATCTTGGGAGTAATTCCCTCCCCGATGGACGCCAACTCATCTTTTACCTCAATTTTTGGTATCAGCTCCTCCTTAACGAATGGTGACTCTTATTTGATGAAAGGAGGCAGCATCTCCTCCTTCACAACGGTCTCAGCCTTTGGCATAGATGCTACAAAAATCAAAGATAGAAGAGAAAGTCAGACTCAGAAACTGCAGGAAAAACTAAGTGCTGAAGGACTCTTATACGCCCAAAGGGCTATGAGCACAAAGACTATGCACCCAAAGGGATACGCGCCCAAAACAAACATATGGGCGCATAACATACAACAGTACATGGGCACATAACATGCAAACAGCATGTGGGCGCATAACATGACAACATGTGGGCGCATAGCACACCACAGTGTTGGCGCATGACTTTTGTGGGCGCATAATGATGCTCACAGAAGTATGTTGCCTTAGGCGCATGCACCCAGGCAGAAGAAAAGTCTGAGCATCGCAAATTAACGCTCAAGACTTCGAGGCATGGCCTCACCCAGAATCGGGTCCTGGACTAGAGAGGACACTGTCGTAGGAGAAGAGCCACTCGGTGCAGCCCCCTTGCCCTTCGCGGATCTCTTGGTGACCTTGGAAGACATGGTTCTTAATGAAAGAAGATGAAGAGTCTTTGTGAAAGTTCTAAGAGAGAAGAATAATGAACTTTCTCTCTCCTTCAGAGCCTATTTATAGGCATGGGCCACTGCCTATGCGCCCACTATATTTATGCGTCCATTGCGCATTATGCGCCTACAAAGGCCTATGCGCCCACGTGAAGAACCAGCCCTATGTACACTATGCGACTGCCACTTGCTGACGTGGTCAACGTACGAAGGATGGACCTCTTCAAATTCTACCCCGATGAATCTGTCAGTTCAGATTTTGAGAAAGATCTCAACGGTCGTATCCCTCTGACAGGCTGGACAAACACTATGCGCCCAAAGAGAGAGCCGTGCTACGCGCCCATTGCATCACGAGAAGACGATCCATGCTTCTTTTAAAGTATTTCGAACTCGTTCAAGTATCGAAAACTTTGAAGGGGTCTTGTAGAAGCATGAAAATTTCAGCAAATAAAGTCTTATACGCCCAAGCAAAAAGAAGACATATGCGCCCAAGTGAAGCTCCTATGTGCTCAAGTCACCCAGTGAAGCTCCTATGCGCCCATCATCCTGCGAAGCTCTATGCGCCCAAGCCTGTGAAGCTCTATGTGCCCAAGCCACCCTCTGTGAAGGAGGGCGCATAGCCTGAAACAGGGCTATACGCCCAAGCCTGACTCGGTCAAAGCCATGATCAAAATGTGCACCGAAGCGCACGGCTACGTCTGTCTCCACGAACAGTTGTGTACCGAAGCATGCGGCCACGTCAACACCACGAGCAATCTCGCAGCCTGCATGCGCCTACACCTTATGCGCCCAAGCCAGGACTATGCGCCCACATGAAAACTAGTATGTTTTCCTCATGTGGGCGTATAACATCACCCCAGCTCAAGAACGACTATAAAAAGGAGATCTCATCCCTCTTCAAAAGACAGAACGGAGAGCATTTTCAAGAGCCAAATTGTTGCACTTCTTGCCAGTGAGCCGAAAGTTAGTAATTTTCTTAGGTTTGCTTCCACTTTTGTAATCGGAGTGTCAACGGAGTAAAGGAGCAACTGCCGTTCGATCTTCATCGTTCTATTCTCCAGAATTTTTTTTGTACTCGGGGATCCTCAGCGCAAGATCTCTCAGGCGTACTCGATTTGTGATTCTTTGTGCCAATAAAAAAAAAGTATTTTCTTCTTCTTTTTGTGTGTGTCCACACCAACCTTCCCATAGGATCCGTTTTTTCGTAGAAAACAACAGTAGACAACAGTGGTTTTAGGTCAGTAACCTCTCCATGTCTAATAGAACATGTACCCACCGTTACCGGATAGTTTTTCAGTCAGTGGTCCTCCCTTGAACCAAAAGTTAGATGCCTAGTAGATTTAACTTTTAACTAATAGCATAAATCTTTATGGTAGGATTACAAAGACACACTATCAAAATGCCTTCAAGCCCATCTTCTCTGTTGTGTCTTCGACCAGCTGGCGCTTGAGGCCCTTTATGAACGGATCCGCCAGGTTCTTCTGACTCCGAACATCAATTACTGTAATTACACCTCTCTTGGTAAGATCGTGTACTGTCCTGTGCTTCAACCGCACAGTCCTCTTCTTACCATTGAAGAGATTATTTGATGCCACCGTCGCAGTCGCCTGGTTGTCACAGTATATCGGTATCGCCGGTATTTGTGCTCCAACCACTAGAAGATCATACATAAGCTCCCGAAGCCATTCTGCTTCCTCGACTGCGGTATCAAGTACAAAGAACTCAGATTCCATGGATGACCGCGAGAGCATAGTCTGCTTCTTCGACTTCCACGATATAGCAGCTCCACCCATTGTGAAAATATATCCATCTGTGGACATCTCGCTCTCCACCTCTGAGCACCAGCTGGCATCACTGAAGCCTTCTATTACCTGCAGCTCTCCGCTGAAGTGCAGTGCATATGTCTGAGTTTTCTTGAGATATCTCATAACACGCTTCACAGCTTTCTAGTGCTCAACGCTTGGATTGCTAGTGAAATGACTCAGCATTCCCACAGCGAAAGCTATGTCAGGCCTAGTGGCAGTAGTAGCGTACATTAAGCTCCCGATGACACTAGCATACTTTAATTGCCTAACACTTTCCTTCGAGTTTGGCTCCAGCTTTTGGTCAACTCGGTACGGCGTATCAATTATAGGAAGATCATGATACCCGTAGCGAGTGAGCATTTTCTCAATGTGATGAGATCGTGACAGTGCAAATCCAGTGTCTGTCCGAATGATCTTGAGTCCCAAGATAATATCAACATCCCCCAAGTCCTTCATACTGAACTTTGTCGAGAGAAACTTCTTTGTCTCATTGATACAGCTTATATCCGTACCTAGGATTATCATGTCATCCACGTATAGACAAACGATGACTCCTCTTCCGTCAACAAATTTCGTATAGACACGTACTTGTCTGTTTCGCTGACCCTGTAGCTGTTTGACATTAGAACTTTGTCAAACTTCTTATGCCATATTTTAGGAGCTTGCTTTAAGTCGTACAAAGATTTTACCAACTTACAGACTTTGTCTTCTAGACCTCTGACGATAAATCCTTCTGGTTGTTGCATATAAATCTTCTCGGTCAGCTCGCCATTCAGGAATGTTGTTTTCACATCTATCTGATGTATCACCAGCTTGTGTATTGCCGCAAGAGCAATCAACAATCTGATGGTTGTCATCCATGCTACTGGAGCATATGTGTCAAAGTAGTCGATCCCCTACTTTTTAAAAAACCTCTTGGCCACTAGCTTGGCCTTGAACTTGTCAATGGTTCCATCAGCTTTCATCTTCTTTTTGAAGATCCACTTACATCCGATGGATTTTGCTCCTTCGGGTAAATCAACTAACATCCATGTGTTATTGGAGATAATTGAGTCAATTTCATTGTCTATTGCCTCCTTCCAGAAGACAGCATCTCTGGTCTTCATTGCCTCATCACAGGTAAGCGGATCTGCTTCCACATGATAGGTGACAAAGTCATCTCTGAAGCTCTTCGGCCTCCTTGCTCGCTTCGATGATGGCTCAGCGAGTTCTGGTTCAATTGTTGTTTCTCTATCAACAACTTCATCTTGCACTACTGGCTCATATGAGATCTCAGTCTCATTTGCACCTTTATCATTCTCCAAAATGTCTGGAAGAATAATGTTTTTGTGTCGTGCAAACTTGTCTTTAAAGTATTCAGCATCATGAGATTCGATGATATGATTTGACTCAATATCAAGAAATCTTCGGGCATCACTCTTCTTGGCATACCCCAAGAAGATTGGCTTCGTAATCCTTGTCCCCAGCTTCTGAATCTTTAGATCTGGGAGCTTCACATAAGCTAGACACCCCCACACTCGAATGACATTCAAGTTAGGTCTGACTTGAACCAGAGTTCATGAGGAGTTATGTCAGAAGCTGCATATGGCACTCTATTCAGAATGAAAGTGGCCGTTAATGCAGCTTCTTCCCAGTAGCATTTTGGAAGACCTGCAGTTAGCAGCATAGAGTTCATTATTTCTGTCAACGTTAGGTTCTTTCTCTCTGCTACTCCGTTAGATTGAGAAGAATACGGAGCAGTAGTCTTACAGATGATTCTATGTTCCTTGTAGAACGATGCAAATTCGTGAGACTGATATTCTTTGCCTCGATCACTTCTCAACCACTTGAGTTGTTGTCCAGTTTGTCGTTCAGCTTCGGCCCTGAACTCTTTGAACTTCTCGAAAGCTTCGTCTTTAGACTTCAGTAAGTAGACAAACGCGTACTTTGAGAAGTCATCGATGAAGGTTATGAAATACTTCATCCCGGCTTTTGTAGAGAATTGTTTAAAGTCACAGATATCGGAGTGCACCAACTCCAGAAGATCTGTGCTTCAATTGACCCGATGAAAGGGTTTTCTAGTGATCTTCGTCTGAGCACATACTTCACACTTCTCTACCTTACCCCCACATTTGGAGATAAGACCTAGACTAGACATTTTGTTTATTCTTTTACAATGAACATGTCCTAGCCTATTATGACACAACTCAAGAGAATAATCAGAAAAAGTGACTGCATTAATTTCATTAGACTGGTTTACAAGCTGAATTTTAAACATTTCTTCGGTTTGATAAGCCTTTTCGAAGTATTTTCCCTTCTTGGACATCATCATCGGACCAGTATTAATATCCATCCTCAAGCCTGCGTTGCTAAGCAGGCTCCCAGAGATCAGGTTCTTGGCAATTACCGGAACATGCTTCACTCCTTGGAGCGTCAGAGTGTTCCCGGAAGTAAGTTTCAGGTCCACAGTCCCGATCCCCAGAACTTCAGCTTGGGCCTGGTTCGCCATGACAACTTTTTCAGACGTTGGCTGGTACGTGACAAACCATTTCTTGCGAGAACAGACATGGCACGTCGTACCGGTGTCTATCCATCAGTCAGAGTCATCCCCCACAGTTGTGACCTGAGCGAACATAGCAACAATGTTAGAAACCAAAGAAACCTTACTAGGCTCACCTTTATCTGATTGTTTATGCTTGGATCTACATTCACTTTTGTAGTAGCCTTTCTTGCCATAATTGAAACAAGTCACGTGGGACTTGGATTTCTGATGCTTGAACGAAGGACCCTTCACTTTCAGATTAGTGGAGTCCTTCTTTTTGTGAAGAGAAGCCACCTGTTTTCCCTTGGACTCTCTTGTCTGCACCAGATTGGCCTTAGCCAATTGTTTGGATAGAGTGTCCATCTTCTGTTGAGAACGCATCTCATCCTTAACATGGATCTCTTGTAGGAGATCTTCTAAGCTAATGTCCAGCTTCTTCCGATGCATTCTTGCATAGAAAGTACTCCATCCAGTAGGAAGTTTCGAAACGATCCCTCCAACGACAAATTTGTCGACGAGGGACATTTTCCTCGTCTTCTAGCTTCTGGCGCAACTTCAAGAACTCTTTCACCTGAGGCAGCATTGCCTTCTCGCCTTTGAAGAGCCACTTGTGGTACTTCTCGATGATGAAGATTTTCGATCTATTGTCGTCGTCTTCATACAGCTTTTCCAAGCACTCCCAGATGTCCCTGGCAGAAGTATTCTTGGAGTATGACTCTGCCACGGAGTCCTCCATTGCATTCAGAATCAATAGCCTACAGAGACTCTTATCCCTTCTCCATTTGGTCAGTTTGACTTGTGCAGCAGCAATGGCATCTGCTGTACCACCTTCTGGAGTCGTCGATCCTTCTGGAATCGTTGGTTCAGCCTCGATCAACACATGATCGACGTCCACTAGTTGAAGATTGAGGGTGACTTTTCTCTTCCAGATTTGAAAGTGCTCTTCGTCGAACTTCTCCAGTTTGTTAAAGCTGGTATCGAGGAGAGAGGCTCGAGAGTTTTCCATCTTTTGGTCTAGCTTTGAGATTGTTAGAACCGGGGCACAATTTTTGATGGAAAACTGAGAGAATGAAATAATTGTAGAAACAACGTTTCAACGCAACACTTCAAGGAAGCTACGTAACAGAGATCCTTAGAGGATTCTGAGTTACGATAATCTATAAAGCTTTTGCAACAGTAGCAAACGATAGCAGTACTTCTAAACATAAGGTACTAATCAAAATGCAAGGCAGCAGCGAAGATGACAGGCGATAGATGAAAGGTGGTGGCCCGCTGGGGTGTCAAGAACACCAGTGCTCAAAGCTAGATCCGCCCTCATGGTCAGCATCCAGGAACCAGCAAGTTCAAAAGAACTCTGGAACGCTTTGTTGATCTGCTCAAGAACGGACTGCTCGAAAAGACAAGAAAGAAATACGAGTTGTGCGAGGTGCTGAAGTAGGCACTGGAACACAAGTATTCGAGGAGCTCTCTCTACTCTCTGTGTAAACTTTTTTGTATGAAGAATAATCCCTCATTTTTCCTGAGAGAAGAGAGGCCCTATATATAGTGTCATGTTGTAACCGCCCAGATCAGTATCGTACGCGACGTTATGTGTCAGATCCGAAATCCCCGGATCAGTTATTGTACGTTACGAAATGGTCAGAACGTGGACAGCCACGATCTGCGCAAAACAACGCCACTGAGCGAGTTGCACATGCATCCAGCGCGCCCCGTGCAACCCAGTGCTCCCCGCGCAATCAGCGCGCCCGCGTACCCAGCGCAACCTGCACAACCCGCGCAACCCGCGTGCCCCGCGCAACGTGGTCGCGCCAACAAAATGCCACATTACGCCTCATGAGTCCATGATCCCGAGTCCGAGTCCGAGTCCGAGTCGCTAAGCCCCTACGGGGCTTAGCCCCAATGAAAATTAATTTCCCAAGAGCAAAAAGCATGAATGCTTATCTTGGAGCCTTATCCTTACCTCCTAGTAAAATCACCCATATGGTTCCCTCCTTAGGGTCACCACTCCATGTGCATTTCCCAACAACACATACAAGTATATATGTTGAGATAACTCATGGTGCATTTTCCGTTTGGGACTAAACTTTACTAGGCATGTTGAGAGCAAGCTCTCTTCATGTCAATGAGCAAAAGCACCTATATATATATATATATATATATATATATATATATATATATATATATATATATATATATATATATATATGAAGCACATATTAAGCACATATTACAAAACTTTTCCTCAATTATCGGCATAAAAATTTTTGTCAGAGTAAAATGTAAGTATTCATTAACAAAACATCTGTATATATATTTTCAATTATTTTATCTAGATTTTATTAGATTGGTGCAATAATATTTCGGTTCGATTCTAATACAGAGAAATAAGAGTTATGTCGAGGCAGACAACGGTTCCATTAAGAGAGGTACAGATAGGCAAAAAGTTTGTCACCTTGCCATTGACATCTTTACGAGTAGGGTCCGAAACACCATGTGGAGCAGATTTATCACCGAAAGTTTGAAAAATGTAAGTAATTATTTGATATCAGTGCAAATGGACTAAAGATGTAGTATATATGTTTACATACTATATATTTTATACAAATGTATTTTTGCGAGGGGCGGATCTATATAGAGTCCAAGCCCCCCCCCCCCCCCCCCCCCCCCCCAATTTTTTTTTTTAAATGTTGATTATTATACAGATTTTTTTTAAGTTTACAATATTTATTAGTTTGACCCTTTAATGTAAAAAGAATTAGTTAGCTTAAGTGGTAATATTGTGGTTTTTCAATGTAGGGGTTGCAAGTTCAAATCTCACATATGTATAATATTTTGCTTCCTCTTTTGTACCAATTTAAAAATATTTTCTTTATTTTTTTTATCATTCTAGTTTGAGTTTTTTTTTTTTTGCTATTTAAGTCCAATTAACATCACGCCCCCCCTCCCCCCCACACCCCACACACACACACACAAAATTTTAATCCTGGCTCCGCCCCTCATTTTTGCATAACATTTGATATTACATGAAATATTGAGTATATGATCTTCAAAATGTAGACTTTATTTCTATTTTAAGTTTATTACATTCATGTCTACACCAAAAAAAAGAAGAAAATTTTCTATCTCAAATGTGTCAGGGTGTACAAATTGGCGACATTATTTTTAAGGATGATATCAAGAGCTTTGCTGAAAAATTTATGAAGAACAAGACATATCAAATTTTAAATGTAGATGTGAAGAAAGTGAACACAAAATTTCCTAATGCATATCAACAAAAAGAGCTCGTGCTTAGAAGATACACCATTGTACAAGATGCATATGAAACTATTGCTAACAATATTCGATATAACTTCAAGAACTTCAATCAGATACGTTTAGAAACTCCCAATGATAATGGAATTGGTAAGAAATGTTTCAGTTACTTGTCGTTGCTTATATATTTAACAACATAATTAAAATATGGCTTTAAAATGCAGATATCTATGGAATTGTCACCAAAGTGAAAGAACGGAGAATCATTTGGAATTCAAGAAAAATGATGAAATCTCTACGGAAAATAACGGTCATAAACCAAAGGTAAGCTAAAAAACAATTATTTTATTAAGATAATGTATTAATCATTATATTAGAAAAAAATGTTTCAACAAAATAATTTTCAAAAAATACAATTAAAAAAATTTAGGAAATTCTTCAACATAATATATTATTAATTAATTAATTATTATGTTTCCTATCATATATTTATCAGCCTATAATTGTTTGCCTATGGGAGGATCTAGCAACAAATGAAGGAAGTGATTTGCAAGAGATACTTGGCCAATGTCCAATCATTGCCATCACTAGGGTCACTGCAAAGAATTATCTGGATAATGATTTAGAATAAAAACTTAATAGTAGACATCAAAAATTATTTTAATGAATTATCACCACAATAGCGTGTAGGCGAGCTTTAGTTACATACAACAATCTTACAGATAGCTCCAACATGCACCGAAGTTAAACAAATTAGTCAATGGTATATATATATATATATATATATATATATATATATATATATATATATATATATATATATATATATGGACTACATTATTTATAATAAATATGAGCCTATCAATGTGGATTCTTAATAGGTTAGGCAAAAACGATGACCCAATGAAAATATCTGAGATGTCAATTATTCGAAGGATGCAATGTGCAAATGAAGTGACAATTGAGCAAATCATTCATAACGTCACGACTTATCTGAAGTACACTATATATATATATATATATATATATATATATATATATATATATATATATATATATATATATATATATATATATATATATATATATATATATTCTCTTAGTTGAAAAATATTGTCAATATAAATTTTTTTTAGAATTTTTTTTTTTGAATATACAAGGTGTCGAATAAAAAATATTTATTTTGATACATTAATTTCTTATAACATTTTGCAAAAGAAAATAGCTAAACCTTCACAAATTGTAGGATAAATATAATTGTGTTGGAGGAATCGTAGACAGAGTCGAAAATTGTAGGATAAATATTCATTTCATATGACTCATGCAAAAAATATGCAACATCAATTTCAAAAAACGGAGAGATCATGGGATGCAGTAAATGTAATGAGGAAGAAGTCGAAGTGATACCAAGGTACGAAATAAATAGACACTTCAAAATTAATTTGTTGATACACTAATTCTATGTACTAAGTATTATTTAAATAACTGCAGATACAGATTGGTGCTAAATGTTGTGAAGGAAATCACAATGCATGCATAACGAATGTTCGAGGAGGCGGCATCAATATATATTGGATGTCCAGTAGAGGAATACAAAAAAATCAATTGAGAAGATATAATATTATTTATCTAGATCATAAATTAATTTAAAAACAAAATATTGTGCAGAAAAAAGAAGACCATCAGTCTAAAAATATGTATTAGTTTGCAAGAGGTAATATCAATATAAATGCATGCAGGGAGAACATGAAACCAAATACTATAGGAGATTGAGTTTGCAAGCTTCGACAAAAATCTGTTTTTTTATTCCGCTGAACAAAAAGACAGAATTTGTCAATGAAAAATTGAATGTCGTGCAGAAAAAATTGAAAAAATTCAGCCGAAAAACAAAAGGAGAAAGAAAGACAACAATTATATCATGCAAACCAAATTGAAAAAAGAATGTAACAAAAAGTAAAGACGGTGCTATGCCGACTGATGATAAGAAGAAAAGAAAGTCACCTACAAAAGAATATGCAAAGAAAACAAGGAAAGACAAAAGATAACTTTGACATTGAGATTTCAAGCGATGATGATGAGCCTCTTCAAATGTTGATGAACAAACAAAAAAGGAAGCTCACAAAAACAAATAAAAAGAAGAGTACAGCGGCCATCAAAATCAAAGAAGAAAGAGTAGATAGATGGTAATAGTAGTTTATTTATTGTATTATGTTTAGTTTACAAAAAAAATCAAGGAGTGTGTCGAATTTGCAGTTGCATTTGAATTTAAATTAAGATTTGATACTCGGGTCCACAATCTTTAAGCATCAAAATGCAAAACAAATAGAACGAATTTAAATGAAACATGTACTATAAAGTTACTGAATAAGTAAAATACTAAAACAAGACCAGAAATGAACAAGACAAGATAAAAATAAAAATAAAAAAATACACTTTAAAAATATTTTTCAAAAAAATGATAGAAAACACGTGCAACGCACGTGCACATTACTAGTTGCCATAAACATGCTATTGAAAAAAAAACAATTATTGAACTAGGGAGTTGAGGCCTCCCAATTATTACATAGTACAAGCGTCCATTTATCGCATGATGTCACGTCCAAGGTTTTTCATCCCACCGAGATAGATCTGCATAACCCTCTACGGATTGGAGTTTTGCTAGAAGCGTCCAGAGTCTTTCAGAATATAGTAGAATGTGGTGAAGTCTCCTTGAAGATTCATGTAGTCTCCATAGTTGTCTAGATGTTCAAAAAGCTTCCTGAAAATATCTAGGCCCGATAATATTTTCTAGAACAATCCCTGGAATATGCTAGTTCCAAGAGCTTCATGTAAACCCTTTGAGACATTATAGATAAGTGGGAGGCTCATTTGTTCCTCATCAACCAAGAAGTTATAAATTCTCTCTAGTATAGTGAATTTTTTTAATTTCACTCTCTCTATTTTGCTCCACATTGTTCTCATTATTCGCCTTAGCGATTTAGCTAAGCGTTTGGGGAAGGCTAGCACAGGTCTTCGAGTATGAAGCTTGTGCGCCGCATGGGTCGAAGTGTAGGCAAAAATACTAATTCTGTGACAAGTGGTATCAGAGCGAAGGTCGGTTGGTGCCATGCCGACATCTGAAAATGTCCAATAGGGATCTGTGTAACCTAAGGAGAGACACGACAAGACCAACAGGAAGGGCATGAGCAAGGAGCCCACTATGGAGCGTAGTCTTGTTGATCATGCAGAGTGCCTTGGGGTCATGGAGACGGGTTCGAGGGACATGGAGATGCGCATGGGCTCTATGGAGCAAAGCAACACGAGGCTACATAAGTTCTATAATGGGCTGGAGAGTGACGTCACTTCGTCTTCGGGAGCAATTCTAAGAGATCCGATCTACACTTAAGGAGGAGCTCAAGGCACACCGTGCGGATATTAAGACTTTGTGCGGGAAGGTCTGAGGCTACGAGGAGCTAAAGACAATAGTAGAGAGTTGTGAAGAACTCAAGACCAAAGTTGCCATTTTTTGAGAAGGTCGTTACAAATGGTGGACCTTCGAGTAGGGAGGCACCGACACGGAAGATCCCAGAGCCAAATTCGCTCAACGGGGAGCGAGATGCCAAAGAAGTTAAAAACTTCTTGTGGAACGTGGATCGATACTTCAAGGTGTTATGCATCAACGATAACGCCAAGAAGGTGGATGTTGCTTTACTCTACTTCACCGACAATGTTATACTTTGGTAGTGTCGAAGGTGCATGGAAGCCGAAAAGAGTTTGTGCTCAATATAGACTTAGGAGGACCTCAAGAAGGAGATCAAGTCTCAGTTATATCCGAAGAATGTTGAGTTTGCAGCTAGTCAGAGCTTACGACAACTCAAACACACCGGGGCGATCAAAGAATATTGCGGAGTTCACACACTTGATGTTCGTGACATCTAGCATGGACAAGGAGGATCGTTTATTCTTCTTTAACCACGGACGACTCATGAATTGCAGCGACAAAGGGTGTAAGACTTGAACACCATCGTAGCAGCAGCCGATAGGCTCATCGAGTACATATGGAACGACAACGATGTCAAGGCCAAGCCAAAGACCACCAAGGAGAATGATGGGGGAGAGCAAGAGAGCTCTCCGAAGGAAGGTTCGTCTGAGGAAAAGAAACACGAGAAGGCCCACCCCGAACGAGTAGTTCCGTGCTTCATATGTGGAGAAAATCACTTTGTTCGAAATTGTCTGATGAGGAGCATGCATGTCATTGTCGTCCGAATCGAGGAGGTGGAGGACGAGTAATGCTAAGTGGGAGCGCACATAGGAGTGTTGCACTTACTCAACGCATGAGCACCACGGGAGTTGGTTGACATGGGTGCCACTCAAAATCTCATCGCTGATGCAGAGGTCCGTCGCTTGGGTATAGCCTTGAAGAAATATTCGAACAAGATAAATGCGGTCAACGAGGAGCGCGCCCCGTATAGGGGGTGGCCAATGGGGTTGGCGTAGCATTGAAAAATTGGTTTGGTGTTGCCAATTTCACTGCTATATCGGTAGATGACTTCAAGATGATACTTGGCATAGATTTTCTAATTACGGCGAAGGCAGTTTCGATGCCACATTTGAGAGTCGTCAGCTTCATGGGAGAAGGCTAATCGTGCATGGTGAAAGTTGTATGAGACAAGACATCGAAGGGAAAACTATCTTCGTCATTCAGCTCAAGAAGGGTAGACAAAGGGAGACGACATATCTAGCGCTGCTCGAGATGAAGGAGGGCTTCGAAGAGGAAGGCCTTCCATGCGAGACGAAGGGTGTTGCAAAGGGACGTCCCGACGAGTCACTTTCGCGGAGGAAAGTGGATCGTGCTGCCAAGGTGGACACGGGAGGGGAGAAGCACGTCATGGAGTTGGAGGAGGCAGATGCGACAAAGTGGAGTGGCTCGCGCAAGGAGTCGCTCAATGTTCGTAGTGGACGGCCAGGTCGACAGACTTGCAATGGGACTCTTGTGCAGAGAGGTGTGGAGAACTATATGCAGCCACAAGATGATGTGGATCGACGACCCAATAGCACGAATAGGGCTGTGCACAATTAAGTCAAACCGACCAAATCGAACCAAGTCAAACCGAAACGATTGGTTTTAAACCGAACCGATGGTTCGGTTGGTTTGGTTCGGCTTCAATTTTTTCAAAACCGACCGGTTCGGTTTGGTTGACGATTTGGTTATGTTAAAGACCGTCTAAATCGAACCGAACCGAACCAAATCCTTGTATAATTAGGGTTGGCCAGTTGGGTATGGGTTCGTTAGCCGGTTGGGTATGGGTTCATTGGGTTGTATTATACATATTTGGTTCATTTATTCACATCATAGCCATTTATCAAGTTAAAGTTGAAAGAGCTCTCCCTCTCTTTCTCTCTCTCTCTCTCTCTCTAGTCTCAAAAAGGAGTGCTGGCGGCTCCTATTCTTTTCTAATTGCTCATGTGCACATGAAAGGGGCTTTTGGTTGAATGTATATAATTTTTTTATGTATAATTGGCATTTTTCTCCATCTGTAAAGCGCAAGTTGAATTGAAGATGTTGAATTGTATTTACTGTTGCAAAGTGGAAGTTGACTGAGCTTTCACAAAAGAAAAAACGTACAGTTCATTTTTTTATGTGATCAAAACCGACCAAGTCGAACCGATCCAAACCGAACCAAGTCGGTCGGTTTTAAAACCGAACCAACCATTTGGTTGGTTTGGTTCGGTTTTGTTTATGTTTAAACCGATTAACTTTGGTTCGACTTCGGTTGGGACCAAATAGGTCGACCACCGACCGATGCACACCCCTAAGCACGAACGAGCCTCCTTTTGTGCCGAAGAGGTCACATACCAAGGCCAAAGTTGGTACAACAAACCAATTTGCTTCCAATCTTGATGATAGGATAGGCAAGTCTGGAAAGCGCCGCATGAGACGCACGAAGAAAGGACGACGCGCAACAACCATGCCTACGAGAGTGGACGTCGCCCCAAGACTTGGTGCACCCGTCTATGAGGACGTTGACGAAACATGAGGGGGAGAGTGTCACACCTAAGATTTTTTGCCCCACGAAGATGGATCTGCATAACCCTCTACAGACCGAGGTTTTACTAGAAGCTTCCAGAATATAGTAGAATGTGGTAGAATCTTCTTGAAGATTCATGAAGTCTCTATAGCCTTCTAGATGTTCTAAAGACTTCCTTAGAAAATATATAGGTCCTAAAATAATTTCTGGAATATTATGTTTCCAGAAGGTTCATGTAGGCCAAAGAAGTTGTAAACTCTCTTTAGTATAGCAAAATTTTCAGTCTTCCAATCTCTCTTTTTGCTCCACATTGTTCTCATTATTCGCCTTAGCGATATAGCTAAAGTGTTTGGAAAAGACTGACACGGATATTCGAGTAGGAAGCTTGTGTGCTGTACGGATTGAAGTGTAGACAAAAATACTAAGTCCGTGATAATGAGCTAACCCTCATAATGTACAAAAACGAGTTATGAAATTTTAGACAACTGATATTAACTAGAAATAATCAGCTCATTGAATTCATCAGTCTCCAACTCTCCTCTTGTTAACAAAAAGACTACCAAAATTCACTCAAACAAAGTAAAGGAGTGTACATCAACTGTATATAGTGCAATGGAAACCCCTCTCAACCTTTTTTGCAATCTTCACGCGTATAAGTTTGAAAGATCTTCAGCAAATGTCTTTCTGATGACTTCTCTCTTCAGCTTGAGTGCTGCAGTGACGAGACCAGACTCGGGCGTCCAAGCTTCAGGCATCAGTTTAATCTTAGACGGTATCTCAAACTTTTCTAATCGCGCTTGTTTTGCAGCCTGTATATGTTCAGACGACAATAGAAAGAATTAGTAGTGTATCAACTTCCCCTTGTTGTCTTCAAGGTAAAGAAAGAAAAACATGCTGTCCTGTTATTTTAGATGTGTATAAAAGGGAAAGAAAATTTTACAAAGCACATTTTATTTTCGCCTACAAGAATTAGAACATTGTTTACAGTGGGTAACTAGGCTTTGTATATGAGAAAATGCTGGAGTCGTGTAATGGATGATTGATGTTCGATATCATTAGTGTTTGATGCAAGCATAAAAATCCAAAACTAGTACATATAACTAGAAACCAGAACTTTAGTAGTAAAATGTTGAGTTGACCTGAACCAAAGAACAGAAATCTTGAGCAAGGAAATCTGCCAAAGAGCATCGTCAAGCAACAGGATTCGAATGTGAAACTTGCATACAGGATATTAAGAAGCTTGACAACATAGTAAGCGACAAGGGATTGTCTCTACCCCACTTATGTCAATTCTTTTGTCTCATATATTGTCCGCTGACATTTCTCAAATTCACTAGAAAAGCCCGAAAAAGATATAATGATTGGTAGTGTTTAATAGATCCCCTTTACACTATCGAACATTCCTTTGATATGCTTTTCACAAATTGGTGTAGATGCTTTTAAAGTTCTATAAATAATAATACAAGTACTTAAATATATTTATAAGAGATGTAGTAGGCTGACTATTCTAAGGAAGCATTAATGAGGAACTAAGAACTAGTTAGAGCAAAGTCATAGTAATTTACCAGAAAATTCAAATTTTAAGAATAAATTTGTCACTGTCACCAATAAGTATTATGTACATCTACAGTATCATGGGTCCAAAACAACTTACTAATGAATCGATATCAGAACATTTTGTGATAAATCTGTGTTTTTCTGCCATTGAAATGTTATCCCTACACTTTGAAGATATCCTATGTGTATGTTAGTTTGTGCCTGTTCAGCATTTCATAGCTACTGATGAAAGACTATGAATCGGTTCTCGAACGGATAGGACCCATCACCATGGTTGGCTTCCATGAGCCCATACTAATTCTAAATGCTTTTGTGCATCACAACAAATCCCAACTAAATATACATGTGGTAGAAGGAAAGAAGGTTTGGATAGGGATTTCCTTCCATCCCTTCTCTACCTAACACGATCTCCTGATTAATATATCTATCTTCTTATAACAAAACACGTACACACATATAAATTATTTATTATTAATTCTTCATCTTTAATATTTGCACTTGTTCCACTTGATTTTTCATCTGAGACTATCAATGGTGGGTAGATCATGATGAACGGTATTGATCATCAATTTCCGTATACCAAATCATACAAACAATTAATGTGAGTTTACAATCAGAGCTAATGGAAGATGGACACAAAAATGACACAGATAGAGACCCATCAAATCTTGGGTGTGTGTGTATGCAAGAGTGGAGCCAAAATTTGGGTTGAGGTGGGGCCAAGAGATTTGTAAACTAAGACACTATAATGTTGCATCAGCAACACGGACACAACACATTTTGGTGTCCTAATGTTTTTGGAGTGCGTCACATCCAACACATGTTAGACACGACGTCCAATACATGTTAGACAAGCCACAGCAAAAAAAATTAAACCTCATGCTTCCTAGCTTATAAATAAATATAAAAAATAATAAAATATATAACTAACAACGAGATGCCTTGTATTGAATGTTGTCCACACATGTTATTGTATTTATTTTCTCCCAAGCAATAGACCCAAAATTAACACCATCACATTACAAACTCAAATAACACAGTGAAAAAAGAGGATGAAGACTCACATGAACGGAAAAAAACCATGTTAATGAAAAAACACAAATGTTTCAATGGTTTTTAGGACGAAAAGTTTTTTCCCCCTCTCTACACACACACACACACACTCAGAGTAAGTACATGTATTCTCTCCCTGTCCTTTAATTTCTCCTTTCCGATTTGGAATCTCAATAGAGATTTCTCTGTCTCAATAATCCTCTCTCTCTCTCTCTCTCTCTCTCTCTCTCTCTCTCTCTCTCTCTATATATATATATATATATATATATATATATATATATATATATTATATCCTTTGCAATTTGCATTCCTAGTCTCTTTGACTCCTAATTTTTCTCATCTATGTAGATGACCACAGGTGTTGCAAAGAGTGCTAGCGACTTTTCATGTTTCCTACTAGTACCCACTCTAGCACATGCTAGTCTTTCAGACATCTGATAAGTTCGCATAAGTAGGTAGCAATAATTTTATAAAGCAAAATGCTTAGCTTTTTTTTCTCACATTTGAATCCTCTGAATTGATGGGATAGTATATGTTAGTAAATTTAGCATGATTCCAAGTCCAACTAGCATGAAAAAAGCATACAACATGTATGGTTACTTGTGATATCCAATAGTTGCTAATATGCTACCTCTGCATGAGAATTTCCTGATGTTCTTAATATAATTAGAGACTAATGTAAAAAATAGAAGCATAAATAAATAATGTACCATGTTAACTAGAATAACTGACAGATGGAGATTGTGTCTTTAATTTTATGTTGGTATCAAAACGCATAAGAGTAACAGCTTTGGTTCAAGCTCCAAGTAAGAAACATCATTCCTGTATTTATGATTCATAGCATCAAAATACTAAGACTAAAATGGATCCTCTAAGGCAGATTACTGCACAACCAGGAAGATAAATATTGAATGTGCAGAGAAAGGCGACAATGGAGTAGGCAAACCTTTACTAATGATCCTTGCACTTCTTTCACCACTTCTTGTTTCTGACATAGATCTGCAAAATCACTAAAAGAGATTCCTTGTTTTGAAGCCCAATTTTCTAGTGCCTGTCGTGCAGGTACAACGAGGGTAACACAGTAGCTGTGGAAAGGATCAGCATGCAACATGATGTTGTCTACATAAGGGCTCACGCTAAGAGCAGCTTCAACCTGCAGTAATAAGTTGGATCAACTTCAATGATAAGTTATCATGAAACTACTGCATAAGAACTTGCAGCTTACCTTCCCAAGAGAAACATATTCACCATGTTGGAGTTTCACTATATCCTTTTTACGATCAATAATTTCAAGGCAACCGTCAGAATGAACACGCCCAATGTCACCAGTATAGAACCACCTCATCCCTCTTTCGTCAACCTTTATGTAACAAGAAGCAGAAAAAATGATTGTATCGCATTCACCACCAAAGCACATATAGCATGCATCTGCAGGAACTTAATTGACTTACCTTATATACTTCATTTGTTTTATCTTCATTTTTGAAATAACCTGGAGTAACATTTGGACCTCCAATAACTATTTCACCTCGAGGCATCGGTGAGTCTGTAACTAAATACCCGCCTTCAGACCAATCAATTAACTGACACACGAAAGGTTGTGGTCAATGATTGTGTGGCAATAATCAATGTTGCAGATTGAAGTAAATTTTATATCTGATAAAATGTATTTAAAAACCACAGCAGATTAGTAATCTGGTATAAGACTATGTACACAAGAAATTAGCTGCAAAAAAGTACCCTATGTTTCTATGCACATGATTGGATTCCTTCCAAAGTGTTAATTTCTAGGACTGAACATAATATAATGTCAGGTTTCTCATAATTCCATTCCAAATTTTGGTGGTAATCACATACATAGCAACTTATAATGTCGTTCTCTACAAGTTGACATAAGTATGGATCAGCCTTGTAGGTCACGGTTAAGTGGGAGAAGAAATAGGCACTGCTGGATCCATGGAGACTACATGTGTGTTATTCAACAGTATCTATTACTACTCTCTTTACATGCAAGTTAACAAGAAGAATAAAGGTAAAATCCACTTAACAAAAACCATGTGTAGCCAGTAGTATACAACAGTTGGCAGCGCAGAAAAAAAAAAATTCTAAGTGAAATCAGGTTAGGCAATAGAAATTAAAAGTTCATATTTTTCCCGGATACATGTCAAGTTAATCATGCCAGGATTACTTTCCCAAGTAAATAGTTAAAAGAGATGAAAGTACGACACTATTTCGTACTTCCTTACCTTAATATATGAACAGGGAAGTGGAGCACCAACACGACCAACAGATGTATCGTCGTATTCAGAAAATGTTCCACCAGCACAAGTTTCAGTAAGACCATATCCTTGGCCTATTGGAGCCCTAAACATAAAACAAAGTAAGTCCGTTACAAATTTTTTTTTCTTTTTAAGGAAGTCAGTTACAATATTTTCAAGCATTGGAGCCACTCCAAACCAAAGATTAATATGCTTACTACTCAGTTTATAAACTTTCAAAACCAAAAAATACACCAATTTCGTTTCCCTTTTGTTTGTATAGCAAATACTGCCAAACAATTGCAAAAGAAGAAGTGGTAATTAACGAATGGAAGGGAGAAAAGTTATCTTTCCTTCCTATTCACGAGCAAGTGACACACTGAAAGTTAATGCAGAAAGAGTCTCATAATTGCAGAACTTGAGTTACCATTTAATTTCCCTACTTATAAATGTTCAGTTGAATTCGATACTGTGAACGAATAAAGCATTACATCCTGTTTTAAATGTCATCAGCCACAGGATAAGGATACACAATAATGTTATCCTGGTTACCTTATTGCTATTTCCATATAGAGTATTATCTTAAAGAAAGTAAATTGTACTAACCCAAGGCATATGTTAATGAATCTCTGAGTATCTCCAGAGAGGGGAGCCCCTCCAGAAAGCAGAAAACGGACACGACCACCCAAAACTGCTCGAACTTTTTTAAACACAAGAATATCCCATAGGATTTTCTCTAAACCACAGGATAAGAATATCCCATAGGAATTCGATACTGTGAACGAATAAAGCATTACATCCTGTTTTAAATGTCATCAGCCACAGGATAAGGATACACAATAATGTTATCCTGGTTACCTTATTGCTATTTCCATATAGAGAGTATTATCTTAAAGAAAGTAAATTGTACTAACCCAAGGCATATGTTAATGAATCTCTGAGTATCTCCAGAGAGGGGAGCCCCTCCAGAAAGCAGAAAACGGACACGACCACCCAAAACTGCTCGAACTTTTTTAAACACAAGAATATCCCATAGGATTCTCTCTAAACCCCATGCTCCAAACCAACTACCATTGATAGCATTCATACGGCGATTATATGCCATATCAAACAATTTCTTTGACAGTCCACCCTTTGTGTCAACCTGAAATATAAAATAATTAGGAGACAGGATCCTAAGTTAATGTGAGCAGGTAACATACTAAATATATCCATATAGAAATGAGACCTTTTTCCTCACGCCGTCTCGGACACGGTCTAGAATGGCAGGGACAGCAGTCATTAGTGTTGGGCCCAAGACTGTAGCATCACCTTTTGTTCCCTTCTTTATCTTGTTTGATGTGTCAGTAAGAGTCAAAGGAGATCCATATCCTACAGCACATCCTGCAGCTGCCATTACAGTCTACAATAGAATATGTTTATAATGGTTAACTCAGAAGCTAAATTCTTGACAGAAATGGCCATAAATAATGCTCATAGATTTTCTCCAAGAGAATTTGAAACATGTTACCTCAGCTGCCAACTCAAGAACATGAGCCAGTGGCAGGTATGCCAAGTATACATCTTTACTTCCAAGAGCAGGGACAATAGTCATAACTGCAGAACATGTAGATAGAATATTGCCATGTGTCATCATTACCCCCTACACAAACACAAAAGTTGTCACAATACAATTAACATTAGCATTGAGAATCTAGAGTTCCCTTACACTGGTATGTACATGAAAATAAAATCATGTTTTGTTTACAAACTATTCTATTACTTTGATGACAAACACATACTTCTACAATGATATAAGCCATGACAAACATCACATTGTTTTATTGATATGTTACTGTCTCAAAAATAGATGCCACAATGAAGTCGATTTGTATTTGTATTTGTATTTTTTTGTTGCTTTCAGTTTGTAAAGCTGTTTCTTCAGTCCTTTCCTTAAGACAAGTTTATATTATCTATGGTAAAAATTGGACAGGAGTGTTTCCTATTCTAGTATTTGAGATTTGCAAGCAAGTTAGATCAATTGAAATAGTTATCGACCAGATATGGAAAGCGACCTGTAAGATATCAGATTTAACTATTAAAAACATGAACTAAAAGAGAAAGTTAGGTTTTGAACCAACCTTTGGCAAACCAGTGCTTCCACTGGTATACATAATGACAGCAACGTCAGCTGGAAGAGGCATATTTGCAGTTACAGGATTTTCCTGGCCCACTTTCTCTACGTCTGTGAAAGAAGAGATCGTCCATTGTGTACTCTTTTCTGCTAATGAGATTTCTTTTGAAATCCCCTCATCGTTCATATAAATCACTCGTTTCACAGTGTCAAGCTGTCCACTTATATCAATAAGCTTTTTCAACTCTTTATGTCCACAAATAACGGTTGACACCTCTGTCTGGATAACCATAATAAAAAGAAAAAAAATCATTTAATGACTCTCCAAAGTTAATGTGACACAATAGCAGACATTTGTTGGGAGATGGAAAAGAATGCCAAGCACATGGTAGCTACTTAAAACATAAATGAACAATTACAAATTATCACATCCCTTTAACCTTCCCATTGGAATTGTCCACAATAATTAGTTTGTGACTATAAATGTGAATGTAGCAGTCTCCAATGTCTACTGTCAGGAGACAAAGGATAATTTCTGCTCACACATTCCCTTAAGAAAAGGTGACCAGTTCCAATAAAACAACTAAACCTTAGGTTTATGAAAACTAAAAGTTCCCGGCAGGTATAATAAGCAGGCATGCTGATGAGTGATGAGGACATCATTTGAATAGATCACATTCAGTTTTTTTTTTGTTTATTTCCTATTCCTTAGGAGTTTGTTGTGTGGTTGTTTAGTTGTTGAAATTTTTTTTTTTTTTGTTGAAGAGTAGCTTATATATAAATGGGTTTAATGTTTTTTTTTTCAATGAATGAATGAAAATAATTTTTCCTCTACCAACTCCACTTCCTCTATGCGGCCGCGATAGCCAAACTCCTCTCCCCTTCTAGTCCTCTCTCCTTCCTTCCTCATCCCCCCCCCCCCCCCCCCCCCCCAAAAAAAACCCACCCGCAGCAGTAGCTGCAGAGGCAGCAGCAGATGCAGCAGCAGCCCACAGCAGTAGCAGCAGAGAAGCAGCAACAGCAGCGTGAAGCAACAGTTCCACCCCCCCCCCCCCCCCCCTTCGGGTATTCCCTCGACATTCCAATTCTAATCTCCCTCTTCTAAATCAAGTAACTATGATTATTGTATCTACCATCTAATATTCTATCAATAAGTTGTTGATACACCCATAATTTGAGAGCTTCTACTAAAAAAAAAGGAAAATAGGATTTGTGGTTATCAATCTACGTATTAAGTAGAGAACTATCCTAATTTAGTGGTAACTTGATTCAATTTCTTGTGAAATTATAAGGGTTTGCATGCTAGTTATGATCTCTTGCCTAATATAGACAACTTGGAAATTGTTTGTTAATTAGCAAAGAGTTCAGTGAAACTTGCTTTAATCCAGTTTAATTTGCTGATTTTAATTTGCATCCAGTCTGTATCGATTTTTGGTATCAGAGCATAGTTTAGGTTTCGTTTGCATTAGATTCTTTCAATTTGTGCATTGAGAACATATAGAATTTTGTTAGGACCCATATCACATTGCATGAGTACCCATAGCGGTAGACAATACCAATCACTCCTGATATGGCCCCTGAACAAGATAAATGTTGCAAGCATTTCTAAATAGCATAATTAACATGAAAAAAGATGTCAATGCGCTAAGAACGTCCAATGAAGATACTAGAAACCGACTTGAAAGACTAGAACGCGAACATCATATAACTCCTGACCTGTTGGATAAGGATTCCTATCATAGTGACCATCGAGAGATGGATAGAGACAGACATAGGGGTTTGGATCATCATAGGAATGACCCAGTTGGACATCAAGACCATAGATAACGATACGATAAGCTGGATAGGAATAGACCTAGAGGCTTTGATCATCATCAGAATGACCCCGTCAGATATTATGACTATATGCCACTCCCGAGACCTCGTCAGGATTTACGAGACGAGAGAATAATGAGAAACGTGAAAATAGAAGCGCCTACTTTTGACGGTCAACTGGACCCAAAAGTTTTCATCGACTGGATGACAGATATGGACCACTATTTTCGGTGGTATGTATGTCTAAGGCTAGAAAAGTTCGTATTGCCACAATGAAGCTTGTTGGACAAGCTAAGTTGCATTGGCAAAGTGTTGAGCGATTGTTGGTACAAAGAAGGTAAAATCCGTTCTTACATGGGGTGAGATGAAAGAAAAGTTAAAAAAAAAATACTTGCCAACTTCCTACCGACAAAGGCTCTTGAACCAATGGCAGAAACTGACCCAAGGCAATCGTCCTGTCACGGAATACATCTCCAAATTCAACGAATATTTAATTCGATGTGGAGTGAAAGAAGAGGGCTGGAATGCCCCATTCTAGGTTTAGGTCTGGGCTTCGTGATGACTTACAACGTGAGTTGTTTCTGCGTGAGGTGACGTCATTACAGCATGCTTATCAATTAGTTGAGGATGTTGACCGATTTCAAAGACCCTCTTCCAATAGGCAGCATGATTCATGGACTACCTCTAACAGGCTCAATGAGTGGAACCCTAGGTTCAATCAGTCCCAACCCAAGCCAAAACCTAGTGTATCGCCGCCGTCAAGAAACCCCAATGAAAAGGATTTACTTGGGGATGCTCCCAAGGCCAATCCTCGTACTGAGTGTTATAGGTGTCATGGTTATGGTCATTATGTACATCAATGTCCAACTCGAACCCTCCTTATAGATGATCAACCCGACGAAGACCAGGATGATAACGTAGTCGAACATGAACCATATCTAGGAGAGTGCGAAGATGATCGTCCTGAAGACGATGGACATATGGGTCTCATTAAAAGTTTTTCGACCCTTGGGAATGTTTATAGGGGGCGGGAAAGCCCTAGGCTTACTGTTGTTCAATGTGTCTTGTCACAAACTAGAGACACTGACGATTGGCGTCGTACCTCCATTTTTCACACCTTTGTTAGAATTGGTAATCAATATGTAAGGTGATCTTGGATAGCGAGAGTTGTGTTAATGCTATTGCATCTAACATAGAGCCAAGACTGGTCTTAAGAATGAACCTCACCCTAACCCGTATAAGGTTAGATGGGTAGATGAGTCATACATCAGCGTTAAGGAGAGATGTCTTATTCTTACAGAGTTTGCTATCCACAAGGGCAAGGTATGGTGCGATCTGATTAAGATGGATGTGGGGCATATCATCTTAAGAAGACCTTGGCTATTCGACTTAGACGTCACTCTCTATGGTCATTCTAACTCTTGCACCTTTATGTATAAGGGTCAAAAGATTAGGCTCAACCCTATGCAACCAAAGCCTAATCCAAATGTTGAGAAGAGTGGAACCTCTAACAAGAAGAAAGGACTTGCCCTTATAGGCCCTAAAGAAATAGAAGATGAGATTGCTAACGGGACTACAATAGTTGCCTTGGTTGCTAGGGAAGTCCAGGATAACTCCCGAGAGCAAGTCACAACCGAAGCAATCCATGTCCTAGAGGAGTTTAAAGATATTTTTTTCGAGAATCTCTCAAACTGTTTGCCACCGATGTGTGACATCCAACACGCTATTGACCTTGTTCTAGGAGCAATCCTACCTAACTTGCCGCATTATCGACTGAATTCCACTGAGCATGCAGAGTTAAGACGGCAAGTCGAGGAGTTATTAGGTAGAGGGTTTATCAAGGAGAGCATGAGCCCTTGCGCGATACCTGCTCTTTTGACTCCAAAAAAAGATAGATATATGGGTCTCATTATGGTTAGCATTTGACTTTTGAGTACTATAACAGTAGCTATGGGAGTCGTCAGAGTCGAATTTCTTTCACCTAGGAAGAATTGATGAGGACATCATTTAAATGGATCACATTCAGTTTTTTTTTGGTTATTTTTTTCTATTCCTTAGGAGTTTGTTGTGTGGTTATTGAGTTGTTGAAGTTGTTAGTTTTTTTTTTTTTGAAGAGTACCTATATACATATGGGTTGAATGTTTCTTTGGAATGAATGGATGAAAATAAATTTCCTCTATCAACTCCATTTCCTTTATGCGGCCGCGATATCCAAATTCCTCTCCCCTTCTAGTCCTCTCTACTATCTTCCTCATCCCTCCCCCCCCCCCCCCCCCCCCCCCTCAGCAGGGACTACAACAGCAACAGTAGCAAAACCAGCAGCAATAACAGAGGCAGCAGTAGCTACAGAGGCAGCAGCAGCAGACGCAACAACTGTAGCAGCAAACGCAGCAGTACCAGCAGCAGTGGCAGCAGCCTACAGCAGTAGCAGCAGAGAAGCAACAGTGTGAAGCAGCATCAACGGCGTGAAGCAGCATCAACGGCGTGAAGCAGCAGTTCCACCCCTCGCCCCCACCCCCCTCTTTCGGGTATTCCCTCGACATTCCAATTCTAGTCTCTCTTCTAAATCAAGTAACTATGACTACTGCATCTACCATCTAATATTCTATCAATAAACTGTTGATCCACCCATAATTTGAGAGCTTCTACTAAAGAATAAGGAAAATATAATTTGTGGTTATCAATCTACGTATTAAGTAGAGAACTATCCTAATTTAGTAATAACTTGATTCAATTTATTGTGAAATTCTAAGGATTTGCATGCTAGTTATGATCTCTTGCCTAATATATCCATTAATTTGGACAACCTAGAAATTGTTTGCTAATTAACAAAGAGTTAAGTGAAATTTGCTTTAATACAGTTTAATTTGCTGATTTTAATTCGCATCCATTCCACATCACATGCATAAATAGAAACCATGTCTGATCATGATATGAGGATTTCAGTGCACAAAACCCGGTTGCGAGAAGCTGTGGTCGGACTAACTTAGCATTTCACAGTTTTCAAATTGGCGTCAATTCTACCTTAGAATGGGCACCAGTCGGTTAGATAGGGAATTCTTAATATTTTTGTTTCCTTTCCTGAAGGTACTTGATTTAGTTTTCATATAATAGTATATTGAGGATTTGTCTGGCTAGACTTGCAGAACGTGGTATCAAGTTTCTAGTAGATGTATAATGTGATAAGAACAGGGGTCCAGACACGGATCAGGACATTGATGAAGAGCATGCCCTTCACCGAAAATCAAATGAAAATGTCAAAAGTTCAGTAAGATTAGATTATCCAAGGTACTTGATAACTTTCAAAGCATGAGACGTGACTCAATTAACTTTCTTGGATACATGTCCTGTGATACAAATCATGCAACTAGATCAACAATAAAGATGACCAACTTAAATAGCTTTCAGGAAAAAACCTGCATTGGATATCATACTCACGGTGACCTAGATAATGCTAAACTTTGCACTCAAAAGGAAAAAAAAATAGAAAGTAAATAAAAAGGTAATTCTAAAGGCACTCCAACTTTTGCTTGGGGCTAACCCAACTTTTTCCAAAATTATTTACAACTTTGCCACCCAAAAAATTGTTTCAGGCTAGCCCAATTTTTTTCAGGACAGTCAAAAATTTGACAGTCCTTCCTATTTGAAGGACTGTAGGAAGGACTGTCAAATTTTTGACAGTTCTCCTCCTCCCGATCCCTGGCCTCCTCCTCCTCCTCCTCCCCCCCCCCCCCCCCCCCCCCCCCGTCCTCCTCCTCCTACTCCCTACTACTCCTACTCGGCTTCAGCATTCTCCTCCCCCTCCTCCTCCTCCTCCTCCTCCTCCTCCCCTCCCCTCCCCTCCCCTCCCAGAGCTCGACCGCGCACCCCGCGCCCCCGCACGCCCACCGGCGCCCGCTCCCCCTCTCCCCCGCGGGCGTCCTCCCCCATGTGCCCCCGTCGGCGTCCGGCGTCCGCACCCCTGACTCCGGCAATGAAAACTTGGGGGTTGGGCTAGCCCCAAGTAAAATTCGGGTTGTTCTGAGTAAAAGTTCCACCAAACTGGACTGTCCTGTAGTAAGGGCTACCCCAAGTAAGTTTTGGAGTGCCTTTAGAATTAGCCAATAAAAATTGCCAAGTCATACGAGTTTGACAATCTTTCAAGTTTACACCAATTTAAGGTGGGTAACTTAGAAGTTTATGCGCACTTCCGGTTTGAAATTGCTTTTCGGGTCAATCGGTAAGTTTTATTTTTTTAAATAGACAGATCTAGATTATGAGTAGAATATAGTTTTTGTGCGAAGTTCATCTGAAAGTTCTATCTTATTATTTCTGAAAGCCCTGTAAATACCACGGGATGCCAGCTTCCAGCACTAGGATTTGGCCTAGTTTGCTGATATTGGTTCATAAAAGCAGTTTTGACGACATTCTAAAGCTTGGTTGTCAAGGATCTATTGGACATGGCTAAGCTTGAACCTAGGTTGATAGCATCTGGTTGTAGCAAGCAGCTAAGACCAGCCAACTGGCACTCTAATTGCTACCTAAACCACTACATCCAAAAAACTGAGAAATAATGCATGCTTATGAATTGAGATCAAACCTCATTAAGTGAGTGACAAAGAGCTTCCTCCCCCAAAGAAGAATATATTGTGACGACAGTGACATTTTGCCTGAAGCAACCCTATTCAAAGAAAGCAAAGGAATTATATTAATAAGTGGAAAAATATTAACAGTAAAGTTGATCATTTTGCATGTCAAAGGTAAATACTATCACAAAAGCAAACATCATAATTAAAATATTGTGCAGATAGTTCTTGCTTTTACACGATAAAGAAGAGTGAAGAGCAAATTATAATAACCAAGTAAAAAGCCTAATTAAAAATTGCTGACTAAAACACTTTATACTCATGAATTCCCAGAAAATAAAACCTGATCGATGGGTGATAACTAATGATCTCAAGTACATATGATGATAGCCTTCCACATTTAGGGAAAAAAAAGAGAAGGAATACCTATATCATACTGCACGTCTTCTATAAAGTTGTGTAGATTCACTAAACTATAAATTATAAAACATCAGGCTTGGTTATTTGTTTTTTTACTTTTGATTGACATCTTAAAAGAAAAAGAAAAAAGAATTAAACCCACGTATATCTAGGGAGAAAGATAAGCAATGGGTTAATCATCTCTCTTAATAAACAGATCACTTGAGAGGGTAGGCACAGCAATTTTCCATGATACAATTCTCTTGCATGTCAATTCCAAGACAGAAAAAAAAAATTCTCTACTCAACCACAAAGCCTCTTCCAACCATGATTTAATGATTATAGCAATTGGAGAAGAAAAAGCACCTGTAAGGCAATCTGCCACTCTGCGCGTGTATCAGCAAATATTGCAACACGCTCGTCCTTTCCATGGCCAATCTGCACTAGACCTGACGCAAAACTGCATACAGCTGCATAAGTTTCAGCATAACTTAACCATTCATAGTCTCCCAGATGAAGTTTCTCAAAGGATCTCCCATCCGGGGACTGTTCCATTTCGCTTGCAATCAGCTTCCGAGTGCCGAGCAAGCGGTTGTCTGAGAAATGCTTGCAAGACTGCTCAAACAGTTCTGCAAGCGTCGTTATCCCTTCCCAATGAGATTCTACGGGTGTTGTGAATCTGTAATTACGAAGCACATATCCAGGCTCTCCACCGACATCAGCAGGCAAACCTCGTTTCTTTTCTCCCTTCCTACGTAGTACGTAGGAAAACAGGAGGGGGACAACAAGGCCCACAATATATGGATTCATTTCGATCAATCAAGGTAATTATCAGAAAACCACCAAGATGCACCTGCTGATCAATATTTACAACAACAAAAGATAATGATAAGTTTAGCATCGGCTACAAAGCCCATTTCAGTCATCTACGAAATACATAATTGGCTTGCTTTATAACATATAAGATTCAAACAAACTTTAACTGCCAAGTGACAACAACAGTATTCTGGGTCCTTATCTCAGTTCTATTTACACATCTGTTGAAGAAAATGTAAATATACAACTCTCAACCCTCGCTACAAGTCTAGAGTTTTGGTTTAGACAGAGCCAACCAGGTTCAAATCTCGTTGCTGGAAGAATTAGATAGTCTTATTGGTATAATATCCTGCTATAATTAGAGGGCATTCATATCATGCTAATTGGAGGACGGACACATCTTAGTAGAATTGGAGGGTTGCCATATCGCTGCAGTTTTTCTATAATGGTTGAGATCTATTCTATATTTTCTTTCGTTCCTTTCAAGTTCATTCTCTGTTACAAATAAGATTGTAATAACAAAACAAAAAAAAATTGTTATACTTTTAACTTCGTCTTTTTATTTTAAAAAGAGAAACATGTCTAAACCATGTTTGGCTGCTCACATTCTGAGTTCACTTTCCAAACAAAAGTATTCCAAAAGCAAAGTTAAAACTTTGTTTTCAGAGAGCAACCAAAACCAGTTTTCACCCTTTCCACTTTCCAACACTGTTCAAGCAAAGTATTCCAAAAGACTTTGTGGACACAACGGTTGTAGACACAGTTGAAAAAATTATATTCTAAAAATATTTTTGCCAAACGGAATTTTTAACTTTTTTTTTCTGAAAATCATTTTTCAGATGAAAGTAACCAAACACAAAGTCAGAATCCCTGTACTCAGAAAACAACTTTATAACTTACTTTCAGAAATCTATTTCCAGACCAAAATTTTAGAAAACATATCCAAACACCATTCTCTATGACACAAAATGACACTAGTAATAAATCAAAATTCTGATTTGACTTAAACTCCGGTCACGACTGACCGGAATTTCAGGTCAACAACTTACCATCTTCTTACACAATTTCTTCTATCCCATCCAACAAAATTATAAATTTATTGCCCAAAAAAATAGACAAAGTAAAGCTTTTTTGCTCATAGCTGAATAATTACTCGAAAAAGTTAACAAAAAAAAAAGTTTGAGAAACATTACTTACATCAGCAATAAAAGTGTAAAAAAGTTTTAAAAAGGAAATCAAAGATCCCGTCTTTCCAGCATAAAAGTGTAAAAAAAAAAGGTTTCAAATCTCACGTACCATTCATGGTTATTCAACGATTCATATTACAAGATTTAAATCGCAAAGCCAAATTATTGGTCCACTGCTCCTGATTTTCTAACGTATACTATCGATTCTCCAAAACGCACTCAAATCGAGAGAAAGCTCGCAACTTTTCGATCGATTGGCGAAGGAAACTACATACATTCATCACATCCATCCTAGTAGATCAGAAATTATTTAAAAAAATGGGGGAATATATGGAAGAAATCTGTAAGAAATTCCGTACCGTGAATTTCGAGACGAGATTGGGGGAGTCGGAGTTGGGGGAGGGAAGAATTAGGGTTTTATAGGTCAGGTAAGGGGCGAACTTCACGAAGGATTATGAGATTGGGGTCTCAGAACCTACTCGTTGTCGATAATAATACTGCCGCCGAAGAGGGGGGGTGTTGTTTGTAAATTTGGATAAAGACGAGGACCAAGTCACAATTTCTGACTTTTGAATCGTGACGACTGACGAAGAAGAAGAGTATGGTTGTTTTGCAGTTTGCACCCCCTTCCTATTGTTTGTTTGTTTTTAGACCTCCTCAAAATTAGAGTTGGTCATTTAGGTTCATGTCCATATAAATTATATTTGTTCTTCCAATCGATAGTATTCTTGTAACAAGTAGGGTTCTGAAACCTGGATCCATAGGACCAGAATTGGCCCACGGAGTTGGATAGTCCTATTCAGAGCTAGTTTTGATTGTCAAATAAGTTATATTGTGGACCAATTCTGGAGAGTCGTCCACGATTTCGATCTCTTGTGAGATTATAGTGAGTCTAGGAGTTACCCGTGCACAGGACTAACATGTCCATTACAAATTAGAACCCACATTTAGTGCAAAAGAGTAGCAATCAATAAATAGATTAAATTAATTAATAAAAGTATAGAGGGGGCTATCTGCAAAGGGTGAGGGAAACGTAATATAATTTAGTAGATACTTAAGTTAGGTGAAGCAAAGCAACAGACCATGTGTGCCGTTGGTAAATAGAAAACAATGGGCTTTCAAATCGCAAGCGTCCACGCAAAGAATGACCAGTGACTTTTCACATCTGGACCGACCATTTCTCTGACCCCGACCATTTAGTTGGTGGTTGTGGTGGTTTTTCTTATTGATAATATATAGAGGGGAAATAGGATAGAAGTTGTTGTGGTTATGGATAAGAGCATCAACATTTGGATTTATCCAAATTACAACACTTCCTTTTGGATGTCCACTCTAATTATTGTCTCATTAAAAACTTTTCTAAGAAAAAAATTCTTTGGAAAAAATCTATAGAAAAGAAAAGAATAAGATAATATTCTTCAGGAATATGATTCTTCAGGAATCCAAGTAGGTGCGAGTTACACTACCTCGTTAGCAACCTTTCGAAGGAAAAATCCAGTAAAAAAAACCTCAACGAAGGAAAAGAGTACAATGCGCAAAAATATACTCCAAGATGTCTCCATTAGCATCTTCAGGATGCTCCCCCTCAAAAATATTCATTCTTGTTCTTACATCAATTCAAAATAAAAATTAACCCTCAATACAATATTGTATCTCACTCCAACACTTTATTTGTCTATACATTTACACTCATATCCTTATGAAGAGGTTGCATGTTTTATTTGTGATTCCTGAAAGCTCGTAACTTCCCCTAATATGTTGAAATGTTAAAAATATAGCCATGTACATCCTTTGTTTGCTTTGATGAAATTGTCGTAGTGATTTGATTTATTCTCTCTAAAAGATCTGTAATATTATTTATAAAATATACTTTGTTTGTGGTATCCCCTTAATGAGTACCAGATAAATACCATGCATCTGCATATCTCATTATATCAGAACATTCATCAAGAATAATTTATGTGCCTAACATTATTCTAAAATATTGTGTTGAGTAAATGACAATAAAGAATTTTATATTCTTTAAATATCGTACTTCAGGACCCAGAACATGTTCTTTTGGTTGTAAAAGATCCTATTGACCTGACCATTATATGTATACCATTCATATTAAATCGCTACAAGAGATTTACCTCTACAAGAGATTTATCTCTACAGATTTGTAGTAGATCTTTTCTAGAGATGAGTTTATATTTATCTTTATCTCTTCTGGAGATTTTTGATCTCTTCTGGAGATTTTCGATCTCTTCGGGAGATTTTTTTTTCTCTTCCGGAGATATTTTAAATCTCTTTAGGAGATACTGTCATATTTTCTTTCTCTTCGGGAGATACTTTAATCTCTTCAGGGGATCTTCTCTTCAGGAGGTGCCATTTTGATGAATCCGTTCAGGGATTTCTCCATAAACCCAATGAGCCTATCACATTCTTCTGGAAGGTTTAATCCATATATGGCTCATTTGTAGATCCTTCGGGGATAACATGGAAATATCAAATCCTTCAAGGATATACCTGAAAATTTTAAATCCACAACCTTCGAGGATATATCTTATCGTCTAGGCTAGGGGTGTGCATCGGTCGGTGGTCGACCTATTTGGTCACAATTGAAGTCGAACCGAAGTTAATCGGTTTAAAAATAATCACAGTTGAACCAAACCAACCAATTGGTCGGTTCAGTTTTGAAACCGACCGACTTGGTTCGGTTTAGATCGGTTCGGCTGATCGGTTTTGATCAGACAAAAAATCAAATATATAAAAGTTTTTCACAAAGTAAATTCGCACAAAAATAAATTCTAATCATCTCATGTTTGGAAGACGTTTGTATGAGATACCAAAGTGGATAATAATCTTCTAAGTAAATCACTTTCATAATAAGTTTCTTCCACAAATCCAAGATTACTCTCGAAAATATCCTAATCCTAATAGATCTATGAATTGAAGATGGAAAATAAATAAACCATGAGATGGATAAGTTGGACCGGATATAAACCTAACTTTATATTGTTACTAAGTAGGTTCGGTTTGGTTCGGTTTAAGCGGTTTTTGGAATGACCAAACCGTAAACCGAACCAAATTGGTCGATTTTTTAAATGATCAAGTCGAACCAATCCAACCGGACCATCAGTTCGGTTAAAAATCGACCGATTCGGTTTGGTTTGGTTCGATTTAGTCGATTTGGTCCAAATATGCACACCCCTAGTCTAGGCTATCATCATCGGAGAATATATTTATTCATATTCTAATCATGATCATTTCGTGAATCCTTGAGCTAACATTGCTCTTATACATTTAGATCTATATTTGTTACAGCACCCATTCAAAACCTACCGTGTCACGACCCGCACCCTGATTAGAGGCACGAGCACGTGGGTACGTCCACCCTACGTCGCAGAGTCGACGATAGAACGTTGTATAGGTCAACTAGAAATATAGCATCTAGATACAATATATATAAACATGTCATCTCCGCACGGAGGTATATAATCACAACTCAATCACAAGACATCTAAGGAAGATAAGCATGATATGATTAGATATGATGAAAAATAGATAAACTGAAAATAGATGCAAAGTCACAACACAAGTTTAGAGTTTAAGACATAACACAAATTCTGAATATATTATACTACAAGTCTCAAAGATAACTAGCTGGAACGCGTTCGGACAATGTAGCTCCCCTTCCCAAAAAATTTTGAATTATGTTTTTATTATTTATTTGATTTAAATGGTGATTTTTAGAATTTTATAAATAATTATTTAATTACTATTGCGGTAGATGACTTTAGCCATGGTTGAGTTTTGAAGTACCAGACAACTAGGAATCATGGCACGGATAGTGCAGTGGCGTGCCTTGACTAGTATATTAACTATAAAAGGGAAGGCGGAACCATAGTGATGTCCTAACTAGGAAAACCAGACTAAGTTGTGACATGACCCCTTTAAATATTTTTAATTATTTATTATTAGATTATTGACTTTTAGGAGACCCGACTGTACTATTCAAGCCCGGACTTGACCCAAGCCAGTCCAAACTCATGTAGACATATCGTACACCCAAAAATGACCATGTAGATGTATATGGTATATATAAAATATTTATATTGGTATTTTACTTTTATGGCCAAGTAAATAGTTTATAATAGTTATATATGATATATATATATATATATATTATCATTAAATGGATAATATATTTTATAAATAATGTCCTTGTATATTCTTTTGGAATCAGTAGGTTAAATACGATCTTGAATGTATTTGATTATATGTACATACATTTATTTAATTTAATTACAAATGTATACACTTATACTAGTTTTATTTATAAATTTAGTATTTATATTACATATGGCTTATTATATGATTCTTGTAAGTTATAAAAGTATTTATTTTAGTAAACATGTATTGCAAATGTTATTTAAATATACATTGAGTGTAGCTATGCCTTGTAACAAATATATATATGTACATTTACTTTTATAAAATAGATATTTAATTTATACAAGAAATAAGATTATTATTATTATTATTATTATTATTATCATTATTATTATCATTAAAATGGAATAAGCCCAGCGGTTATTGTTCATTGAACAGTAACCGTAGGAGACTCAAAACCACAACCGAACGAAACCCGACCCCCGTCGATTATTTATGTGCGAGAGAGAGAGAGAGCGAGGAACCTCTCGAAAACCCTAACGCCGCACCACCACCTTAACCCCAGGCGCATCCCAGCCACCGCGCGCCACCGCAGCAGGGTCGGGCCACCGCCGGAGGCCGGCCACACAGCCGTGCGCGTATGGCGCAGCGAAGACGGGAGCAGCAGCAATTACAGCCTGCGGAGCCAACTTCGTGGCCAGCTTTCTCCCTCCATGCTCCATCGATCTTCGAACCAATTGCGCAGCTTCTGGAGGCAGTTGTGAGACTTGGACTTTCTGACTTGTTAATTGGCGATATATTGTTGGTCCTCCGTGCAACCCTCAGGCAAGTATACCTTGTCGAACATATGCAGTATTTATATTGTTTTCTTTTTATTGTACTTCTTTCATATGGTTACCTGTTTCCCCCATTATGATTGGTTTGTCATCGACTATTTTTACTTGTTTCTAGATTTACGTGCACGTATAGGATATTCGACATCGCTTGATTATTGGTCTTTTCGTGTTACCTTGTCTCGTGATTGAGTTGTCAATTTCTATATCTGTCATTGACTTGATCATTTTTGATTGGAGTATCTTGTATTGTACTACAGTTGAGATATACTATAGATTGGGAGTATCTTACATTGTACTACGACCTATAGCCGATTCTTTTATCTTGATATTGCTTGATTGACTTGACTTGAGACAAACTATAGATTGGGAGTATCTTACATTGTACTACGACCTATAGCATATATTGATTGATTGACTTGATTTACGACACTATGAATTGGAAGTATCTGCCATTGTACTACGATTTACAGGAGTCTGCTTGACCTTGTATCCTTTAGGAGAGGAGACCGATACTAGAATTGGCTAATCTCAACTGAGAGTATCCTGCTTTGTACGTCAATTGAAATACTATAGATTGGGAGTATCTTATATTGTACTACAAGCTATAGGAGTTCTGATTGATAGTTAGCCAAGTCTGGTATTACATTTCCACACGACTCGTCGTCCTTAGATGTTCTTCTTGTAGTGTTCTTATCCTCCATACATGTTATTTACTGTCATATTAGTAGACATATTTTATGTATCTTGCTAGTCCTCTGAAGACTCGATGATCTCTTCAGGTAGCTGATTGCACGGAGTTACTTAGCTGAGCATGTAGTAGTTGACTTCAATCGCATGATTCAGGTATTTTGTTAGTGTTATTGATTTACTATCTTTCTCGTGCTTTTATAATATATCCTGCTTATCAGCTTAGCTTTATAGACTCATATTATTCTTGGAGTCTAACCGGACATATATGCTAGTGGGCTGCTGTCACGACCCGTACCCGGATATACGGATACGAATACGTGAGCCACGCCCAGCCTACGCCGCAGTATCGACGATAGAACACTGTCTAGTACCCAATAAATATACACTACATCTAGAAGGTCCATGAACTACAAATGTACTCGATCACAACCCAACATCTAAAGAAGATAAGACAGAAAAGATAAGTAAGGCACAAGAACAAATAGAAACTACTAGAAGGAATTATAAGACATAAAAATAAAGAAGAAAAACAAGACAAACTAAGGATAACTACCAGGCAACTCACATAGAAGAATAGTGAGATCCACCTCAGCTAGCAACATCATGAAGTCCAATAATGGTATAACAACTCCTAAAATATTGTCAACGTATCCAGTCAGGATGGGAACGAGTACATAAACTAACAACAGTTTCATAGTATTGACAAATGTTGTAAGAGACAATCATAATGGAATACAAGATGATATATCAAGACTGTAAGTAAAATATGATATATAAACTGGAAATTATGTCAAGGTGAATCGCGCAGAAAAAGTAAGCTGAACTGTAATATATAACTGATGTAATAAATGTAAAATGTGCCTCGAATATTATAGCATAATATGATCAGTGTGGGTCAAGATCAGGCTTCCAACTGACCGGCTACAAGTACGTGGACTCGGCCCGGCCGGGATGGCAAGCTATGGAGCAAGTAGTAGCACAGGTCAGGCTATACCCATCGTGAGGTGAGGGTATAGCTATGATACAAGTAGTAACTCAAGATGGGCATTGATCATACTATCTATAAAATCCTCATTTCCCGAATAGTATACGGATCCGGACATAGCACGTCACGTCACGAGATTCCCTAAGAAGGTAGCTACTCCTTCTCAGGAATCGGTGTCAATACAAGTACAAGAACAAGATCGAGCAAGTACCTGTATCACAAGAAAATCCAAGAATGACATCTCATGACAGGAATTCGGTATATACTAGTCTGTGTACCATCGTGACGAGAATCAAGTAAAACACTATAACTGAATCGGATACAGAAAATATCAAGACAAGGAACTACTATCAGAGAATGTTGTCGATCGATGCTCAGAGTGATGCCACAGACCTAAAGATAAGATATATATAAGCTAATTAAGGTTCAACAGTGTTAGGCTTGATTCTATAGTATAAGCTACGTAATCTAGGTCAGACTCAGTCAACTAAGTCAAACTAGGTCACACTGAGTCACACTAGGTCAAACTAGGTCAATGGTTGACTTACAGTTGACTTTTAGTCAACTGGTCAACTCTAGTCAACTCTAGGTCAAACTAGGCTAATGTTGACTTTGGGTCAACTGGTCAACTTCGGTCAAGTTTTAGTCAATTTTAGGCTACGGTTGACTTTTGGTCAAAATAGTCAACTGTGGCTAACCAAGGTCAAAACTAGTCTAACCTAGGTCAAATGTTGACTCTAGTTCGACGTTCAGTCAAAGTAGTCAACCATGGTCAAACAGGGTCAAAGCTAGTCTCTATAAACATCTTCAGGGTCAACATATCAATTTCAGTGATGGTGAAATCACTGGAATCGATGGATTAAAAATACAAACAAAAGAGAAAGATTATAATAATAGGGTAAAAATCTACAGATGTTGTCGGATAATGAAACAACCATCACCAACATGTCCAGAATGGTCAAATTAGCTAGAATAGCCTATCCATAAGTCCAATTTGGACACAGGGACAAAAAGGTAATTTCTAGCCAAAATAGTGTCCGTGTCGGATCCACTTTGTACCGAAAATGTACCAAAATAAAAGTGCACTAAACCTATCAAATTATATGTCCACGAATCCAGAATGATGATAGGAACTCAACGGTATATCCGAAATTGGATACCGATGACCCGATCTCAGATTGGTCCGTTGACCCGAATATTGGAATCCAATTTGCACAAAAAAGCGTGTCGGAGCCAACGTCCTCAAAACTCAGCAAATTATATGTCAATGAGTCCAAAATGATGATACAAACCCAACAGTTTATCCGAAATTGGATTCCGATGAGCCGATCTCAAAATGATCCGTTGACCCGGATATTGGTATCCGACTTGCACCGAAATGCATGTCGGAACCAATGTCCACTAAAACCGAGCAAATTATATGTCAACATGTCCAGAATAACGATACGAATCCAACGGTATATCCATAATTGGATTCCGACGAGCCGACGTCAAAAAGTCCCGTTGACCCGGATTGTGGGGCCCGCTTTTGTACCGAAATGCGTGCTAGGGTCCACGTCCTCCAAGTCTAACAAACTTTATATGAAAACATGCCAGAACGATGCCACGAGTCTACTGGTGGTGTCAGAAATTGAATTCGGAGTCTCGAGTTCAAAAATAGAATTTAACAAGTTAGAAATTACGAATTCGGACGGTCAACTTTGGCGTAGAATTCAACCAACCAAACGTGCTCACAATGAAACGAAATTGAAATTGCAGAAAGAGGGTTATACCAGCTGTGCACAGTGTTGGCCCATTGGTCATATGGTCAACCTGATTTTAATAATTGATTAAACTCTGTCTGGATATACGAAGCTAGTCAGGACATCTCGGACTCTTGGACATGATCAAGAATAGCTATCCACTGAATTCAAGACCAAATATCTGTTTGCCTACTCGAGTCTGTAATTCCTTATGCAATGTATTTTTTATTTTATTTGAGTCTAGGAATATGTTGTACACCGAGTCGTACTGGCAAATAGGCTACCCTTAAATGAGTTCAAAATGTTTTTGAAAATGACCTCTAAAAAAGGTTTACAAAAAGGTTTTCAAAAAGGTTTTCAAAAATCACTAAAAAGCTTTTTAAAACCCTAACTAAACCCTGACAGAACTCGGACAGAGTTCGGCCAGAGTTCGGTTGGTGGCCGTTGTGATTTTGAATCCTTGTTACTTGGTCCTCCTGCAGTTGCAGATTTGACCGAGATTTGCTCATAGAGTTCTGCCCGAATTCTGTCAGAAGTCTGCCTTTGGAATTCCTATAAATAGAGAAGGATTTCGATCATTTCAACTCACTCATTCACTTTCAATCTTCTCTCTATCTAAAGCTTTCAGTCTTCCAAAGAGTTTTCTAGAGCTTTCAATTTCATATTCTAAGCCAATTACAATCCTCTAGTCGATTTGCCAGTGTGGTACGGTCTAGAAGTTTTTGAGAGATTGTAATCAGAAGGCTTGATTGAAGAAAACCTCTTCACATTTGAAGTTGGACGAGTTCTTCGTATCAAAGCTCGTATTGTAGAAGTTGCAAGGACTTCGTAAGAAAACTTGCAATTTTTCCAATAGTGGATTCAACTGGTAGCAAGAGTTCTACCGACTGGATTAGTCCTCAACAGAGGGAAACCAGTACACATCGATGTCTTTGCGTTTGCTCTCTTAACTCTGTCTTTACTTTATTTCAATTGTGATTAATATTCTGTGATTGTGCTGCTAACTTTTTTTAATTAGCATTATTCCGCTGCCAACTCTATTCACCCCCCCTCTAGAGTATTACGCTTTACTATTTCGTTCCTACAATTGGTATCAGAGCGGGTGTTACAGGTAAGCAAAGGTAACAGTACGATTATTTATTCATTTTTATTAACTGTTATATAAATCACAGCACAACACATAGCAACTGTGAAATTCACAATTGAAGGCCAGGCCACAAACAGACCCCCACTATTTGATGGTACGAACTATACCTATTGGAAAACACGGATGAGTTTCTTCTTGAAATCACTTGACTTTGATTTATGGTCTATTATTCTTGATGGCTATCAAAAGCCACCTCGTATAAATGTTGATGGAGTTTTAGTTGAAAAACCCCATAGCAGATATACAGAGGAAGAAAAGAAAAGGGCCAGTCTTGACGCACGTGCCATTAATGCTCTTTTTGTGCTTTAGACAGAACTGAATTTAACAGGGTGTCTATCTGCACAACGGCTAATGAAGTGTGGAAGCTACTTGAAGTCACACATGAAGGCACGACTCAAGTCAAAGAATCTAAAGTCAGCAGACTTACTCAAGAGTACGAGGCGTTCAAGATGAAGCCCAACGAAATAGTTACACAAATGTCCGAAAGATTCTTGGATATTGTAAATCCTTTGTCCTCCATAGGCAAAGATTACAGTAACCATGAAAAGATTCGCAAACTCCTGCGAGCTCTCACCAAGAACTGGATTTCGAAGGCTACTGCAATCATTGAAGGGAACGATCTCACAACTATGTCCCTCGAAGTACTCATGGGTAAACTACTCACTCATGAACTAGAGCTACAAGATTTTGAAGAACCTGCACCAAAGGAGAAGACGATCGCTTTCAAGGCTCAGCACAGAAAAGCTGCTGAAGGTGATTCAGACAGCAGTGGATCTGACGCTGAAGATCAAGCACTCCTAGCAAGGAAGTTCAAAAGATTCATGAGACATGAGAAGAGAGTCAAAGAAAACAACAACAACAACTGGTATCAAGAAGATGCTGTCTGCTATGGTTGCAAGAAGAAGGGACATATGAAGAAGGATTGTCCTACAAACTCATCATCGAGCAAGAAGAGCAACAGGTATGAAAAAAGGAACCTGAAGAAATCAACATCTAGGAGATATGCCAATACCAGCATATGGCATGAAAGTGAAGCCAGCGACTCAGAAGACGAACAATCAGAAGACGCTGCAAACGTATGCTTTATGGCATCCGATCAGGTACCTACTGAACATGTAGTTGATACTTATGATGACTTCACCTTTGAGCAATTAGGAGATGCCTTCAGTGACCTGATGACTGATTACAGGAAACTGTATAGCAAGTATCAGACCTCTAAGGAGGTACTCAAAGAGTACAAAGGTAAAATAGGTAGACTTACCGACCTACTAGCTGAGGTTAGAAATAATGTTAGTGAGTCTGGTGAGCTTTTTTTAACAAAGCTCTTATTACACGAGACTACCAAGTCATCTGAAGAGAAAGATAAAATTATTGACCAACTTAAGGAAGAACTTTCTATAGAGAAGAAAAGTCTTCGATGTGCACAAATCAGAATGGAAACACTCACTTCTGATTATACTAAGTTGTATGACACTTCCAAAAGATTGGAAATTAGGTTAGGAAAACAGCCTGAGCCTGCTGCTTCCTTCCCTAACACGTGTCACTTACCAAAAAATCGGAACATTCCCAAGCCAAACACTGTCAGACCTAACCATATAAAACCTTTACCCCAAAAGGTTAAGCCCAAACAAGATTATAGGTATGCTTTCTTCTATACTAGAAAACCTAAACCTACCAACCATGCACACCACTCAGCTTTCAACTCTCGACATGCACAATGTCATTATTGTGGTCTCATTGGTCATATTTTATCTGCATGTAGAATGAGAAAGCTTGTTGATTTAAATATTTATGCTTGGATACCAAAAGCTAACAATTCAGGACCCTACAAGAAATGGGTACCAAAAGTTTTATCTGCAAACTGTTTTGTAGGTGGAACACCCTTCACATGCTAGAAGCAAATGGATCCTCGACAGCGGTTGCTCACGGCATATGACCGGTGACGCTACTCTATTTGCAACATTGTCGAAGAAAAAGAAGGAAGGCTATGTCTCCTTCGGTAATAACTTGAAAGGGTATATTATTGGTATCGGTGATGTTGGTAAGTCTCCCTATCCTGTGATTAAGGATGTCTGTCTGTTTACCGAGTTGAAACATAATCTACTCAGCATAAGTCACCTAGCTGATCATGGTTATGGAATCAATTTTGGCAAAGACAAATGTACTATAGTTGATAGCTCAACTGGCAGTATTATCTTTGAAGGTATCAGGGAAGACAATATATATGTTTTCTATTTGTTAGAAGAAACTAATATTTCAGGTAGATGCTTAATGGCCAAGAGTGATGAGAGTCATCTGTGGCATATGAGACTCGGTCACGCTAATATGGATACGATCTCAAGATTATCCACAAAGAAGCTAGTACGCGGTTTACCGGACATTACATTCAAGAAGGATTCGGTATGCAGCCAATGTAAAAAGAACAAAGCTACCAGATCCACATTCAAGTCAGTAAACGCAGTATGTACTACTAGACCTCTACAATTGCTTCATATGGACTTATTTGGTCCTAGCAGAGTTGCTAGCCTCGGAGGTAAGCTTTATGCTTTCGTAATTGTAGATGATTTCTCTAGATACACGTGGGTATATTTCTTGACACGCAAGAATGATGCATTATCCGAATTTGTCGCCTTTTGCAAGAAAGTACAGAATGAAAAAGGTTACATGATCACTCGAATCAGAAGTGATCATGGAGGCGAATTTTAGAATACTGATTTTGAGCAATTTTATGACACATATGGTTTTGTACACGAGTTCTCCTGCCCTAGGACTCCACAACAAAATGGAGTTGTGGAACGTAAGAACAGAACTCTAACCGAAATGGCCAGAGTGATGTTAAACCAGTTTTGTCTACCCAAATATTTCTGGGCTGAAGCTGTCAATACAGCTTGTTTTGTTCTCAATAGAGTTCTAATTCGACCCAAATCGAAGAAGACTCCATTTGAGTTATGGTTTGATAGAATTCCATCTGTTTCATACTTTAGAATATTTGGTTGTAAATGTTTTATTCTTAATACAAAAGACAATTTGGGAAAATTTGATGAAAAGGCCGATGAAGGTATATTTTTAGGTTATGCGGCTAAGAGCAAAGGATACAGAGTCTTCAACAAATGAACCATGATCATCGAAGAGTCAATCAACGTTACCTTTGATGAACTAAATCAAATGACTATCGATAACAGTGATGAAGATCTGACTGCATCAAGCTCAACATCAGCTGATCCTCAACCAAGCTCTGCACTAACTGAACCTCCTAAAGAAGATCCAGGAACCAGCTATCTTCAGAATCTACCGAAAAGGTTGAAATTTACAGCTGATCATCCAAAAGATTTGGTAATTGGTGATATTACCAAAGGAGTAAGTACTCGTACATCCAGTAGAGATATTATTTCTAGTGTTGCATTTATTTCACAGCTATAACCCAAAACTATTGATGAAGCATGTAGTGATAGTTTTTGGATAGATGCTATACAAGAGGAATTAAACCAATTTGAACGGAATCAAGTTTGGGAACTTGTTCCCAGGCCTATTGATCATTCGGTCATTGGCACCCGTTGGGTATTCCGAAATAAACTAAATGAGAACGGTTTAGTGACTCGTAATAAGGCTCGACTCATAGCTCAAGGATACAATCAAGAAGAAGATATCAACTACGATGAGACTTATGCCCCAGTTGCGAGATTAGAATCCATTCGCATGTTATGTGCATTTGCATGTTTTCATGATTTTAAACTTTTTCAAATGGATGTCAAGAGTGCTTTTTTAAATGGTTTTATAAAAGAAAAAGTTTTTGTAGCACAACCTCCAGGTTTCACGGATTTTAAAAACCCTGATCATGTTTTCAAGTTGAAGAAAGCCTTATACGGTTTAAAACAAGCCCCTCGTGCTTGGTATGATCGTCTAAGCTCTTTTCTACTTGACAACGGTTTTTCAAAAGGCAAGGTTGACACTACACTGTTTATTAAGTCTTTTAATGGCAAACTTCTTTTAATTCAAATCTATGTTGATGATATTATATTTGAATCTACTGATGAATTTCTGTGTCAAGAATTTTCTAAGTGTATGCAGAATGAGTTTGAGATGAGCATGATGGAAGAGCTGAAATTCTTTCTCGGATTGCGAATCAAACAAACTGATAATGGGACATTTATAAATCAAGCCAAGTACACAAAAGACCTGCTAAAGAAGTTTGATCTGGACAATGTCAAACCTATTGGCACTCCAATGGCAACTTCAACAAAGCTTGATTCAGATGAACAAGGCAAGCCAGTCGATACACGTAAGTATCGAGGTATGATTGGTAGTTTACTTTATTTAACTGCTAGTCGTCCATATATAATGTTTAGTGTTTGCCTGTGTGCATGTTTTCAAGCTAATCCAAAGGAATCACATTTGTCCGCAGTTAAGCGTATCTTTCGATACCTTATGGACACTTCTTCTGTTGGCTTGTGGTATCCCAAAACTAAGTCCTTTGGCCTTATTGGTTATTCGGATGCAGATTTTGCTGGATGCAAAGTTGATAGAAAAAGTACCAGTGGCACATGTCATTTCTTAGGCAAGCCTTTAGTCTCATGGTTTAGTAAAAAGCAAAATTCTGTAGCCCTATCAACAACAGAGGCTGAGTACATCGCCGCAGGACGTTGTTGTGCTCAGATTTTGTGGATGAAACAAACCCTAGAAGACTATGATTAATTTTACACACATATTTCCATTTTCTGTGATAACACGAGCACTATTAATTTGACTAAGAATCCAGTATGTCACTCTCGTACTAAACATATCGAGATTCGACATCACTTTCTTAGAGATCATCATCAAAATGGAGATATAAACCTTGTGTACATAGATACTGAAAATCAACTAGCTGACATCTTCACTAAACCTCTAGCGGAAGATCGTTTCAATTATTTACGTCGAGAATTAGGAATTTTGGACGTCAATAATATTAATTAATTTTGTTTTATGATTATATATCATTACGCAAAAACTGTGTTAGAGACAAGCCAATAAAGAGTCTGTCTGTCACCACAACTACGGTTGAAGCGAAGCGGTACTTAAGAGTTCCCCGGTGAACCTCCGCCAGCTAGGACAATACTCCTACAGCTAATCTAAAACAGTCGCTGTGTAACGACATTTAATCTATAAAATAATATTAATTATGTTAATTGAAGTTGAAATGACTAATCTTTGAATTAAATATTTGAAATGAGACAATAAAAAAGAATGGCAAAAATCAACTATAAAGAACCCTAGGCGAATTCGGCCAGAGCTCTGACCGAATTCGGCCCGAGTTCGGTTGAGGGTGTCAGGTTATATATACAGAACCCGAGAAGCCTTTCTTCTTCATTGCTTCCAAACTAATCTCAACAGCAGCAGCAGTCGCGAAGGAGCCCCGAACCCTAGCTTTTCACCACCCTCCTTCTTCCAATCCAAGTGGTGAAATCAATCAAAAATTTGGATTCGTGCGGAGTTCGTCGTTCTCTTCGACATACTTTGATTTCGGGAGGTATAACTCCATCTTTCTCCACTTTTCAATTAGTGCATTTTTACTTCAATTTGCACAAATGGCACCCAAATTCAATCCTTCAAAGAGGAAGAAGACGAACCCTAGTGAGGAAGGGTCATCTTCGCATCCGCATACGGATTCCCTCTTCTCGCCGGTCCAAACGAGCGACGGCGCGTTTGACGAGTTTTTCTTTCAAACCCTAGACCAAGCCCTACTGTGGTATAGAGACTTCTCCATGAGATCCATATGCACAGGCGCTCCAGTCAAATGGACTGTATTTCCTGATCATCGTCATTTCTTTGAGGCATTAGGGTTACATCTTTTTGTTAAAATCTGCTTCCCTATAGCAACTAATGCCATTAGATTATTTTATTACAATCTCATATTAAACAATTTTGATGTGAGCACTCGTGTTGGAGGTATTGATATCAATTTCATTGATAACCTCTTAGCGAAGATCCTTGGTATCCCTCACGAAGGTGAACCGCTAGTTGACATCACTGAATTTGATTTTCCCGAAGGCACGACACTCGCCAGTTTCAAAGCGGAACTCTGTGCACCTGATAGAGTACGCTCTGGAAAGTTCAAGGCTAACAACCTGAACTTGTTTAACTATGAATTGCATCGCATCATCTATTCCACTGTCCTTCCAAAATCTACTTCAAAGGATGATGTGACTTCTCTTGAGCTGTCTGCCATGTACCACATTCTTAAGGGGATTCTATTTTATGCCCCTAAGACCAAGATTCAGATGATGGGTCGTTGTCGTACAAGAGATAGAAATCTCTCTTATGCGATGATTCTTTCACGCATCTTTTAGCGCTTCGATATCGATCTGTCGACTTGTACTCAGGACCCTGAGCCCAAGTTTCTTCAGTTATCTCATCGTAGCATGACTGCTTCAGCTCCATCTCCTGCTCCTCCTACTGTACCTCCTCCACCACCTCGTTAGTATGCCATGACATTTGAGGGCATACATCAGCATTTATTTTCTGTGCACGTCTCGATGATGGACATGGCTCGCGAGCGTGAGTTCCGCGATGTCACCCGTTATCAGGCGCTTGCAAATTCCTTAGCTGATCTTCGTTTCGCCCAGACTGGTCATTCAGCCGGTTCCATCCCTAGAGATCCAGTTTTCTCTGGTTACCGCTGTGAGGATGAGGCTATTCATGCCTACTTCCAGCCCGGTAACGCCTATGATTGGTACCGTCCTGATCGTGCTCCACCTCGTGACTTTGTTGGTGAGTTCTATGCTGGCACCCCTCCTCATCCTTCTGGCGCTGGTACCTCTGGAGCTGGTACTTCAGGACATGCTGGTCGAGCTGATGATGATGATGAGGAGGATGATGATGAGGAGATGTGACTATATGATTTTGAGTGATATTTTATTGTGCACTTGGAAATGCTCCGACATTCCAAGTTATTATCAGTACTTTTTATTATTATTATTAGCACTTTTTAGTTTTGCTTCAGTACTCTTTTATTTTCATGGACATGTTTATTATGCCTCAGTTTATGGCATTCCAGTTTATTTCAGCATTTTATTTCAGTTTCAGTTTATGATAGCACTTTTTCTTATATTGCTTCATTCTTTATAAATTGCCTGTGAAATTACATGCCTGTGATAATTTTTTTTACAATACATGCCTTTGACATTTCTCTTTTATTTTATGTCTTATTTCTTTTATATGTGTTTTCTCACTATTTGTTACTTATGCATTGATTGCGGGGGAGCTTTATCTTTTGCAATTATTTTGCTAAGTGACAAAGGGGGAGAAAAATTAAAAGATCTAACATTTTTTGAGATAAATACAGGATATGAACAATTCTACTTTTTGATATTTTGAACAAGCTTAATGTTATATCATTCATAGTTTGTCAATTATCAAAATGGGGAAGATTGTTGGCCCATTGGTCATATGGTCAACCTGATTTTAATAATTGATTAAACTCTGTCTGGATATACGAAGCTAGTCGGGACATCTCGAACTCTTGGACATGATCAAGAATGGCTATCCACTGAATTCAAGACCGAAGATCTGTTTGCCTACTCGAGTCTGTAATTCCTTATGTAATGTATTTTTTATTTTATTTGAGTCTAGGAATATGTTGTACACCGAGTCGTACTGGCAAATAGGCTACCCTTAAATGAGTTCAAAATGTTTTTGAAAATGACCTCTCAAAAAGGTTTTCAAAAATCACCAAAAAGCTTTTTAAAACCCTAACTAAACCCTGACTAAACCCTGACCGAACTCGGACCGAGTTCGGCCAGAGTTCGGTTGGTGGCCGTTGTGATTTTGAATCCTTGTTACTTGGTCCTCCTGCAGTTGCGGATTTGACCGAGATTTGCTCATAGAGTTCTGCCCGAATTCTGTCAGAAGTCTGCCTTTGGAATTCCTATAAATAGATAAGGATTTCGATCATTTCAACTCACTCATTCACTTTCAATCTTCTCTCTATCTAAAGCTTTCAGTCTTCTAAAGAGTTTTCTAGAGCTTTCAATTTTAGACCCCAAGCCAATTACAATCCTCTAGTCGATTTGCCAGTGCGATACGGTCTAGAAGTTTCTGAGAGATTGTAATCAGAAGGCTTGATTGAAGAATACCTCTTCACATTTGAAGTTGGACGAGTTCTTCGTATCAAAGCTCGCGTTGTAGAAGTTGCAAGGACTTCGTAAGAAAACTTGCGATTTTCCAATAGTGGATTCAACTGGTAGCAAGAGTTCTACCGACTGGATTAGTCCTCAACAGAGGGAAACCAGTATACATCGCTGTCTTTGCGTTTGCTCTCTTAACTCTGTCTTTACTTTACTTCAGTTGTGATTAATATTCTGTAATTGTGCTGCTAATTTTTTTAATTAGCATTATTCTGCTGCCAACTCTATTCACCCCCCCTCTAGAGTATTACGCTTTACTATTTCGTTCCTACACACAGGAATTGACGGTGCACCAGATGGAGCTACGAAGATGAAGATACGATCCTGCGAAGTTAGCTCCACGAAACTGTCCAAAAATAGTTCAAATTAAAACGTCAACTTGGTGGCCGATTTTGATGTATCAAACGACAAAATGAACGAATGAAATTTGAGAGGGATAAAGGGGTATATACCGAGATTGTGACGGAGCAAAGAGTTTGCCGATCCAACGGTCAGATTTTCTGAAAAATGCGTACGAAGTCGCTGCGACGGAACGCCATTTCTGCATCCATTCCGAGCTCGCGCCGACGGAAACTCATGCCAAACGCACGAAACGCCTAGGCGACGCATCCCGGAGGACGGTGGCCGCCACGGAAAGGTCGCCGGGGGTCGCCTGGCCGGAAGGGGGGTCGTGGCAAAGCACGGAGGCGGCGGACGGCTAACTGAATGTCCAAGAAGAAAGTATTGTCCGAGGAGTGGTGTCTGGCTCCTATTTAGAACAGTACAAATCACAACAAGTCCAGAATAGTAATAAGATGCACTACAATGCATTCTACATGAATCTAGGTCAATCTAGACCAAAGTCAACTCTTGGTCAACTCTGGTCAACCCTAGAAGTCAAACTAGGTCAACCAAGTCAAACCTAAGTCAAACTAGTCTATACTAGTCTAACTAGTCTATTCTAAGTCTAACAAGACTACACAAGACTAATCTAGGCTTACTAGTCAAGCAGACACACATATAGGCCATAGGCTATTAGGCAATACGATGCCTAATCAACCTACAAATCATCTATACACATATTAACATATAGGCTCCTATTTACATATTAGATATATACATGTAGGCATACCTACAATTATACATATATTAACTATTTATATACATTACATATATGCATAGAGAATAAGGTAGAAAGATTGTGATGGTGTACATGTGTATGTGAATGAAGACATGAGTGTGTGTTAGTGAGAGAGACACTGAAAACAGTGAGCTATGACAATGAAAACAGTGACATACCATAGGAAAAATCAGAGAATATTACAATGTAAAATCTGGAACCTAAAACAGTATGACAGTATTAGGCAAAAACAGTGAAGAAAACAGTGAAAAGGGAATTCAGTTAAAGAAAAATTAGTGAAGTCTACTAACAATGTGAAAACTGGAATAAAACAGTGGCATGGTGTGTGTAAACCTGGAATCAGTGAGGAAAGGAAATGAAATCAATTTGCAGTTTTGGAACCCAATTTCCAGTCAAGGTAATGAAACGAAACATTGATTCAAAACAGTTAAAGAGTGAGCTAACCCATTGAAAACCAATACATAATCCACATGATAGTCCTAAAACTAAATCCCAGATTAGGAACCCATTTCAAAATCACCCATAGTTCTCCATATCAAACAATACTCAGATTATACATTGAAAATTCATTCAACACAGTTCACAAAATTTCAGTTCTTCAGTCCAACACAGATTAAAGCCCCAAAACCATACCAATTTAACCCAAAATTCGACACACAATAGAAAACACATAGGTGTACCACATTGAGGTTTAAACCATACTAATTAACAGTTTAAAATAGGTTAAATATGATGTCAAAGTTCATATAGAAAATCTGGAAAAAAGAAAGAAATATGACTGTTATTCAAAGTATCAGGAAATAGGGGTAATTGAGAATTGATCATCGAAATTAAGCTAATATGCAAATCCAATGGTTGGTAATGTAAGTACCTATAGTGTACGTGTCATACAATGCGTTTGTGTCCACCCAAGTGGACACAAACGTGTCCAACAGATTTAAAAACATAAAAACAGTGCAAATTGTGAAATCCTCGTGCACGTGTTTCCAGAGTTCGTGCACACGACACGACACAGATCTCGTGGTCGTGTCCCAGTGTCGAGTAGGACTAGGGCTAGGGCTAGGGCACCCTGACACGTGTCTACGACATGTGTGCGTGCGATACGACACGCGTATCAGTGCTGAAATTCGACAGCAGTCGATACAGTACAATCCCAATGCACGGCCTCGTGCGTGTCCGACACGACACGAGAGGCTCTGAGACTTGACACATGTGGTGTCAGTCAGTGCCCCATAGTGTGTGTCAATTCTCACGTGTCGACGTGTCGTGTCCTGCGCGCAAGTGCACCCGAGTAGCAGGACAGCTACAGTGCCTGTGCACGTGCGTACGTGTCAGCGTGTTCCCGTGTCCGTGGTGACTCGACACAACACGAAAACCACACTAAGACACTAGAAACTCATAAGCGACATAAAAACCTAATTTCCTATTCAATTAGTTTCCTAAAAATCAATCGAAATGCCCATTGGGGCATTTTATCAAACACTTGCACCATAGGACTGTACGTGTCCAAATAGGACAAGAAAAGGACATGAAATCTAGGGTTAGCTAGTCCTACAGTTAGGTTAGGCCTAGGGCTTCCTAGATATGCAATAAAAATAACATTCTATGGTGAGGAATAGAATTTACCTATAGGTGTCAAATCCTTCAAAAAACTCCAAAGAGAGATGTTCCTCTTGATAGCCAAACTTCTCAAATTTGCTCCAAAGCTGAAATTTCTCATTACCAACAGCAAGTAGAGTAAAATTAGAACCTATTGCAATTGGTTTGGGAGGCAAAGGAATTGAAATGGATTTTATAGGATTTAATGAAGATGGAGACTTACCTCTTTCTAAAACTTGTCAAAATATTTCTAAGGAGGCTAGCCCTAATTCCTAGGAGCATTAAATAGAGGGAGGGGGATCAATGTGGCCGGCCATGGGCTGTTGGAATAGGGTTAGGGTCCCACTAGTGTTGGGTTGGGCCTCTATGGGCTTAAGTCATTAGTCATGACTTGTGAAGTCACAAGCCATTTACTATTCAAATCAATTCCTAATTTCCCCAAAATAATTCTAATGGGTTTGATTTACTAATTTAAGGTCAAGCTAGGGTTTCATAACCTAACCAAGTAGTCATGACCTAGGTTAGTCTCTAGGTTAGTCTCCAAAGTCAACATTAGTCAAAGTCTAAAACTAGCACCAAAACCAATTATACTAAAAATCACTAAAAATCACATTAATTCTAATAAATCTAAATAATACATAATAATTCCAAATAATTCCCAAAATTTTAAAAATGACCAAAATACTCTCAATCTAGAAAAGTGGTAGTGACAAATCTACCCTCCTTAAAATAATTTCGTCCTCGAAATTAAAGGCGAAACTAAACTGCTGAGAAGGATAGAAAAGCATACCTCAAGGTCCAAAAAGATAGGGTTACCGCTCGCGCATCTCATCCTCCCACCCCCAGGTAGACTCTCCTGGAGAATGATACCTCCATGCGATGCATACCAACGGTATCACCTGGTTCCTAAGTACCTTCTTCGGCGATCCAGAATCTCCTCAGGTTGTTCTGGATAACTGAGAGGAGGTCCAACCTCAATCTCCGAATGATCGAGCACATGGCTAGGGTCAGCCACGTACCGTCTCAACTATGATACGTGGAATACGTTGTGAACTCCCACTAGTGCAGGTGGCAAGTCTAGCCTGTATGCCATGTCATCGACTCTTCCCGCTGATAACGAAAGGGCCGATGAAGTGCGGGCTAAGCTTCCCACCTCCACCAAAACGTATCGTACCACGAGTCAGAGATATCCGCAGAAAAACCATGTCTCTAACCTAATCACAAGCAAGGTCTCAAGTTACTAAAAATCAAACATGATCAATCAAACAAAACAAAATACAACCTACTTCTAATCCTATCTCTAAATATATACCTCAAACTCCAACGGCCTTCGGTGGCTATCGGCCCAGTGCCGATGTCTGTCCTGCATCCATACGAAGTCTGCCCCTGATGAACTTCACCATCTCGGCTGCGTCAACAACCATCTTTGGTCCCAGTAAAGCTCGCTTTCCAACATCATCCCAAGATAAGGGTGTACGACACCTACGCCCGTACAGAGCCTGAAACGGTGACATCTCAATGCTGTCCTGATAACTGTTGTTGTAAGCAAACTCCACCAAATATAGATGATCCTCCAGGAACCTCCAAAATCCAGGACGCACGTCCGCAGCATATCCTCAAGTGTCTAAATAGTCCTCTCTGACTGTCCGTCCGTCTGGGGTGGTATGCAGTACTAAACTTGAGCTGAGTGTCCAAACTAGTCTGCAGACTCCTCCAGAAATAGGAAGTAAAGCGACTATCTCGATCTGAAACAATGCTGACAGGAACTCCGTGAATCCTGACTATCTGCCTCATATATAACTCCGCAAGCCTCTCTGTATACGTAGCCACCTTGAATGGCAAAAAGTGGGCCGATTTGGTCAACCTGTCAACGATGACCCAAATCACGTCTTTTTCTTCCTGGTGTACTGCGACAACCCAGATACGAAATCTATGGTGATATGTTTCCACTTCCACTCTGAAATGGGCAACGGCTGTAATAATCCTCCGGGCCTCTGCCTCTCTGCCTTGACCTGCTGACAGACCAAGCATCTAGCTACGAAGTGGGACACATTCCGCTTCATTCCGTACCACCAGACATGCTCTCGCAGATCCCTGTACATCTTGTTGGCACCAGGATGTATAGAGTACTGCAATCTGTGAGCCTCCTGCATGATCTGCTCTCTGAGCTCCCCGCTAGGCACACATAACCGGGAACCATGCCTCAAGGCACCATCCTCTGCAAGTGAAAACTCACCATCCTCTAATCCTGCACTGATCTGCTCTCGGATACACCGCAGAGCCACATCCTCGAACTGTGTCGCCTTGATCCTGTCCATCAAGTCTGACTGTATCTGAAGGCCCCATAACTGCATCTGCACTCCGGGCACAATCACCTCAATTCCAAGGCTCTCCAAGTCTGTAAGCAAGTGCCGATCCATAGTCAAACACATGGCTGTCGGATACCTGCTCAAGGCATCGACAACCACGTTGGCCTTCTTCGAGTGATACTGAAGTGAGATGTCAAAGTCCTTCATCAACTCTAGCCATCTATGCTGCCTCATATTGAGCTCTTTCTGTGTAAACACATATTTCAAGCTCTTGTGATCTGTGAAAATCTCCACCCTCTCGCCATACAGATAGTGCTTCCACAACTTTAAAGCAAAAAATTATCGCTGCCAACTCCAGGTCATGGGTAGGGTAGTTCTTCTCATAGGAACATAATTGCCTGGAACCATTGGCAATCACTTTCCCATGCTGCTGCAAGACACAACCCAGCCCCTTCTCTGAAGCATCACTATAAATAGTGAATCCACCCGATCCTGAAGGCAATGTCAGAATCGGAGCTGTCGTAAGCCGCTTCTTCAACTCATCAAAAGCTGTCTGACACTCCTCTAACCAAACATACTCAGCATCCTTCCGGGTCAACCGAGTCAACGGCTCTGCAACCCGGAAGAAATCCTGCACAAATCTCCTATAGTATCCTGTCAGCCCCAGGAAACTCCTGATCTCTGCCACTGAAGTCGGCGATATCCAAGCCTCAACTGCTGTGATCTTCTTCGGGTCTACTGAGATACCATCTCCAGTCACCCATGACCCAAGAAGTCAACTCTGTCTAGGAAGAACTCGCACTTTGAGAGCTTGTCGTACAATCTCTGCCTCCTGAGTGTCTCTAGCACCACTCTCAAGTGCTCCTCGTGCTCCTCCTTTGTCTTGGAATATACCAAGATATCATCAATGAACACCACCACGAACTTGTCTAAGTACTGATGGAACACCTTGTTCATTAGATTCATAAACTACTGCTGGTGCATTGGTTAGCCCAAACGGCATAACCAAAAACTCAAACTGCCCGTACCGCATCCTGAAAGCGATCTTGGGAATATCCTTCCCCCTTCACCTTCACCTGGTGATAACCTGACCTCAAATCAATCTTGGAGAACACCCGAGCTCCGCTCAACTGATCAAAGAGATCATCAATCCGTAGCAGTAGGGTATCTGTTCTTGATTGTCAGGTTGTTAAGTGCCCTGTAGTCGATACACATCTGTACCGACCCATCCTTCTTGGGTACGAAAAGTACCGGTACACCCCAAGGTGAAGAACTAGATCGGATGAAGCCCTTGTCCTACAGCTCATCCACCTGCTTCTTCAGCTCCACCAATTCGCTGTTGTTCACTCGATAGATATGCTGAGAAATCGGTTCCGTGCCGGGAACCAAGTCTATCGAGAACTCTACATCCCTGTCCGGTGGAAGCCCTGGCAACTCCTCTGGGAATACGTCCATAAACTCTGCGATCAAGGGATGCGGAGCCACCTGCTCCTCAACTGAAGCTCCACAGAAGACTTCGCCGTCCTGCTCTGCCTGCCGTCGGGTGTACTCAAACTCTGGCTCTCCTGGCACCCCAAACAAAACTCTACCCCCTCGGCAATCAATACGAGCGTGATGTCTACTCAGTCAGTCCATACCTAATACTATATCGTAGTTCAATAATGGCATGACGAGTAAACTCACTTCCAACTGTTGGCCTCCAATAAGACGCTCTGCCCTCTGCAAACATCACTCACGAGGATGACCCCACCCCCGGTCATGATCTTGCAGGTCCTAGGCATTGGTTCAGAAACCAGACTGTGTCTAATAGCATACGATACTGACATAAAGCTGTGGAAAGCCCCGGAATCAAAGAGTGAAAATGCTAGGAAGGGAGTCGAGAAGAACCGAACCTGCTATCAGCTCTCCGATGGCCTCTGCATCCTCAGTCGCCATGGTGAAAGCTCTCCCCTGCTGTCCATCTCGTGCCTGCTGCTGGTGTTGCTGGAACCTCTGCTGCTGGGTCTACAGGACTGGTCCCCTCTGCTGGCCTGCTGGAGCCTTGGCTCCACCTCCCTGAGCTCCTCGCCCAAAATCCCCAGGGCAATCCCTCAACTGGTGATCTCCTGCACCACAAAGTAGGCAATTGCCTAGCTTCTTCCTGCACTCATGGATCATGTGCCCCGGCTTCTTGTAGAAGGCACAAACGACTACCTGCTGCTGACGGGGTGCCTGCTGCTGATGCCTCTACTGCTGCTGCACCTGCTGAAAAGGTGTACGACCCTGCTGCTGATACTACTGAGCTGGCCTCTGCTGCTGAAAGTGCTGCTGGAAGTGAGGCCTCTTGGCCTGCCCCTGACTGCTGCTGCCACCCTGGAAGTCACGACCCCTCTTCTACTTCAGCCCTAGGTCGTCTTCTGCCGCCATATCTCCAAAAAATATCTCAGCAAATGTAGCGTTCTGGTCGCTCTTAGTCAGCGACCGAACCTCTCTAATCAAGCCCCGGTAAAACTTTCCTTGCCTTTGTCTTCTCGGTCAAGTCATCTATAAACCGGGCCAATCTGCAGAACACTCCGGCATACTCAGCTACAGTCTGGTTCCCCTGAACCAGACCCTCGAACTGTGCCTCGATACCTCCCAAGGCCACATCAGGAAAGTACTGCTCCATAAACAGCTCCTTGAACTGGGCCCAACTCTGGCCCTCAACTCCCACCCTGGGATCTGTCTGATACCACGCACGGGCTAAGTCTTGCATCTGGCTGCCCGCCGCCTCGATCTGGAGTCGATCTGGTATCTCCACCAGTCGAAAGATCTCCTCGATATGCTCTATCCAGTCGTCTGTAATGTGATTGCCCTCTGTACCGAAGAACTCCCGAGGATGCATCTTCTGAAAGTCCTGAATGTCCTTCTCTCTCCGACGGGGCTGCTGCTGGGCCCCCTGAGTAGTAATCATCTCGACTGTGGTACGAACCAGCTGGTGTGCCTCGTCGATCCCCTGACGAAAATCGGTAGTCTGTCTCGTCTGCTGCTGCTAGTGGGACTCCAGAATCCTCTCAACGAAGGAGAAGAGATGTGCAGCATCTACCATCCCCGTAGGCGGAGGCTGCTGCAGTAGAAGGATCTCAGGAATCACAGGGCTCTGCCTCTTAGCTGGTGGAGGTCCTCCTCCAAAAGCTGCAGAGACACGGACTCCTGAGGGCTGTACTGGCCCTGCGGTACTGGAGCTGACTGCTGGACACGAGAGGTGGCAAACCCCTCTCCAGCATCTCCCGTCCCAGGGCGATGCGATCTCGTCTCAACCATCCTGGAGACACAGATCAAACAAGAAACAATTACTGAGAATGAGTCGAAAAATCAAAGGAGGACAGTTTAAAATTTCTAAGAAAGACAATAAGCAGCAAAATAGATATACGAAATCTGATAAGAAATTTTTTCCTAGTGTGATTGAGTACCTTCAAAATATACTAATTTCTACTGCAGGCTGTAGCGATATTCTAGTTCGAATACCACTACATTTCCAACCTAGACCTGTATGGGACACCACTAAAAATGTGTCACGACCCGCACCCTAGAGTAAGGGCACGAGACGTGGGTACGTCCAACCTACGCCGCAGTGTCGGCGGTAGTAGAACGCTGTCCTAGGTCACAACATCTAACAGTTTAAGGTAATAAACAGTTATACTCCCCGAATGAGGGTGACATAACAGAATATATCTCAATCACATCTAAGGTAGAACATGATAGGAAGATAGATAGATAATAAAAGATACAAGATCCAAATCCATAGGAATACAAATAGAGAGAAGCTAAGTGTCTATGATAAACTCCACAACATCCAGACATAATAAAGATCCAAAATATATATACAACTCAAACTCCAATGCCATGAAATAAGATAAAACTATCTATGGAGCAATAGTCTCTACTGCTAAGGGATCCGACTGGAAGTCCGGATCGCAAGTGTCCTCTAAGGCTGTCCCATAGAAAGTGTCTAAGCAGGCCTCCTCCTCGTCCTCTATAAAATTGTCAACAGGTCCAATCAGGACGGGAACGAGCATATATCTCTCAAAATAGTTCAAAGCAGGTTAGGAGTATAAAGCATGCAATAGTGTAAAATACAGGAAGTGCTGAAAAGAAAGTACGTGTAAACATGAGATATTTTGTAACTGAAAGTAAATACATGATAGTAGAGACTGTAAGTGGCTACGTGATTTAGAGTACAATATGGTTATGTAAACGGCTTAGGGGCACATGAATACAACTAAGAGGCACATGAATACAGCTACTGGGGATAATGATCACATAACTAATTCTACTCACCCCGCCCCAATCAATACACAAGGATCCATTCAAGTTACGTTATAGGCACATGAATACAGCTAAAAGTACATGAACTCATGTAATGAGTAGTACATGAGACACATGACAACATATAAAAGCACATAAGCATGTAAATACATGAACTAGTACGAGTACAAGGAGTACCTGATGCACATGATAAAGTACACGAACATGAAATACCCGATGCACCCGTAGAGGGATAACATATCAGGAAAGGATCCATATAGTACTAATCCGTGAAGATACGTGTCAGCATCGAGTAAAGTAATCTAGAGCAAGAGTATAGTACAGACAAGTATGAAAAGATCAGAGAATGTACTCGCCTGCTAAATGAATGTCCAAGACGAAAGTACTGTCCGAGGAGTGGTGTCTGGCTCCTATTTAGAACAGTACAAGTCACAACAAGTCCATAATAATAATAAGATGCACTACAATGCATTCTACATGAATCTAGGTCAATCTAGACACAAAGTCAACTCTTGGTCAACTCTGGTCAACCCTAGAAGTCAAACTAGGTCAACCAAGTCAAACCTAAGTCAAACTAGTCTATACTAGTCTAACTAGTCTATTCTAAGTCTAACAAGACTACACAAGACTAATCTAGACTCACTAGTCAAGTAGACACATATAGGCCATAGGCTATTAGTCAATACCATGCCTAATCAACCTACAAATCATCTATACACATATTAACATATAGGCTCCTATTTACATATTAGATACAAACATGTAGGCATACCTACAATTATACATATATTAACTATTTATATACATTATATATGCATAGAGAATAAGGTGGAAAGATTGTGATGGTGTACATGTATATGTGAATGAAGACATGAGTGTTTGTGTTAGTGAGAGAGACACTGAAAACAGTGAGCTATGACAATGAAAACAGTGACATACCATAGGAAAAAATAGGGAATATTACAATGTAAAATCTGGAACCTAAAACAGTGTGACAGTATTAGGCAAAAACAGTGAAGAAAACAGTAAAAGGGAATTCAGTTAAAGGGAAATTAGTGAAGTCTACTAACAATATGAAAACTGGAATGAAACAGTGGCATGGTGTGTGTAAACCTGGAATCAGTGAGGAAAGGAAATGGAATCAATTTGCAGTTTCAAAACCCAATTTCTAGTCAAGGTAACGAAACAAAACATGATTCAAAACAGCTAAAGAGTGAGATAACCCATTGAAAACCAATACATAATCCACATGACAGTCCTAAAACTAAATCCCAGATTAGGAACCCATTTCAAAATCATCCACAGTTCTCCATATCAAACAATACTCAGATTATACATTGAAAATTCATTCAACAAAGTTCACAAAATTTCAGTTCTTCAGTCCAACACAAACTCACAGATTAAAGCCCCAAAACCATACCAATTTAACCCAAAATTCGACACACAATAGAAAACACATAGGTGTACCACATTGAGGTTTAAACCATACTAATTAAAAGTTTAAAATAGGTTAAATATGATATACTAATTAACAATTTAAAATAGGTTAAATGATGTCAAAGTTCATATAGAAAATCTGGAAAAACAGAAAGAAATATGACTGTTATTCAAAGTATCAGGAAATAGGGGTAATTGAGAATTGATCATCGAAATTAAGCTAATATGCAAATCCAATGGTTAGTAATGTAAGTACCTATAGTGTACGTGTCATACAATGTGTTTGTGTCCACCCAAGTGGACACAAACGTGTCCAACAGATTTAAAAACATTAAAATAGTACAAACTGTGAAATCCTCGTGCACGTGTTCCCAGAGTTCGTGCACACGATACGACACGACACAGATCTCGTGGTCGTGTCCTAGTGTCGAGTAGGACTAGGGCTAGGGCTAGGGCACCCTGACACGTGTCCACGACACGCGTGCGTACGATACGACACGCATATCAGTGCTAAAATTCGACAGCAGTCGATACAGTGCAATCCCAATGCACGACCTCGTGCACGTCCGACACGACACGAGAGGCTCTGAGACTTGACACACGTGGTGTCAGTCAGTGCCCCGTATGTGTGTCAATTCTCACGTGTCGATGTATCATGTCCTGTAGCTCCCCTTCCCAAAATTTTTAAAATATTATTTATTTATTTATTTAATTGATTTAAATGGTAATTTTAGAATTTTTATAAATAATTATTTAGTTATTATTACGGTAGATGAATTTAGCCATGGTGGAGATTTGGAGTACAAGGTGACTATGAACCATGGCACGGATAGTGCAGTAGCGTGCTTTGACCAGTGTATTATCCCTGGTAGGGAAGACCCAGCCATAGGTGTACTCTAACTAGGAAAACTAGGCCAAGTTGCGAATTAACCCTATAGAACGTTTTAATTATTTATTAATTATAGTATTGACCTGTAGGAGACCGTTTGTGTCGATTTAGCCCGAGCTGGGCCCGAACCGAATCCAAGCCTTTGTAGGTATGTAATGAGATCAAATACATCCATGTAGACATATTTCAAGTGGATGCAATGCCTATTATTGGTATATTAAATTTTGTTATTATTATTATCTTTATTGGGATTATTATTTAATACTATTATTTTATTGGTTATATCATTTTATTGACAAATAAATATTATATATGTGTGGAAGTGAATGTATGTATATAAATATTAAATACGTGTATAAGTGTTTGTATATATAGATAAATATATATTATATATGTGTATGTATAGAAGATATGTGTATACGTGTATATAGATGAATATATATATATAATTATATATATTATATATAATATATAGAGAGAGATAGAGAGAGAGAGAGAGAGAGAGAGAGAGAAAATATATATATATAGAGAGAGAGAGAGAGAGAGAGAGAGAGAAAAATATATATATATATAGAGAGAGAGAGATATATATATATATATATATATATATATATATATATATATATATATATATATATATATATATATATATTATATATATATATATATATATATATATATATATATATATATGTGTGAGTGTATATAGATATATAGAGTTATATAATTTATACGTGTATATGTATATCGGTATACATATTACGTATATGTGTATATATATTATATACGTGAGTAATTGTGTGTATATACAAATATATATATGTATCTGTATATATTAATATATTTTGTATGTATATACATATATATTAATTGTATATATACGGGTATATTTGTGTGTATATATATATATAATTGATATATATATTAGATAATAGAAAAGAAATAGAAAACAAATAGGAAAAGGAATGAAATAAGAAAGTGAAGCAATAGCACCCAGCTGCTAAGCCCCATCCAGAGCAGCCCATAGGCCGATACAAGTGTTCCACACAACAAACTGGAAGCCCTCCCCCCTCCTCCCGCGGGTTTACATATATAGAGAGATCGGAAGGGTGAGGAACGAAAATCTTCACAATCCCAGCCCTAGCCTTCGACCTACGCGCCGCCACCCTGTGCGCCTACCCCTGTGCGCGCGCGCTGCCATGGACCACCGCGCGCGGCGCGCGGGTCGCCGGAAGGCAACGCGCGCGTGCGAGCGGACGGAATACAGTCCCCGAGGTGAATTTACTGCATATTTTCTTCGCGCACGCTCGACTAATAATCGAGCCGTTTTCTCTGGTATGCATCTAACCTAACCACCTTCGTTTTGATCCCATTAGCTCGATTTACGTTGTACGACACGTGTCGCGAACCGAGCCCAAAGATTGACACAAATCTGTTTGCAAATAGCAAAAAGAGCAGTCCCCACCCCTATTAGGAAGGCTAGATTATGTCAAACCACTGGGAATTTTTGAAACCTAATTGAACAGATCTCTAGAGGACCTAATCGAGATGGAAACCCCACTCTTTGTTTAATTTTTAGCTATTTATACAGTAAGAAAATCCAGTTTGAAAACCAAGAAAAACCTGTTTAAAAATAATAAAATTGCTCCACACGACGTGCGTCCCACCAATCCGGATGATGTGGTCGTGAACCGAAAGCATCGAAAGCTGCGTATCGACTTCGTGGTCGTGTGGGCTTTGACGGAATTCAAATTGGTCACGTGTGCGCGACGAATTTGATGCGTATCCGTCAAAATTTATCGTATCGTGCACTTTGTAAATTCTCCAATTACTTTGTGCACGCTCGTCAGATCAAGACGAAACTTTGCCAACAGGACCGTATCATTTTCTGGTCCTATATGCCAAGTTTGGTCCGATTCTAAGACAGTTGATAAAATCACCGTTTTGCGGGCCCTACGGTTCCACTCAACGGGCGATTTTGTGCACGGCCCGTCAGAATCCAACTCTGGACATACGTTGGGTTCGTATCGGAAAACCGGATCCGTAGACATATAGTTTGATGACATTAGAGACCATTGAATCTGGCACGCTTTTCGGTGCAAAGCGGGTCCAACGCGGACATCGTTTTTGCCCAAATTATCGTTTTGCTCTGTGTCCAGAATTGAACTTAAGGACAGGCAATCCTAGCTAATTTGACTATTTTGAGAACGTTGGTACTGTTTATTTCAGCATTTGGAGACTTCTGCATGTGTTGACTGATTGTGGCTCATTGAGTGGTATAGTGTTATTGGTTTCACCAGCTAAGGACCTCAGGCAAGTGCACTTTCTGATTGCTTTCGATTCATAGTAGTCTTTTCATTTCATGTCTATATATATATATCTTGTTGCTTGTTGACACGCTCATCACACGGAGTAGTCGGAAGGGAAAATATCTTAGTAAACATGTGAACTACCCAGAACTATCCCATTGTCCAATCGTGAATGATAGCACTGCACATGACACGTGCAGTGTGCCGTATTTACCCCTTAGCCGTTCACATGTCGAAACAGATATTTCACACCACCTAGATAGATGTCTTTTATTAGTTTTTTTCCTTGTTTACTTCTCTATCGTGCTATGTCATCAGTTTCTACCGGTTTTATCTCTCATATGTTATTTTTATGTCTTGTTAATTCTATTATGTTTTCACATTGTCGTCGGTTTGTGTACTTGTTCCATTCCTAACTGGAAACCAACATTTTTTAGGTTTAGCCGATCACTCTTAGCACTGGGAAGACTTGGGTGTGCTAAGGTCAACCTAGAAATAGATAGCAGTTGTACTCAATTTCATTAATTGTAAAATCTTGTATTTTCTTTAATTATAAATGTTGTAATAAATTTAGAAATGTGGATGAGCAGTAAATGTAATATTTTGAGCATTTATTTCTTGCAGGCTTGACAGCGTTCTACCGCCGACTCTGCGGCGTAGGCTGGCTTGGATACGTCTCGTATCCGAAAAACGGGTGCGGGTCGTGACAAGTTTTTGTGGTAGCCCATGCAGGTCAGTTTTTGCAAAAGATGTGAACTCGTGATGGTACTTAAGTTAATCGTACCATTGCGAGCCTGCGCCCAAGAAATGCTCATTCACAATTAGGATTAAAATGATTTAAGATAATGACTAGGATAAGGGTCCCTTATTAAATTGACTAATCGGGTAATTAAGGTTGTTAGATAGGCCATGCAATTTAGAAGTATTAAATTCAGATAGCTTGCTAGATCCCTATAGACACACTATTGCTTTTGATGTAATGATATGATCCAACGTGGGTATACTACTCACTTGATTAGTTAGGCTTTCCCATAATAGAGGCTATAATCTTGATAACCTGTTCAGTTTTCTTTGCTCTATCTAGATATAAATTTCATATCATAAATTAGAACTGTCTATTTAAATTCTATTTTGTGTAAACTTGAATCATAATTCATGATTCTGTTATTCGTATGTGAACCTTGAGGTAGATTGGTTTAAATTGTTTCCCTCAATCATTTGAAATATATATGAGATAAATGTTAGAGGTTCTTATTTTTCCTGTCTTCAGTTATTTTCTCCTAGTCAACCTTTTTATTTTAAGGATTGAGACTCATAGGTAGATGTTTACGCTCTATCATAATCCACTAGCTTGAAACTCTAGCAACTCCTTGAAGTCCCTAGGAATATAGTTAGAGTAATTAAATGACTGCGATGACTAGACAGCAGCGCACTGTCGCAAATTGTTGAGAGTGGATGTGTGGGTTCACTGCAGCCAGCAGCGCACTGGCGAGGCACAACCCATAGAAATGAAACCATTCTGTAGAATCATATTCTATGAAACATTGCTAAAACTATGTTTTCGTTGACCTCTTTAGATCCTAGATACCCTTGTGTCAATATAAGGTAGAGTACCTGATAGCATATCGCATCTGAATTACGGAACCAAGAGTTTGCCACAGCCAGATTATAGGCGAGGCATAATTCTTGGTAAAAATTTCAGACGTGATCACATGATTAGGATACTATAGAGGATAGGAGATGCCCTGTATGTCCCTTAGGACCCAAAGCCAATACTAGTGGAAGCTCTATAAGTCGGTAACATGTCTCTCAATTTAGCATTATGTGATCCTTGTGACCTATTAACAAGGTAAGTGACTGACACTAATAGGTTTACGTAGAATATGAAATTTAGAGGTCCATAACTCAATAGTCGACCCAGGCCTTATGGATAGAAGATAGTAGGATGACTGTATAAGCAAGAGCACGACGTAAGAATTTGATCCTCTCAAAACTCGAACTACTTATGCCTCCTTTCCAAAAATCTCGCATACTTGTATTTTGAATATCTTGACCAATGCTGCTATTACAGCCTAGTTTTTGTAACCTTACTCTTTTATCGAGCTTGATTCGAGACATATGTTTATTGGGGACGCCCGCTAACATATTGTCAAATCAGAATCATTGTATTACGGTCTGATCAACCATGATGCATTTGGTTCGCTCTTCATTAATTATTACCTACGTGGACTGAGATATAGAGATATCCAGGATCTCATCCGCGATTGCTTGACAATTCCTCTTGAATTATATATTCGCCTTTGAATCACGTAATTGTATTCAGCGACATCTCTTGAACTCTTTATCTTTTTTTGTCTTTTGCTGATTGGAAAGACGAAAACTAATTGATAGATATATACAGAGTATTCCCATGGCTATGATAGTTGTATATGCAAGTGTGCTACCATCGGCCAGCCCTGTGACAGGAACCTTGCCACCATATTCTAGCATCTAAGGTGGGTAGAATGTAAGCCTTCTAAAATTTTGGAATATACGAGAATTACCGATTGATTAGAACAATTCCTATTAGGATGATAATTAGTGCCCCATAGACTCCCACTTTCTATTTAGATTATTTTGTGCCCCGACCGTGTCATTAATATTCGGAGCACGAAACCAGCTGTTATCTTCCAACAAATTTTATATGCAAGATCTAGACGAGTCCACCTTCATCTAGGTATATCATGTCCCACTCAAACCTGTCCCCTTGTACTCTATTTTTATGGTCCGACTTTCAGGACAAGGGACTAGCTATAACCCTTACCATAATACCGGTACACTTTCCGATTTCCACTAGAGCCTCAACTTCGACTCATTTCCTTCGACCAAATATATGGTTGTGACCTACTCAAGCCCACTATACACATGCCACTAGTGTGCCACTCAATTGAGGCCTCATGTGCTACTTAAACACAAAAGTCACTGAAGGCGCATTTGGGCTTATGGACCTAGCTAATCAACCCGACTAGCAACTAGCTCAACCAATTGGAAGGAATCCTATTCTAGGTTACCCTAACCTAGTAGACATAGTTTTATCTTGGGATCTTGGTCAGTCCAATAGATTGAGATCCAAGGTTCATCCAGCCAACGACTGATGACCAAATAGAGAACCCATTAAGACCACAATCTTGATTTCTCAAATTCCGTTCTATTTTGAATTGATGTTTAGAATTTCGATAACAGAATTTCTGTACTGCATGGATTGTAAACCCCTTAAGAAACAAGTGTTCTTCGATTTAGCAAGTGATTGGATTAGAGTAACCCAATCTAGCAAATAAGGCAGTGGTTGATAAACTCCATTCTATCTGTAACATTGGATACTCTCCACTGCTCTTGAAACTTCACAGTTGCTCCCGATTATTCTGCCTTATCTTCCTGTCCTTCCTACTTCGGAGCGACGAAGGTCATGCTTATTAGGATTTATCAATATTCCATAGCTACTTGTGTAAATTTGTTGCGTGTTAAATTTTGGGTTACTTGATAGATATAAGAGGATTATAGACACCATATGCAGTAGGTATCTGTTGGTAGGATTGTTAACAACTAGTTAGAAGATTATATGATTTTGACCTGTGTTTCAAGGGAGTAGTGTGACCAAAGGTGGATAGAAGTCCTTGAGATTTCGTAAATACCAAATGCTAGAGAAGGTCACAGAAATATTTTTGAGAAATTAACATTTGAGAAGATTGTGGTAATAGTGGATTTATCCTTGACATTTATTTTTAAATTTTAGGCATGGTTATGAGTTAGAATTTTGAGGACGAAATTATTTTTAAGGTGGGTAGATTTGTAGCTCCCCTTCCCGGAATTTTTGAAATATTTTTTTATTTATTTACTTAATTGATTTAAATGGTAATTTTAGAATTTTTATAAATAATTATTTAGTTATTATTACGGTATGGTAAGATTTGGAGTACAAGATGACTAGGAACCATGGCACGGATAGTGCAGTAGCGTACTTTGACCAGTGTATTAGCCCTGGTAGGGAAGACCCAGCCATAGGTGTACTCTAACTAGGAAAACCAGACAAAGTTGCGAATTAACCTTATAGAACGTTTTAATTATTTATTAATTATAGTATTGACCTGTAGGAGACCGTTTGTGTCGATTTAGCCCGAGCTGGGCCCGAACCGAATCTAAGCCTTTGTAGGTATGTAATGAGATCAAATACACCCATGTAGACATATTTCAAGAGGATGCAATGCCTATTATTGTATATTAAATTTCGTTATTATTATTATCTTTATTGGGATTATTATTTAATATTATTATTTTATTGGCTATATCATTTTATTGACAAATAAATATTATATATGTGTGGAAGTGAATGTATGTATATTAAATATTAAATACGTGTATAAGTGTTTGTATATATAGATAAATATATTATATATGTGTATGTATAGAAGATAGTGTATACGTGTATATAGATAATATATTATATATGTATGCATATATATAGATGAATAATATATATAATATATATATATAGATATATATTATATATATATATATATATATTGGAAACCACCATTTTATTCAACAAGGCCAAATGGCCGAACCTTTACAAGTATACCAAAAGCCGCAAAATGTCAAAGCCTACATACGTATACTGACAAAAGAAGAGCGAAGAAGCAAAACGGCTAAGCCGAGGAAAGGAGGGAGTTCTAGAAGGTCACACTGCTGTGCCTACAGAGGGGTTTTTGCTTGTGGCATTAGCGAATGATTTCCCAAGTAAGCTGATCTGCGTTGAATTGATGGCCTTCGTATCTTGCCTTGTTCCGGTTTTTCCAGATGACCCACGTAGCAGCTGCTGCAACAATCTGGTGGCCGTGGGATGCAGAGGCCCAGGTGTCCATGAGTTGGTGAAAGTTTTTGCCTCCATGGGGCAATCTGCAACGCTGGGAAAGAGCAATCCAGACCTTGACGGTAGGTCCCCCTGACTGAGGATGTGGTTGGCTGTTTCCGATTGTCGATTCGAGCAGCACGTGCATGCAGAGGCGAGGCTGAACCCGATGGCCTTGAGCTTGTCGTCAGTGGGGAGGATATTGCGAAGGGCTCTCCAGATGAGGAAAGACCACTTCTTGGGGTTGCATATTTGCCAGAACAAGGCAATGGTAGGAGACGTGGCCGCGTTACCCAGAATGACATTTCTGGCAGTCTTAACCGAGAAGGTGTCAGAACCGTCGTGCGACCACAAGAGCTTATCGGCATCCGGACCGATCCTCAAGCAGCTGCGACGAATGAGGTCGGTCGCATCGGGCCCAGCCCAAGACCTGACTTTACTCCAATCCCAAGAGTTATTAGGAGGGTCCCAAAGATCCTTGATAGTGCTGTTTCTGGGGGCCGCCGGGGGGGGGTAAGCAGGAAGTCCCCAATCCAGCGTTCCGTGAATGGTGAGGCATCCCTGCCCACCAAAGGCGGATAGCAGGTTCGGCAAGGGTCCGACCGTAAAGAATGCGACGCCAGGCCGCGGATGATCTGCTGTTGGCGGTAGCCGTAGATGGGTGGATGTGCTTGAAATATCTGGCCTTCATGAACATAGACCAAGTTCTTTCTGGTACGAAGCGTCCACCACAACTTCATCGAGAAGGCGTTTATAATGTGAGAGAGTTTGGTAAAACCCAGACCCCCCGCGTCCGTGGGGTGAGCCATGGTGTCCCAACTGGCGCAGTGGTGCTTCTCATGGCCGCCACTGTGGCCCCAAAGAAAATTACTGAAGATGCTCTCGATGTAGTAAAGGACTTTCTTGGGAGGAGAGCACGCTGCCAGGGTGTAGATGGGAATGGAGGTGAGGACGTAGTTGATGAGAATAATCTTGCCGCCTGGAGATAAGGTGGCGTTGTGCCAGCCTTCGAGCTTTTTTCTTTTTGGTCAAACTCTCGAAGATCCCGGCGTTGGATTTCCATACACGAGGGCACCCAAGGTAGAGGAATGGAGGGTGTTTGATGGGGAAAGATGTGGTGGTCGAAATGCTATCCGCTTGCTCTCTCTTGATCTTGTGGTAGGTGTAGATGACGCTCTTATCTGGGTTAATCTTCTGACCAGAGCACTTTTCGTAGCTATGGAGCGTCTTGTGGACGACTTCCACCGACCCAGTGTCCCCGGCTGAGAAAATAAGGATATCGTCAGCGAATGCTAGGTGGGTGATGATTAGACATCCGCTGGCCGTATGGTAGTGCTGAAAATTGGGGGTGTTAGTCATTTTGTTAAGGTTTATATATATATATAATATATATATTATAATATATATATATATATATTATATATATTTATATATATAATATATATATATTATCGTGTATATGTGTATATTTGTATATACATGTGTGAGTGTATATAGATATATATAGAGAGTAATATAATTATATACGTGTATATGTATATCGGTACATATTACGTATATGTGTATATATGTTATATACGTGAGTAATTGTGTGTATACAAATATATATATGTATATATATTAATATATTTGTATGTATACATATATATATAATTGTATATATACGGGTATATTTGTGTGTATATATATAAGTGTATTATATATTTTAGATTATAGAAAAAAAAATAGAAAAAATAGGAAAAAGGAATGAAATAAGAAAGTGAAGCAATAGCAGCCCAGCTGCTAATCCCTATCCAGAGCAGCCCACAGGCCGATACAAGTGTTCCACACAGCAAACTGGAAGCCCCCCCTCGCGGGTTTACATATATAGAGAGATCGGGAGGGTGAGGAACGAAAATCTTCACAAACCCAACCTAGCCTTCGACCGACGCCGCCACCACCCTGCGCGCCTACCCCAGTACGCGCGCCACCATGGACCACCACGGGCGGCCGTGCGGGTCGCCGGAAGGCAACGCGCACGCGTGCGAGCGGACGGAATACAGTCCGCCGAGGCAAATTCACTGCATATTTTCTTCGCGCACGCTCGACTAATCATCGAGTCGTTTTCTCTGGTATGCATCTAACCTAACCACCTTCGTTTCGATCCCATTAGCTCGATTTACGTTGCACGACACGTGTCACGAACCGAGCCCAAAGATTGACACAAAATCTGTTTGCAAATAGCAAAAACAGAGCAGTCCCCACCCCTATTAGGAAGGCTAGATTATGTTAAACCACTGCGAATTTTCGAAACCTAATTGAACAGATCTCTAGAGGACCTAACCGATGGAAACCCCCTCTTTGTTTAATTTTTAGCTATTTATACAGTAAGAAAATCCAGTTTGAAAACCAAGAAAAACCTATTTTAAAAATAATAAAATTGCTCCACACGACGTGCGTCCCGCCAATCCGGACGACGTGGTCGTGAACCGAAAGCATCGAAACTTGCGTATCGGTTTCGTGGTCGTGTGGGCTTTGACGGAATTCAAATTAGTCATGTGTGCGCGATGAATTTGATACGTATCCGTCGAAATTTACCGTATGGTGCACTTTGCAAATTCTCCAATTACTTTGTGCACGCTCGTCATATCGAGATGAAACTTGTGCCAAAAGGACGTATCGTTTTTCTGGTCCTGTATGCCAAGTTTCGTCCGATTCTGAGACAGTTGATAAAATCACCGTTTTGCGAGCCCCACGGTTCCACTCAACGGGCGATTTTGTGCACGACCTGCCGGAATCCAACTCTGGACATACGTTGGGTTCGTATCGGAAAACCGAATCCGTAGACATATTTTGACACTTTAGAGACTTTAACTCTGGCACACTTTTTGGTGCAAAGCGGATCCAACGGCGGACATCGTTTTTGTCAAAATTACCGTTTTGCCCCTGTGTCCAGAATTGGACTTAAGGACAGGCAATTCTAGCTAATTTGACTATTCTGAGAAGTTGGTACTGTTTATTTCAGCATCTGGAGACTTCTGTATTGTTGACTGATTGTGGCTCATTGAGTGGTATAGTGTTATTGGTTTCACCAGCTAAGGACCTCAGGCAAGTGCACTTTCTGATTGCTTTCCGATTCATAGTAGTCTTTTCATTTCATGTCTATACATATATCTTGCTGTTTGTTGACACGCTTGTCACACGGAGTAGTCGGGAGGGGAAATATCTTAGTAAACATGTGAACTACCCAGAACTATCCCATTGTCTAATCGTGAATGATAGCAGCTGCAGACGACACGTACAGTGTGTCGTATTTACCCCTTAGCCATTCACATGTCGAAACAGATATTTCACACCACCTAGATAGATGTCTTTTATTAGTTTTTTTCTTGTTTACTTCTTATCGTGCTATGTCATCAGTTATCTACCAGTTTTTATCTCTCATATGTTATTTTCATGTCTTGTTAATTCTATTGTTTTTCGCATTGTCGTCGGTTTGTCTACTTGTTCCATTCCTGACTGGAAACCAATATTTTTAGGTTTAGCTGCGATCACTCTTAGCATTGGGAAGACTTAGGTGTGCCGAGGTTAACCTAGAAATAGATAGCAGTTGTACTCAATTTCATTAATTGTAAAATCTTATATTTTCTTTAATTATAAATGTTGTAATAAATTTAGAAATGTGGATGAGCAGCAAATATGATATTTTGAGCATTTATTTCTTGCGGGCTTGACAGCATTCTACCGTCGACTCTGCGGTGTAGGCTGGCTTGGACACGTCTCGTATCCGAAAAGCGGGTGCGGGTCGTGACAAGTCCTGCGCGCAAGTGCACCCGAGTAGCAGGACAGCTACAATGTCCGTGCACGCGCGCGCGTGTCAGCGTGTTCCCGTGTCCGTGGTGACTCGACACAACACGAAAACCACACCAAGACACTAGAAACTCATAAGCGACATAAAAACCTAATTTCCTATTCAATTAGTTTCATAAAAAACAATCGAAATGCCCATTGGGCATTTCATCAAACACTTGCACCATAGGATTGATATGTGTCCAAATAGGACACGATAGGACACAAAATCTAGGGTTAGCTAGTCCTACAGTTAGGTTAGGCCTAGGGCTTCCTAGATATGCAATAAAAACAACATTCTATGGTGAGGAATAGAATTTACCTATAGGTGTCAAATCCTTCAAAAAACTCCAAAGAGAGGTGTTCCTCTTGATAGCCAAACTTCTCCAATTTGCTCCCAAGCTGAAATTTCTCATTACCAACAACAAGTAGAGTTAAATTAGAACCTATTGCAATTGGTTTGGGAGGAAAAGAAATTGAAATGGATTTTATAGGATTTAATGAAGATGGAGACTTACCTCTTTCTAAAACTTGCCAAAATATTTCTAAGGAGGCTAGCCCTAATTCCTAGGAGCATTAAATAGAGGGGGGGATCAATGTGGCCGGCCATGGGCTGTTGGAATAGGGCTAGGGTTCCACTAGTGTTGGGTTGGGCCTCTATGGGCTTAAGTCATTAGTCATGACTTGTGAAGTCACAAGCCATTTACTATTCAAATCAATTCCTAATTTTTCCAAAATAATTCTAATGGGTTTGATTTCACTAACTTAAGGTCAAGCTAGGGTTTCATAACCTAACCAAGTAGTCATGACCTAAGTTAGTCTCTAGGTTAGTCTCCAAAGTCAACATTAGTCAAAGTCTAAAACTAGCACCAAAACCAATTATACTAAAAATCACTAAAAATTACATTAATTCTAATAAATCTAAATAATACATAATAATTCCAAATAATCCCAAATTTTAAAAATGACCAAAATACCCTCAAGCTAGAAAAGTGGTAGTGACAGCTTGGTCCTCTATAAATAGAAGTTCTTCTTCCACCCAAAAGAGAAAAAAATTGATCGACAGAGGAAAATCAACAATCAACAATCTTCAAAGGAGCAGCGATCTCCATCCACGAAGAGTCAACCACCCTCATCCATCTATCAACCAAAGAACCAACCAACCAACCATCTTCAAGGGATCTTCTCCTCAAGACAGTCTCTTAATCGGTGATCCCAGAGTCCCATCAAAGGAGCCAAAGAGCCATAGCAAGGTTGATTCGTCGTCAGATCGTCAATGGAGTAAAGGAGCCATTGTAGTGCTCGATCTCCACCGTCATACTTTTCTAGAAACCTCTTCTCTCTGTACTTAGAATATCCTGTTTAGGACTTCCTTCTTTGTACATAGATACCTTATACGTTCAATAAAGCAAAAATTTGTTCAATCTTTTGTTACGTCGAACAAAATGGCGACTCTGCTGGGGACTACCTTCTCCTCCAATGAGAAGACGGTGACGCAATCTGATGACAATTTGCTATAAGCTTCTTAAGACATGTTGGTCGTACGTTTTGACCAGCAGGCTTTTAAAGATCTCTCTCTGATGAAAAGTCGAAGACTTCGAAGTGGTTCGTACAACCGAAGAAGACTCGACGTGTCTGGAGGCCTAAGGCGGCTGCAGCCAGTAGCACGATGGCGGGAACTGCATCTCAGGACCCCCTCAACGTCAAGGCCACAGAAAAGATCTCGGCTGCTACAGCCTTATTCCCTCGCCTGATTCCCGTCCGGGGAGAGCATGGCGAAGAAGATGGTGGTTCCATGGTTGATCTGATGAAGGAACGATGCCGAAGGAAGCGCATACCGGTCCAACCCCTCACGACGGGAGTATTGCCGGCAAGGAGATCTATCTTCGATAGAATTGCTTCCCCTTCAGGTAAACCTTTGACGGACTCTGAATACTACTCATCCGCTGGAGGTAGTAGGAAGAGATCCCAGGTGGCAACAAGTGTGCGGCACCAGCGGCAGACCAGAGGCCCGTGTTGACAGTAACACGTACATCAACGAAAAGATATACAAGACTGGCTCTCGCGCTCAGATGCCTCAACCAGTCGAATCTCCCTTCCACTGGGGTACTCCTGTGCGTAAGCCAAGCCAGGGGTACGTCCGATGGAGAGGGAGCCATGCGAGCGGCATTCCCGCAGGAGCGACATGAGGCTTCTTTGTCACGACCCGCACCAGTATAAGGGCACGAGAAGTAACGAACGCCCCCTACGCCGCAGTGTCGGCGGTAGAACGCTGTCCTAGTCACCATATATAACACAATCTAAATAAGCTATGAATAGAGAGTAAAATAATACGTAACTCAATCACAATACTAAGATGGAATAGAAGAAGAGTCTCAAGAGAGTCACAATAAAAGTCTAGGTGTAAACCACCAGAAATAATCTCAAGTACAACTCATAAAGTCTCAAACAGAAAATACAAAATAAAGTACTAAGTCTCAGCTAGACTATAGGCAAGTCCTCAGCGACTGTGGGATCCTCATGTGGGTCCACGTAGCCAGTGTCATCTAAGCCAATGCCATAATAAGTAGGACAGTACTCCTCATCATGACTGTAAAATTTTTAACATGCCCAGTCAGGACGAACGAGCACATATCTCTCACAACAGTTCATATCAGGAGTGGACATATAAAGCAAGCTATAGAAAACTATATATGAATCATTGTAAAGAGAAATCAACAAGAGAGAAGATATAAGCTGAGATATAATATGTTGAATAAAGAATATAACCTTCTACGTGAATCAGCGCATGAATTGGTTATGTAAACAGCTTGGGTTGCACATGGATACAGCTATGGAATGCACATGGATACCTACTGGGATATGATCACATAACCAACTACACCCCCCTGCCCCCAACCAATACACAAGGATCAAAGCATGCTATGTTATTGCACATGAATAACAACTACTGTATACATGGAACTCATATGGTCATGAGTGTACATGAATAACATATGAGTGCACATGGACAAATAGGAATACATGAAGTACATGATGACCATGATAAAGTACATAAACATGACATACTCGATGTATCCGAGGGGATAACATCGCATAAAAGATCCAGAGGGTACTAATCCGTGTGAGCATCGTGTCAGCATCAAGTATACTAGTCTATAACAAGAGTACATATCCAAAGAAGCATGAAAAGATTAAAAAATGTACTCGCCTGGCAATCCGAACTGCTGATGATGAAAAGTGACTGGACTGGAGTAATAAGATCCTATTTAAAACAACCACATGTCATAATACAGTCTAAAATATCATAAAAAAACCTTCAATGCAAATTCTACATGATTTGGGGCAATATAAGTCAAAGTCAACTTGGGTCAACTTTGGTCAACAAGACTAGTCAAACTAGGTCCAAGTTAGGTCAACTAGCCCATAAGTCAAATTTTAGGTCACTACTAGTCCTAGTGTTGATTTTGGGTGTTGAGTTGGTGTTATTTCCAAGGGAGCACAATCCTAACACCAATGAAATTCAAATAACACTACTTTAACACACAATACCCTATGTCTAATACCCACACCTTAGACTAACATATACCAAAACTCTAGGCTAGGTATTTCTTAGTAAGTTTTCTAGTTTAAAATAAGGCAATCTCAATTCTACATCCTCACAACTCATCCCAATGCACCCTCACACTTGGACTTATGCATTGGCATGCCTACTGCTACTGTAGTTGCCTATTTCCTGAATTTTCATCACAAAACATCCAATATTAGTTCAGCCTACCCTAACCAATACACACATACATGTATACCTCTCAAAAACCAGTTTCTATCCTAACTACAACCACTAATCCTTAACTAATCTTGAACTAAACTTGGTGTTTACCAATTCTTATCTAACAGTTGAACTGATATTGGTATTAACCCAATCTCAACTAATCATCAAACTGAACTTAGCATTACTGAAATCAATCCCAAATCAACACAATATCAGTTATAGGCATGATACTCTAACAAGACCCACATATACTTCTCAAAAACCAATTTCTGCTTAACTTCAACAAACAGTTTAACTACCAACTAACTGAACTTGTATTACCAATTCTGGACTAACAACTAACTAAACTAGGCATCTAATCAATCCAAGAAGGAAAAACGAAACCAAGGAACTAGATTCCTAATTTTCTGATACTAACCGACTAGCCCTATCCAACCTAAATTCGAACATAGCCCTCTCTCTAAGCAAACTAGCAAGTATCTCCTAGATAGGGTTCTATAGGATCTATAGGTTCTGGTTTACACAGGATCACATCAAAATATGATGGAAACCGATCAAAACTGAAACAGGAAAGAAATTTGAAATAGGAAAGATCTAGAACTTAAACCCGATACTCAACTCAAACCTAACATGACCTAAAAACCATTCGAATTCTAATGATGATCGAAACCAATGGTTGGTAACGTGTCACGTGTATGAACATGAAGTTCAGGTGCAGTTGTGTCCAAGAAATAGGACACGAAGTGTCCAGGATACGCGAGTAATCAAAACTGGAACCCAGTCCTCGTGCACGCGTGTCACGCGACCTAGGGCTCGACACAGAACAAACTATGATAAGTGGTCGCTCCTACATGTAGCCCACATGTAGGGCTACCAGCCCACGTGTCTGTACTGGCCACACGATGCGTGCCCGAGTCGCACGATCCGCGTATCGGATGCCAAAAACTGGCGCGCGTGCGACAGTGCACAACCCGTGCCGTGTCGATTTCTCTCTCGACTCTCTACGAAACCCAACCAAATTTGTTGGGCATCACGATGGACCTTGCCCCTACCCACAACCCAAAAACCATGCGTCGAGTCGTCGTGTCCAGCGAGAACGGACACAGCAGCAGCAGGGCATTGAGACGCAGTCTCGTACTGCGTGTCCAACCCAATTTTGGGACACGAGACGACATAGAAACCCAACATAAAAAATGTATATGCAATCTACATCTAAAGGCCTATAGGATCATGTAATTAGTTTTCCTAAATAACAATATGAATTCTAAGTGGCAATTCGTCGAACACCTTAAACCCTAATCCGATACGTGTCCGAGACGCCTATCAAACAAACACGAAATTTCACCAAACTACATGGGTGGGTCGAGGGTACCTAGATGCATGCTACTATGAAGAAAAATCAGCAAAAACTATAGTGTTTAGGTGTTTACCTATTGGGAGTTGAAATATCAATGAAACTGACTCCTCGATCAATGAGATGACCAGTTTCCACTAAGCAAACGCCTCCAATTTTTTGCTAGCAATGTCAAGCAAGTTCTTCTCCTTCCTACGATCACAACGTACTTCGTTTGAGGTGAAACGGAGGTCGGATGAGAAAGTTAGTGTTTTGGAGAGCTGGAAACAAGGGTTTTGTAAAGAGGGTGTCAAAACCAATACAATTGTTTATATAGGAAGGGGGTTTCCTGTTTGGCCGGCCATGCTAGTCCACCTAGGGTTAGGGTTGGTTCATGGGCCCCTCTTCTCTATCTAAGTTGAGTTAAGCCCACTAACAGAAAGACTTAAAAGGCCAATTAATTAAATAGCCTAAAAAATGGTCAAATGACCTTCTAAATTGAACCAAAGCATAATATAAATTATAATTAGCTAAATAATCCTCATATGTCATGGTTAGCCTCTAATATGGATTTTCTAAGGTTAAACCAAATGCTAAAACAAACACAAGCCAAAAATATCTAAAAAATCACAAAATGACTCAAATGACTAAAAATGACTAAAATGACTTAAATACCCTTATTTCAAAAAGTGGGTGCTACAACCCTCCTTAAAATAATTTTGTCCTCGAAATTAAAGGCAAGCTGCATAAGTAGGAAAGATAGAAATTATACCTCACTGCTGAAAAAGAAAAGGGTACTGCTCGCGCATCTCATCCTCCCTCTCCCAAGTAGACTCATCGGGGGAGTGATGCCTCCATGCTACGCAAACTAATGGTATTGTCTGGTTCCTCATCACCTTCTCTCGCCGATCCAGAATCTCCATAGGCTGCTCTGGATAACGGAGAGTAGGTCCCACTTCAATCTTTGAAAGGTCCAGTACATGGCTAGGATCTGTCACATACCGTCTCAACTGTGATACGTGGAATACATTGTGGACTCCCGCTAAGGAAGGAGGTAAGTCCAGTCTGTATGATACGTCGCCGACCCTTCCGCTGATAACGAAAGGTTCGATATAGCGTGGGCTAAGCTTTCCTCCTCCACCGAAACGAATAGTGCCTCGAGTCGGTGAAATCCTCAAGAATACCATATCTCCAACCTAGCACAAGCATGGTCTCAATTAACAAAACAATCACACAATCAACAAAACACAAACAACAAAATTCTACTCCTAAGTCTAAGCTATACCTCAAACTGCAAAGGTCTTCGGTGGCTGTCGGCCCAATGTCGCTGTCTGTCCTGCGCCACGCGAAGTCGATCCCTGATGAGCTTCACCTTCTCGGCTGCGTCAACCACCATCTCCGGTCCCAATAAAGCTCGCTCTCCAACGTCATCCCAAGACAAGGGAGTACGACATCTACGTCCGTACAAGGCCTCGAATGGTGACATCTCAATACTGGCTTGGAAGCTGTTATTGTATGCAAACTCCACCAAATACAAATGGTCCTCCCAAGACCCTCCAAAATCTAGGACACAAGTTTGCAGCATGTCCTCGAGAGTCTGAATAGTCATCTTCGACTGTCTGTCCGTCTGAGGGTGGTATTCAGTACTGAATTTGAGCTGTGTACCCAAACTAGTCTGCAAACTCCGCCAGAAATAGAAAGTAAAGCGACTATTCCGATCCGAGACAATGCCCACCGGAACTTCATGTATCCTGGCAATCTGCCGCATATACAACTCTGCTAGCTTCTCCGTAGACGTCCCCACTTTGAATGGCAAAAAGTTGGCCGATTTGGTCAACCTGTCCACGATGACCCAAATCGCGTCTTTCCCTCCTGGTGTACGCGGCAATCCCGAAACAAAATCCATCATGATGTGCTCCCACTTCCACTCCGGAATGGACAATGGCTGCAATAGTCCTCCTGGCCTCTGTCTCTCCGCCTTAACCTGCTGGCAGACTAGGCACCTGGCTACGAAGCGTGCTACCTCCCGTTTCATCCCATACCACCATATATGCTCCTTCAAGTCTCTATACATCTTGTTGGCACCTGGATGCATAGTATACTGAGAGCGATGGGCCTCCTGCATAACCTGCTCCCGAAGCTCTCCGTTAGGCACACACAGTCTGGAACCGTACCTCAATGTGCTGTCCTCCGTAATGATGAACTCCACATCTGCGAATCCTGCTCGAACCTGCTCTCGGATACACCATAGAGTAACATCGTCGAACTGAGCTGACTTGATCCTCTCCATCAAGTTTGACTGAATCTACAGGCCCCACATCTGTATCTGAACTCCTGGCATGATCACTTCGATCCCCAAACTCTCCAAATATGCTAATAGATGGCGATTCATCGTCAAACAAATAGCTACCGGATACCTACTCAAGACATCGGCAACCACATTGGCCTTTCCTGGATGGTACTGCAATGAAATATCGAAGTCCTTCATCAACTCCCACCATCTGCGCTGCCTCATGTTGAGCTCTTTCTGTGTAAACACATACTTCAAGCTCTTGTGGTCTGTGAAGATCTCCACACGCTCTCCGTATAGATTGTGCTTTTACAGCATCAGAGCAAAGATAACCGCCGCCAACTCCAAGTCATGGGTAGGGTAGTTCTTCTCATGCGGACGTAACTGCCTGGATGTATAGGCAATCACCTTCCCATGCTGCTGCAAAATGCAACCTAAACCCTTCCCCGAGGCGTCACTGTAGATAGTGAACCCGTCTGATCCTGATGGCAACGTCAAAATTGGGGCTGTCGTCAGTCGCTTCTTCAGCTCATCAAAAGCAACCTGACACTCCTCTGACCAGACAAACTCTGCGTTCTTCCGGGTCAGCCTAGTTAATGGCTCTGCAATCGGGAGAAATCCTGAACAAACCTCCTGTAGTACCCCGCCAATCCCAGAAAGCTCCTGATCTCTGCAACTGAACTCGGTGCTGTCCACGCCTCAACTGCTTTGAATTTCTTCGGGTCGACTGAGATCCCATCTCCGGTCACCACATGACCTAAGAAATCAACTCGATCCAAGAAGAACTCACACTTCGAGAGCTTGCCGTACAGCTGCTCCCTCCTGAGAGTCTCCAGAACCACTCTCAAATGCTCCTCATGCTCCTCTGGGGTCTTCAAATACACTAAAATGTTGTCGATAAACACCACCATGAATTTATCCAAGTACTGGTGGAACACCTTGTTCATCAAGTTCATGAACACCGCCGGGGCGTTAGTTAACCCAAACGGCATCACCATGAACTCAAACGGGCCGTACCGAGTCCTGAAAGCTGTCTTCGGAATATCCACCTTGTTCACCTTCACTTGATGATATCCTGACCTCAGATCAATCTTGGAAAATACCTTCGCTCCGCTCAGCTGGTCGAACAGGTCATCGATCCTCGGCAGCGGGTACTTGTTCTTGATCGTGAGGCTGTTGAGTGCCCTGTAGTCGATACACATCCGTACCGACCCATCCTTCTTCGGTACAAAGAGTACTGGCGCACCCCATGGTGAAGAACTCGATCGAATAAAGCCTTTGTCCTGCAACTCATCCACCTGCTTCTTCGAGATGCTTACGAAGAGTGGCAAACTGTCCATCCCGCCACCCAGGCGTCATGATGAAGTGGAGAAGATGGACCACCCCAGGTACTGCCATTATCACCAGTACGTCCATCACTAAACACAGGACTGCTATGTGTTAAAGGGGCAAATTCAACGCCTCATTAACGCCAACATCATATCATTGGATTACGAAGAGAAGACTGTCACAGCCAACATGGTTACTCTCCAGTTCGGGAGTTTTCCAGCCACAGAGGCACAAAATGGCATCATCCCTACTCAAAAGGCGACGATAGAAGTAGTCAACCTTCCGCCAGCACGGGACAACGCTCAAGGGCTCATCCCGTTCTCTCCTCGAGATGGAGTCATGACGGTCCATCCGGACTAGGCTTCCGACACGATAAAGCAATAATCATCATGAATCTCTCGAAAAACATTTCATGACCTCGTTTCTGAAATGTTATCCTAAGATATGTCTACCATGTACTCTCTACCTCTGAGTAGTCACCTCCTCTACAATAGCTGTAAGCTATCATAATCCTTAGAAAATAGTTTACGTCCATATTATCTCTGATGTGTTATTCTACATCGTGTCTACCACGTCCATATTACCTCTGAGTAGTCACCCCGTTATGATAACCCCAAAGTTGTTATGACACTTTAGAAAACATTTTACGTCCATATTATCTCTGAAGTGTTATTCTACATCGTGTCTACCATGTCCATATTACCTCTGAGTAGTCACCCCGTTATGATAACCCCAAAGTTGTCATAACTCCCTAAGAAAAAAATAGTCACGTCCACATTACCTCTGAACTATTATTCTAGGAAGAAGGATGCTTGCCATGTCCATATAACCTCTGAGCGACGCACCCTTTCCCTGACAATTTCCCACAATTGTCATCTATAGAACCCTTCATGTCCATATTACCTCTGAGTCTTTCTATACCCCAGGAGAGTCTATCCTTACCATGTCCACTTACCTCTGAGTGGTCGTTCTTCTCGCATCAGTTCTATGACTATCCCGGTGGTCAGATTTCTTCTCTACGCCTGGAAGAGGCGACTACCATGTCCACATAACCTCTGAGTAGTCGTTCTTTTCGTATCAGTTCTATGATTATCCCAGCGGTCAGATTGCTCTTTTACACTTGGAAGACGCGACTACCATGTCCACATTACCTCTGAATGGTCGTTCTTCTCGCATCAGTTCTATGATTATTCCGACGGTCAGATTGCTCCTCTACGCCTAGAAGATGCGACTACCATGTCCATATTACCTCTGAGTAGTCGTTCTTCTCGCATCAGTTCTATGATTATCCCGACGGTCTAGAAAACAGTTCACGTTCATATTACCTCTAGATTGTTGTTCTATACCCCGACAAAGATCAAGCCTACCACGTCCATATTACCTCTGGTCAGGCAAATTTCTCCTCTACGCCTGGAAGAGGCGACTACCATGTCCACATAACCTCTGAGTAGTCGTTCTTTTCGCATCAGTTCTATGATTATCTCGGCGGTCTGATTGCTCTTTTACACTTGAAAGACGCGACTACCATGTCCACATTACCTCTGAATGGTCGTTCTTCTTGCATCAGTTCTATGATTATCCCGGCGGTCAGATTGCTCCTCTACGCCTAGAAGATGCGACTACCATGTCCATATTACCTCTGAGTAGTCGTTCTTCTCGCATCAGTTCTATGATTATCCCGACGGTCTAGAAAACAGTTCACGTTCATATTACCTCTAGATTGTTGTTTTATATCCCGACAAAGATCAAGCCTACCACGTCCATATTACCTCTGGTCAGGCAAATCCATTATAAAGGTTCCTTCTTTATTCTAGAGACAAAAGCAAAAGGAACAAGAAAGCTTCTACACATAAAAACATGTGGCTACAAAGACCTATTACAGATTCTTCGTAGTTACATACACAGAAGCAACAAAAAAAAGCTAAAATTTTGGTATAAGCTCTCAATAGCGCGGGCGAGGTGGTGACAAAGCCAATCACTTCCTAGTCAAAAGGAATCCACCGCTCGAAGCTGATACTAGTTCGAGCAGGGGATGAAGACCAGCACAGGACTCCCCTATCTCTCCAGCTGGCCAGCAAGAGCAACCACAGCAGCAGACCTTGCTATTCCTCGATCAGAATGACAAGCAATCCTAACCCAGAAAGCAGAGGTCCGAGACGCCATTGGCGCCCATGACATCCAGAACGCAGGACGTCTCGAGATCCAGTGGTAGTTCTATTACAACTTCCTTGGATAAAAAGATTTGCTACCGACAACCGCCTCAAGCAAACTCCAGGGTCGTCAGGAGCCGAACATTGGACAAGCAAGACCATTATTGAAGCAGCTGAATCTTCTTTTGAAGGAGGAAAGTCCCTTATGTAGGCTGTTCGTATGGTCCAAGCACGATCCATACATCGGTCAGAAGGAAGCTTACAAGTTAAGTTAAAGCTCCACTCCATGACAGATGGAAGTACTGCGAGTGACCAAAGAAACGTGACTCTAAATCTTCTCTGCTAAATAGATTCGTGATCCCTGCAAAGACGCAAGAGGCTCCAATATCAAGAAGCCATCAAGAGCCCATGCTCTGAAATGATGACTCAGGACCATTAATGCTAGGATCTAGGCGTGACATCAGCCATCACCCAGCTCGTACAGTCATGACGCGTGTTCATACTTCTGTTCAAAGTATCACGAGCTTGACTCAAGTTGAGACACTTTGAAGGGGGTCTTGTAGTAGAATAAAAAATCTCAGCTGAAGACATCCCTTCGCCACAGCGCAGAAGATGTAAAAGACTCAGGCCCATTGCTAAAAAAATAAAACAGAAGATATGGAGAAAAGTCCCTTCATTGTCATGTCTACCAAAGTCTAGTACAGACACATCAAGACCATACATAAGGGACTAATTTTGTTCTTCTACAAAGGATCTAGTACATTTTCGACAGAAGCCTAGTAGGATCTACAAGGGATGCAATCTTCATCGAAGCGCAACCTTCCTTCTTTTCGATACACATGCTGGAGGATTGACCTCCACCAAAGTATGTTCTAATATTCTAGTGGGCACAGCCTCTCAGAAGTATATCAGTAACTCAGTACTTTGAAGAAGCCAGAGTCTTCAAGCCAGAGGCGCAGCCACTTGCCTATGCCAAGCTCAGAAACAAGATGGTGGTAGGGACCTCTTCCCTTTCTTTTATTCCAGAAGCCAGTGTCTGCACTCCAGAGGCAAAGCTATCTGCCTGTGCCAATCTACAGACACACAAGGGTGTCATACCCTTCCCTTCACAGCCAACGCCTTCACTGTTTAGAGGTGTAGCTACTTACCTACGTCCGCATGAGGCGCAGGATGGTGATATGCTCACACTATCTCCATTCCTATGGTGCAGTCATCTGCTCCAGATCAGAAGCTTAAGTTACTTCTTTACAAGAGACTTGGGAACTTTTATCGCAACCAATGAAAGTCAACCTGTAGCTCCAAAAGCACACTAACCTTGCCAACCTGAAGCACAAGACTACTTGTCGCCTATAGTGCAGTGACTCTGGTAGCCCGAAATACAGCTTCATAAGTTGCTATATACGTACAGAAGTCTCGTCGTGATTCGAAGCCAAGTCCACTCGTAGCCTGAAAGCACAGAGATTTTGTCATCTCCAGAAGCACGGTCTACTCGTCGCCACAGAAGCACAGCAACACTTAGTCCTCACCAGAAGCGCAGGAAGCATGGATCTACCCTGATTTGTTTGTTTAAGCGCCTCTTGCAGAGAAGATTGGAATTAAATCATGATTGATATCATATCAGATTGATTTAAATCTTAGACGAGGATCAATTGACTCCAAATCTAAGATAAAATCCCAAGATTTACTCGGATGTATCCGAGCAAGCAAATCGGCACACGCCACGAGTTACCTCCTTCGGTTATATTTATAACCACCAGAGATCTCGTTTGAAGGGAATCTCGATGTCTGCTACGTGTCAGCACCGCATAAGCCTGTACCGTACAATAACGGCAGATTCTTTTATATCTCAGGAACCCTAATGCACGTCGCATATGTGCTCGATTCTCTATAAATAGAAGGAGTTCTTCTTCCACCCAAAAAAGAAGAAAAAAATCGATCGACAGAGGAAAATCGACAATCTTTAAAAGAGCAGCGATCTCCATCCATAAAGAGTCGACCACCCCCATCCACCTATCAACCAAAGAACTAACCAACCAATCATCTTCAAGGGATCTTCTCCTCCAGACAGCCTCTTGATTGGTGATCCCAGAATCCTATCAAAGGCGCCAGAGAGCCATAGCAAGGTTGATTCGTCGCCAGATTGTCAACAGAGTAAAGGAGCCACTGTAGTGCTCGATCTCCACCGTCACACTTTTCCAGAAACCTCTTCTCCCTATACTTAGAATATCCTGTTTAGAACTTCCTTCTTTGTACACAGATATCTTATACGTTCAATAAAGCAAAAAGTTTCTTCAACCTTTTGTTACGTCGAACATGAGGCTGCTACCATCTCCTTAACAACAAGAGGTGCAACTAACCCCAGTCAATCGGAGGGGTCACTACCTCCTGAGTAATAGGAGGTGAAAGTATGCCACCAGTCATATCCGAACTGCAGCTGCTCTCAAACGACAGGCTCGGGTCATGGGTGCCATACTGAAAAGGTAGGTAGAAAATAATGAATCCTTAAAGGTTGCAAGAAAGATTATCATTAAACTTAATAATGAAAACTGATAATTATCATGATAACAGAAGAACTATCTATAATAGGTTACCAGTTATAATACTATAGTATTCTATGGTTTCAGGCTATGGTCATACTCAACTTACTAGCACACACTATCCAGGATACTATACTACCTTCTATTGTCTGCTTTAAATGAATACAGATAAATAAGTAGCATGCATGACTCAATTGAATGGGACACAAGTGTTACGTGGATAGTAGGCTTAATGTGGGTCATATCCATATTTTGGGTCAAGTTTGGGTCGAAATGGTGTCCCCAATTCGAGTCGAAAATAAAAGTGACTTCGTGGGGTGAATCAAGATAGGGTCGTGTGTCGAAAAAGTTATGCGATAAAAATGAAGCACAAGATGGTGTGTCTGAATGGGACACGAAGGTCATGGGTGTAGGGTGTCTTGACTAGATCATACATGTGAAGTTGGTTTTGAGAAAACAGTTAGTCTTGTGCTCCTAAATTAAAAGTCATGGCAATGTGTATATGATAATCATAAATAAAAGTAAGAATAGTCAAATAGTCTTGATCCGAAAGTTGTGCGATGCAAATATAGTACAAGAGAAAAAGTTTGAGTGGGACATGATATATCAAAATGAAGATAATCTTGTCTATAACAAACTTATGAAGGAAGTTTCCAAAGATTGACATCTCTGATGCTCCAAAAATCAAAGTCACGGAAAGAACATTCGTCCATCTAGAATAATCTCCCTAGGGTGTCTACCCAAGCCTTGATACTGTCTACACAAGGCACTAACTCCTCTATATGATACTAGGATGGTACCCCTATACTAGATTGCTCATGACTCTCCTCCAACTAGTCACTAAATTGTTGGTGCCTAAACTTCTATAACATTTGAGATACTTCGACTCTTGCTACTAGGATACTCCTCCTATTCTGGTACCTGGTGCAACCCCTACCCTAACACTCATTAATCACTCTAGGGTTTTCATATATATTTAATTATCAAAATCATATACAATTACTCCCTAACCATACTCTAAACTATTAACACAATACTTAAGGACACAAACTAATTGCAAGTCACCAAGCCATCACACTACGAAGAACCCATAATGAAATGAGACTCTACAAGGACCTGGACTAAAGAACTGAAAGTATCCCTACTCCTAAGCTAACTGGTGATGGAACAGAATCTATAATAACACAAGTAAAATGATAGAGATGATATGTTAGGACCCTTCTCAAGATACAATCTAATAATCATACGCATCAGTCCAAAATCATGATACCCAAAATTCTCGTCATGCCAGTAAGCAAGGCTGCAATAAACGGTAGATTCCATAACTGGGTATGCACCTCTATAATCATGTCATCTGGAATCTTCGCCACGTCGACTAGTATAGCTGCGAAAAATCCCAAATCTCATAACCAAGATATGTACATCCGAAGTCAGGTCTCTACGTTTCCGCCACGCCGGCTACTATAGCTGCGATAAACTCCAGGTTCCATAACCAAGTAGTCATTTTACCTTCCCTGTTATTCCCGTCAACATATGTTATCAGAGGATATCGTAACTCAGGCCATAACATTCATCTCCATATGAAAAATCAAAATCAGCGATGATCCATCAAATCAAATTTAATAGCGAGGAGCAAGGGTGAACAGAAACAAGAAGAAGGGAATTTAAATTAAAGTTCAAAACAAGATTCTCAAGGGTCATCCCAGGAATCTCTCAAGAAGTCCTAACTGTGATTGAGTAACTCCTATCATAACCTAGAACCTATATCCTAACTGCAGGCTCGTAATTAGCACTCTAAGTCGAGCACCATTACAAAATCATACTAGTTGCGACACTGACCTGCATGGGCCACCACAAAAATGTGTTACGACCCACACCCTAATTAGGAGGACGAGCACATAGGTACGTCCAGCCTACGCCGTAGATTCGGCGGTAGAATACAGTATAGGTCAACTAGAAATATAGCATCTAGACACAATATATATAAATATGTTATCTACGAAGGTATATAATCACAACTCAATTATAAGACATCTAAGAAAGATAAGCACGATATGATAAGATATGATAAAAAATCGATAAACTGAAAATAGATGCAAAGTCACAACAAAAGTTCAGAGTTTAAGACATAACATAAATCCTAAATATAATATACTACAAGTCTCAAAGATAACTAGCTGGAACGCAGTCTAGACAAACATAACAAATCTAGCTCAAAGCAGGCGGTGCGTCCTCAATGGGCATCGGCTACACAGGGATATCCAGGTCATAGTCTCTGTCTATGCCAAAAACATAGAAGGTCGAGCAATCAGCATCTAAATCATCTCTAAACATCAACGGGATTATCTTGCAGGATATGAGCAAGTACAAACACTAACAACAGTTCTATGTGAATTTACAAATACTATAAGAGACAATTATAATGAAATACAAGATAAAATATCAAGACTGGAAATAAGCAGTATATATAAAATTGGATATCATGTCAGGGTGTGGAATACTGGAATGTAAGCAGTACATGAATATCTGATGTATAATATAAATCTTCACAGTGCCTTGAGATATTAAAGCGTTATGTGATCGGCTTAGGTCTGGATCAGGTTGTTCCATTTGATCGGCTATGAACAGGAAATATATGGAATCAGGATCAGATTGACCATAATGGAAAGCTATAAATAAGTTGTATCAGGTCAGGTTATATCCTTCGTGCGGTGAGGGTGGAGCTATGTACAAGTGAACAAGGTGGATATTATCACATAACCTCTAATAACTCTCCTGTCACGACCCGCACCCGCTTTTCGGACGCGAGCTCGTGAGCAAGCCAGCTACGTATCGAGCGGACTCCAGCCCGACTTGAGTACGTATAAGCTGTCAAGGTCATGGGTATCATGTCTAATCTAAACTATATCTCAATCCACAAGAATCATATAAAACAAGAACGAACAATTATGGGTCATGGTCTGCAGCCCATTAGCATATTGTTCGATTAGACTCCAAGAATAATATGAGTCTATAAATAAGCAGAATATATCATGGTACTGAATATAAAGCACGAGAGGATAATAAAAAAATATCACAAGCAAATACATGTATCATGCATCGCAATCCTCTACCATCCCGCTCTACTAACTAACTCTACGCAGTCGCTAAACCTGAAGAGATCATCAGGTCCTAAGAGGACTAGCAAGATACATAATATACAAGCCAACATGTAACAGTACCAATATACAAAGAAGTAAGAAACAATCAAGGACATCCAACGAGACAAAATTGACCAAGACACAAGATCTAAACACAAGGATCCTAAGACACTGACATGCCATACTAGAAATGGCTAATAGGTCAAAGCTATATACTGTAATTTATGAAGATCGTCTACTAGGTTACTGAATTAAAATACTACTACCCAATGCATGTCTACACGGACGTCTTGGGATGCACTACATGACTACCTGGGCTTGGGCTTGGTTTGGGTCCAGCCTGGGCTAATTTGGTTCAACTGGGTCACTCAACGTCAAATAATATTAATAATAAATAATTAACTATTTATAATGGTCATATCACTTGGCCTGGTTTTCCTACTTAGGACGTCCCCATGGCTAGGTTTCCCCGGACATGGCTAGTACACTAGTCAAGGCACACTGCTACATCTCCCGTGCCACAATTCCTAGTCGTTTTGTGCTCCATAACTCCACAAAGACTTAAGTCATCCATCGTAATAATTAACTAATTAATTATTTATAAAAATTTAAAAATACCATTTAAATAAAAATAAAAATAAAAATAAATAAAAATATTTTCAACAATTTCGGGGAAGGAGAGCTACATCTCCATCCCGAATAGTATATGGATTCGGACATAACACGTCATGATACGGGATTCTCTAAGAGGGTTACAAATCTCCTTAGGAATCTGCGTCTATACAAGTACAGGAAACAAGATCGAACAATGTACCAATATGTCACGGTAACCCAGGAATGACATCTCATGACAGGATTCGACATATACTAGTTCGTGTACCATCGTGTCGAGAATCAAGTAAAATACTACAACTGAATCAGATATAGTAGATATCAAGACAATGAAAACTATCAGAGGATGTACTCGTCTGCTGTCCTGAGCTGAGGAAATCGATAATACCAACCACTCAAATGAGCCACGAAAGGTCAACTCGTGCAACAGTCTCCTAATACTAAAACAGACATTACCAATGTGTTCAGAATAGTCAAATTAGCTAGGATAACCTACCCATAAGTCCAATTCTGGACACAGGAGCAAAACGATAATTTCGGACCAAAACGATGTCCGTCGTTGGACCCGCTTTGTACCGAAAAATGTGCCAGTACCTACGATCTCTAAAATCTTCAAACTATATGTGTACGGGTCCGGTTTGATGAGACGAACCCAACCGTATGTTCAAAGTTAGATTCCGGTGGGCTGTGCACAAATTTTCCTGTTGGATCAGGTCACGGGCCCGCCAAAATAACGTTCCGGTCGACCTTCGCAGAATCAGACCAAATTGGCATACATGACCAAAAAAATGATATGGTCCTGTTGGCACAAGTTTTGTCTTGAGATGATGTACGTACACAAAGTAATTAACAAATTTGCAAAAAGTCCGATACGGTGAATTTTGACGGATACGCATTAAATTTGTCGTGCACCCGCAATCAATTTGAATTCTGTTAAAGCCCACACGTCCACAAAGTCGATACGCATCTTTCGATGCTTTCGGTTTGCGACCACGTTGTCCGGTTTGTCGGGGCGCACGTCGTACCGGTGGTTTTTCTAAGTTTTCAAAAACTATTTTTAATATTTTTTCTCGATTTTTGGAAAAGAATTACTCAACATATACTCGATGAAATCAGCAACTACAAAAAGGGGTTTGGATCCCTATAGGTTGTCTACAACCCTATTCAGACACAATTTTGAAACAGTCGAAGGATTGACGAGAAATCGCCTTCAAAAACAGGTGTTGGGACTGGATTATTCTACGTTTTCAAACAGGGTTTTCGACAACTTTGTGTCGATTTCTTGAATAATCGGGTTATATATATACAAATCTATTTAATAGGGTTCCAAGAGGGTTATATAGGCTTCCTACACAATTTTACGGAACCAAGTTTCATTGGATATATGCGAAGAAACAAGATGACAAGATGGGTAATTGGAATTGGGTTGCTGCTGCGGTTTGTCGAAACCACGTGTGCGTGCGTCGATCCGGCGGTCGTTGGCCGACCTCTGGCGATCGTGTCGGTCGCCTAGGTAGTCGAGAAGGCGGCGGCGCTGGGTTGGGGATTAGGGTTTCGAAAATCCTTCCTCTCCCTCTCTTGTTCAAATTATATAGGAGGGGGTCGGCTGATGTATACGCGGCTCGGTTTGTCGGGTTTAAAGGGGAAAGAAGGGCTCGGGTTTATGGGAAGAGCCCAGTTTGGGCGCTGTGTGTGTGTGGGTTTGTGTGTGTTTGTTTTTATTGTTTTATTTTATTCTTTTCTTTACTATTATATATATATATATATATATATATATATATATATATATATATATATATATATATATATATATATATATATATATTCGATCCCTTTCCTATATATATATATATATATATATATATATATATATATATATATATATATATATATATAGGGAAGGGATCGGCGCCTGCGTGCAGTTGCCAGGCTTGGCCGGCCGGCCTCCTCGGCCCGGCCCCAGGCCAACCCCCGCACTCTGGCCGCTTCGACTACCGCCGGACCCCCTTCCTCGGGACGCCGGCCGCCTAGTCGTCGCCCCAGGGGGCCTTCCCCCTGGTCGGTTTCTTCTTCCCGATGTGGGGCTTCCCGCCACTCCACCCTCCTCGACGTCGCCCTCGGCGTCGTCCCAGGCGCCCCCGTGCGTGGCGCAGGGCCCATCCGCCATCGGACGTGCTTCACCACGTGCCGGAGGCCCCCGCTGCTCTCGTGGCGCCATCTTCGGCAGCGCCCATTGTAGTACCCAGTTTTCCATATGAGGGTAATTTCAAAATTTTGTGTTTAATTATTTTAATAATGATATTTAATTCATAATATGAGTTTTGGTGATTTTAAATCATTTTAAAATTATTTAAATCAATGACTTGTGGTTTTGACGTTTTGCTAGTGAAACCCTAGAGACTGTTTGACCTAGAGCCTAACCATGTGATTATGATATTTTAATGTCATTTCTGGCCTAAGGATATTTTGTATTTGACCTCTTTGAATTATTTTGATATTATTTTATTATTTATGATATTGTTTTGGGATTATTTGAGTCGGGTTCGAATTTCATCTCAATCCGACTTGTAACGGGGACCCGGGGTAACTTAGACTCTAGTTGGACCCATGCATTAGTTAGCCATGGCCCACATTTTAATTAGTCATGTTAGAAAGATTAGTCATAATCCTAATTATTAGGTTAACCATTTAGAGTTTTTATTTTGACCCTTTTACCCCCAAACCCTAACCAAAATTGTTTTAAACACTTGTAACTAAGGGAGGGGCAAACTTGTAATATTCAATGAAGGGGGGATATAACCATTGTGGCCGGTCCTAATAGGACTCCCATCTCATTTCCTTTCTTTGAGAAGTCTTCTTCCCCAAGTGCTCTCAAGCTCTCCCAAGGAAGAAGCCTTTCTCCTTGGATTTTCTTTCCTTTAGGTAATATTTCCTTCTCTTTTATTTCTCTATTTTGCATTTAGGAAAGTTTTAACCATAGGAATGACCCCCATTGTTGTGTCCCTATTTTGTGTCCTCTTGTGTCCATTATGTGTCCTTTAGAGATTTCTATTGTTTTATTGTTGTGTCTTGTGTTCATGGAAAAAACCCCCAAACTTGGACACACTTTATATTTAAAATATTGATTAAATGAATTAATTCATATTAAATCTCAGATTTGAATATGTAGAGATGTGTTCTTGAGTACTTTATATTTCAATCATGTATCTCTTATAGATGTGTTCATGTTACATATATAGATTTCTGTATGTATATATATATATATATATATATATATATATATATATATATATATATATATATATATATATATATATATATATATATATATATATATATATATATATTGTAATGAGAGTGTATCTATATTTATATATGTAATAAATGGTTCATGATGATTATATAATCAAGTTTGTGAGTGTGGTTCCTCATATTATTATTGTCATTATTGTTGTGGATAATTAGGATATATATTGTGTATTCTTTTGGCTCAAACTATCTAAATCCGTCATGATTTTTATCCACGTTTTTAATTTCAGCCCTAACTTAGAAATGTCATAACTTCTAGCTCAAAGCTCGGTTTAATCTCCCATTTTTTTAAAAGAAGCATATTGAAGTTGGATTTCCAAAAACATGTATTAATTGGCCTAATTCTTTCTGTAACTTTCTAGAAAATTATTTGAGTGTCAGTTGTACGAAAGACAAACGCGTTTCCGATGTTTTCGCGATTCCGGGAGTTTTCGGAAATGAAAACGCGATCCGTTTGAAGTTTCGGAAAGCTAACACATAGATCTATAACATACTTTAATCCTAGATTTTAATTCTTGCTGAGATGGTACAATATTGATTATTAGTAGGAGTTACTATTCGACATATGCATTTTGTGCACCCTTGTGTGTAATATAATGTTCTATTTGATTTTAACCCATGTTAATGTATATATATTATGTAATTAAATAGAGAATGCAAGCATAAGTAAATGGTTAAATAAATGATGTATGAGGTGTAAGTATCCTATCTAACGTAAGCATGTATAAGTATGGCTTGTAATGAATATGTAGGTTCCATAGTATGTAATGTATGGTGCATATAGTAGTGCAAGAGAATAAATGAATGATGAATGAATGCAAGCATGAATGTAATGTAATAATATATGTAATGTATGCAATATACAAGTTAATGAGATGTAATGTTCTATGTTAATATAAATCCTATATTACCTCATGTACCCCCTTACACTATGTTGACACTATCACACTTGATACTTTGTTCACTTATACTTTGACACTCTTTGATATGTATACACTATGTATGCCCATTTAACCCTCACTTGCCCCTTTGCCATGTTCACATACACACACATAGCCTCTTAAATAAGTATTTATGAATATAGTTAACTTAGTTATGTATGTATATTATATATATGTTAGCATATTGTGTTGTAATATATAAGTTTATATAACCATTTGAAATGCCATGATTTTAGACCTAATGTTGAATACCAATATATGCATGTGTATATATGTGTAGACATATATAGCTTAAAGTAATAGATTACCTAGTGTATATCTAATGTGAATTCTTGTCTATTTGAGTATTGAATAATTGCATGCTATATAGAGTTGGGTGTATGTTGGCTTGTATAGCCTTGTATTGATGTGTGCTTGCTAGGATAGTCTTGGTTAGGCCTAGTAAGACTTGCTGGGTTAGGACATGACCTAGTTTGACCTAGATTCATGTAGAATGCATTATAGTACTTTATATTACCCTTTTGGACATGTTGTGACTTGTGCTGTTCTGATTAGGAGCCAGACACCTCTCCTCGGACAGTATATTTACTTTGGACATTCAGACACCAGGCGAGTACATTCTCTGATCATTTTATATCTTGTTTAGGATTATATTTCCTGCTTTGGATTACTTTACATGATGCTGACACGTTGGAAACACGGATTAGTACTATATGGATCTTGTTGTGCGATATTATCCCCTTAGCGGATACATCGGGTATTCGTGTTCGTGTACTTTATCGTGAGCATCGTGTACTCCTTGTATTCGTGACATTCGTGTACAAATTGTGTGAAATCGTGTATATTCATGTATTCACATGATCTCGTGTGCGACTATACTTCGTGTGCAATAACATAACTTAGCTTGATCCTTGTGTATTGATTGGGGCGGGGGAGTAGAAGTGGTTATGTAATCAATCCAGTAGATTACTCGTGTACAACCTCTGTAGATTACTCGTGTACAACATCGTGCCGTTTATATAACCATCTTGTGCTCTGAATCACTAGTCACTGATAGTTCTCTATATATTGTAGCTATTTACTTACAGTCTCTCTCTTTTTCATCATGTTATTTCTTCAGATCCTGTATCTTACTCTCTAGCATGTTTATATTTCCTAACCTGTTATGATATTGTTGAGATGTACTGTACTCGCTCCTGTCCTGACTGGACCCGTTGATAAATTTTACAGATAGCTTGGAGATTGCCTGCTAGCCTAGAGGAGACATATTAGAGGTTGTTTAGTTAGCTATTTTCAATTGTCTGGAGTTGTATTTACTTTATGGATTACTGTATCTGAGTTTGGAGATTTGAGATGTATTTTTGGATTTGTGTATCTTAGACATTTAGATTTCTCTCTGTTGTACCTCTTTTGGATTTCATGTTTTATCTATCCTTATCATGCTCTACCTTAGATGTGATTGAGTCTGTATCTGCTATGTCACCCCCATTCGGGAAGTATAAACTGTTTAGCCTTATATTGTTAGATGTATGAGACCTAGGACAGCGTTCTACCGCCGACACTGCGGCGTAGGCTGGACGTACCCACTTCTCATGCCCTAACTCTAGGGTACAGGTCGTGACACATTTTTAGTGGTGGCCCATGCAGGTCGAGATTCGTATTAGTACGATTTCGTAGTAGCGCAACGACTTAGTTGTACTACTACGTGCCTGCTATGGGATATATAAATTAAGATGTTAGGATGAGAGGATACTCAATCACTGTTAGGATTCCTTGAGAGATTCCTGGGATGACCCTTGAGAATCTCATTTTGAATTCCGATTTAAACTCCTTTTCCTTGTTTTGATTCACCTTTTTCTTTGATTTGAATTTGATTTTGTGGATTCATTGTAGAACTTTGAATCCTGGTATTAGTTGATGATTTTGATAAAATTTTGTAGTTGTTGATTTAATTTTGTATTTAGATTAATATTTTCAAATCCAAGGTACTCAATCACACTTAGGATTCTTTGAGATATTTCTGGGACGACGCCTGAGAAACTTATTTTGAACTTCAATTGGAATTCCTTTTCCTCTTGTTTGGATTCACCCTCATTCCTTGCTATTGAATTTAAGCTTGATGGGTTCCTCTCGTTTGAACCGATGAGAAGGAACATATCTTCATTATTCTTTCTCGCCATTATTCCCTTGCATTCTTATTTACCTCTTATCTTAAACTCTGTCTCATTATATTAATTACTCATATCTTGTCGTCCCTACCAGATGTACTTCGAAACCCTTGAATCTTCGTATCTTTTGCATGGGAAAGGCTAAGGAAGTGACGTAAATTATGTAGCTCAGAGAAGACGTAATTGGTTATTTTATGATGATCTAAAGGAAATCAAATGTGGAGTGTTCCATATGGAAACTTGAGATAGAAATATGGTAAAGGTCTCGAATAGAATAAAGAGATGTATACTGCCAATCTGGAAACAATTACATTTAGAGAAATTTTGGGGTTATGAGATAGTTTATAGGTGTATTCAAAACTAATGAGGATATCAGAGGTCAACCTAGTTTTGAGAACTTAGAAAATCTTGGTTATTAATTCTGGGAAAAACTTTTTCTATGAGGCTATGTAGAAGGTTAGTAATGGAAAAGAGAAGTTAATTGTGTTTAATAAGGATATTAAACAAGATATTACGAGGAAATGACTAGGGATAGAGAGAACACAAAGTTATGGAAGTTTAGAGATTGTTATGAAATATTTTTAGGAGAATAATATTCAAGGGTGTATATCGAAAAAAATACGGAAGTTGATTTTATGATGGAAGATAAGTTTTGTAAGGCCTAGAGATTTAAATTAAATAATACGAGGAGAACAATTTGAACGAGTTCAAGGAATTCGTAAACGGGATTTAGAGATTTTGGGTCAAATTTAAGACAAGGTGAAAGAACTTGGAAATTTAAATAAATGGTTAATGTTGATTCCTAAATGTGAGGGCTGTGCTTCAAGAGTGATGTTTGGAAATTGGGAATTGTCTACAGTAGTCATGGTAAGGGTTTAAGTAAAGGTTAAACTTTCATATGGAGACTGGTGAGGTAAAGATATGATTGGCAAGTTATGACCAGATGAACTTAAGAGTATCATAAGCAGATGACTAACTCGATCTTCATTATTTTTGTGCATTAATTACCACCTCTTGAACTCCCACTTTCTAATTGAGATCCTTGACGTTCCTTATCGTGACTTTGATATTCGGAATGTAATACTAGCTGTTACCCTCCAACAAATCTTATATGCAAGACCTAGACGAGCTCACCTTCGTGTAGGTATATCATGTCCCACTAAAACCCGTCTTCTTGTACTCTATTTTCTTGATATAATTTTCTGGTCAACTGGCTAAACTATAACCTCTACCATTATAGTAAATTTCTTCTTATTTCAATTAGAAATCCAGCCTTGACTCAATTCTTTCGACCCGACATATGATGGTGTTCCGCTTGTTTCCTTAGATGCTTAACCTTGTACCTTATCTGATTACTTGACCCGTTGGTTAAGAAACTTGGACTATGTAATTCCTTTCATCATTACCACCCTTGTATCTTGTGCTGCTAAATTAGCCTTAGTTTTGCAAGCTTATCTATTTTCGAGCTTGGTCATGACATATTTTATTGGGTGGCCACCCACTAACATATTGTCTAATCAGAACCGGTACATGATGGTCTGATCAACCTATTGTACTTTGGTTCGCTTTTTCATGTATCAATCTACGAGAATGGAGACATAGTTAAACTTGACCCTAGAGTCTCATTCGCGATAGCCTTGACAATTCTTCTTGAAATCTTTTCAACGCCTATGAACCTCGTATTCGTACTCAGTCAAATTAAATTTAATTATGACCTGAACCTCCATCATTGGATGCTCGCGCTCATACTTTGATTTCATTGATTTCCCTTCTTGCCCAAATCTCGTTTTATCCCGAAATTGATCAACTTAGATCGTGTCAAGACAAAAATCTATTTGTGATTTGTTCTGCCTAAATTTTTAGTTTTTGCCATTTTATGGAATAGTAACCTTTTAATAATTTCTTAGTTGCTTGTTAATGACCAATTTTTATATAGGATGGTAGACAGCCCTATAACCTTGATGATTATTGTTCCCTTACCTTCCCAATTAGGACACCCTAGATTGTTTGTGTGTTGATACCATAGTACTGTTTTGACCTAGAATAATTAGTGTACCTAGGTGAGACTTCCAACTGCTACGGTATGCCCTGACCTTGTATACTATTCCTTCAAATTGCATGATTTAGATAAATTTTATAGACCATGATTGTTGGGAAATAGGGACGTCACCCCATTAGTATCTGTTGTAGATATATATAGGTTAGTCCTTGATGTAGGAATGTGTGTCTATAAACATGTAGCTTATGAGATTTATGAGAGATTATAGTATCAGCCTTGATAGGATGTACTAGTCTTTTGGTGAGTATAAATGTGTTATGAGAGATAGGGGCCTATATGTCTTAGTAATGCATCGTTCCTATGGTAATAGAATGTAATAATAGATGGTTAATAGGAAGATAATAGTTTGAGCATACCTATACCCTATGATCAGTTCCTTTTCATCCTTAGTTAAGACCACTTTAAAATAGGTTCCAGTCCATATTTTATTAAAGTTCCATTACCGCCGTACAGCAGAGCAGTGTTGGAGGTATTAATAGATTGACACTATTTAGATGTTCGTTTATTATTCCAGTGTTAGGAAGTATTACCTTAGATATTGGGTAGGCTAGAGGCTCTAGAAGGAGTACTATCGATCTTAAATTTCGAGGACGAAATTTTTCTAAGGTGGGTAGAGTTGTAGCACCCAGTTTTCCAAATGAGGGTAATTTCAAAATTTCATGTTTATAATTATTTTAATAATGATATTTAATTCATGATATAATTTTTGGTAATTTTAAATCATTTTAAAAAATTTAAATCAATGACTTGTGGTTTTGACGTTTTGCTAGTGAAATCCTAGAGACTGTTTGACCTATAGCCTAACCATGTGATTATGATATTTTAATGTCATTTCTGGCCTAAGAATATTTTGCATTTGACCTCTTTGAATTATTTTGATATTATTTTATTATTTATGATACTGTTTTGGGATTATTTGAGTCGGGTTCGAATTTCATCTCAATCCGACTTGTAACGGGGACCCGGGATAACTTAGACTCTAGTTGGACCCATGCATTAGTTAGCCATGGCCCACATTTTAATTAGTCATGTTAGAAAGATTAGTCATAATCCTAATTATTAGGTTAACCATTTAGAGTTTTTATTTTGACCCTTTTATCCCCAAACCCTAACCAAAATTGTTTTAAACACTTGTAACTAAGGGAGGGGCAAACTTGTAATATTCAATGAAGGGAGGATATAACCATTGTGGCCGGCCCTAATAGGACTCCCATCTCATTTCCTTTCTTTGAGAAGTTTTCTTCCCCAAGTGCTCTCAAGCTCTCCCAAGGAAGAAGCCTTTCTCCTTGGATTTTCTCTCCTTTAGGTAATATTTCCTTCTCTTTTATTTCTCCATTTTGCATTTAGAAAAGTTTTAACCATAGGAATGACCCCCATTGTTGTGTCCCTATTTTATGTCCTCTTGTGTCCATTATGTGTCCTTTAGAGATTTCTATTGTTTTATTGTTGTGTCTTGTGTTCATGGGAAAAACCCCCAAACTTGGACACACTTTATATTTAAAATATTGATTAAATGAATTAATTCATATTAAATCTCAGATTTGAATATATAGAGATGTGTTCTTGAGTACTTTACATTTCATTCATGTATCTCTTATAGATGTGTTCATGTTACATATATAGATTTGTGTATGTATATATATATATATATATATATTGTAATGAGAGTGTATCTATATTTATATATGTAATAAATGGTTCATGATGATTATATAATCAAGTTTGTGAGTGTGGTTCCTCACATTATTATTGTCATTATTGTTGTGGATAATTAGGATATATATTGTGTATTCTTTTGGCTCAAACTATCTAAATCCGTCATGATTTTTATCCACGTTTTTAATTTCAGCCCTAACTTAAAAATGTCATAACTTCTAGCTCAAAGCTCGGTTTAATCTTCCGTTTTTTTTAAAAGAAGCGTATTGAAGTTAGCTTTCCAAAAACATGTATTAATAGGCCTAATTCTTTCTACAACTTTCTAGAGAATTATTTGAGTGTCAGCTGTACGAAAGACAAACGCGTTCTCGGTGTTTTTGCGATTCCGGGAGTTTTCGGAAACGAAAACGCGATCCGTTTGAAGTTTCGGAAAGCTAACACATAGATCTATAACATACTTTAATCCTAAATTTTAATTCATGCTGAGATGGTACAATATTGATTATTAGTAGGAGTTACTATTCGGCATATGCATTTTGTGCACCCTTGTGTGTAATATAATGTTCTATTTGATTTTAACCCATGTTAATGTATATACATTATGTAATTAAATAGAAAATACAACCATAAGTAAATGGTTAAATAAATGATGTATGAGGTGTAAGTATCCTATCTAATGTAAGCATGTATAAGTATGGCTTGTAATAAATATGTAGGTTCCATAGTATGTAATGTATGGTGCATATAGTAGTGCAAGAGAATAAATGAATGATGAATGAATGCAAGCATGAATGTAATGTAATAATATATGTAATATATATAATATACAAGTTAATGAGATGTAATGTTCTATGTTAATATAAATCCTATATTACCTCATGTACCCCCTTACACTATGTTGACACTATCACACTTGACACTTTGTTCACTTACACTTTGACACTCTTTGATATGTATACACTATGTATGCCCATTTAACCCTCACTTGCCCCTTTGCCATGTTCACATACACACACATAGCCTCTTAAATAAGTATTTATGAATATAGTTAACTTAGTTATGTATGTATATTATATATATGTTAGCATATTGTGTTGTAATATATAAGTTTATATAACCATTTGAAATGCCATGATTTTAGACCTAATGTTGAATACCAATATATGCATGTGTATATATGTGTAGACATATATAGCTTAAAGTAATAGATTACCTAGTGTATATCCAATGTGAATTCTTGCCTATTTGAGTATTGAATAATTGCATGCTATATAGAGTTGGGTGTATGTTGGCTTGTATAGCCTTGTATTGATGTATGCTTGCTAGGATAGTCTTGGTTAGGCCCAGTAAGACTTGCTGGGTTAGGACATGACCTAATTTGACCTAGATTCATGTAGAATATATTGTAGTGCTTTATATTACCCTTCTGGACATGTTGTGACTTGTGCTGTTCTGATTAGGAGCCAGACACCTCTCCTCGGATAGTATATTTACTTTGGACATTCAGACACCAGGCGAGTACATTCTCTGATCATTTTATATCTTGTTTAGGATTATATTTCCTGCTTTAGATTACTTTACATGATGCTGACACGTTGGAAACATGGATTAGTACTATATGGATCTTGTTGTGCGATGTTATCCCCTTAGCGGATACATCGGGTATTCGTGTTCGTGTACTTTATCGTGAGCATCGTGTACTCCTTGTATTCGTGACATTCGTGTACAAATCGTATAAAATCGTGTATATTCATGTATTCACATGATCTCGTGTACGACTATATTTCGTGTGCAATAACATAACTTAGCTTGATCCTTGTGTATTGATTGGGGCAGGGGAGTAGAAGTGGTTATGTAATCAATCCAGTAGATTACTCGTGTACAACCTCTGTAGATTACTCGTGTACAACATCGTGCCGTTTACATAACCATCTTGTGCTCTGAATCACTAGTCATTGATAGTTTTCTATATATTGTAGCTATTTACTTACAGTCTCTCTCTTTTTCATCATGTTATTTCTTCAGATCCTGTATCTTACTCTCTAGCATGTTTATATTTTCTAACCTGTTTTGATATTATTGAGATGTACTGTACTCGCTCATGTCCTGACTGGACCCGTTGATAAATTTTACAGATAGCTTGGAGATTGCCTGCTAGCCTAGAGGAGACACATTAGAGGTTGTTTAGTTAGCTATTTTCAATTGTCTGACGTTGTATTTACTTTATGGATTACTGTATCTGAGTTTGGAGATTTGAGATGTATTTTCGGATTTGTGTATCTTAGACACTTAGATTTCTCTCTGTTGTACCTCTTTTGGATTTTATGTTTTATCTATCCTTATCATGCTCTACCTTAGATGTGATTGAGACTGTATCTGCTATGTCACCCCCATTCGGGGAGTATAAACTGTTTAGCCTTATACTGTTAGATGTATGAGACCTAGGACAGCGTTCTACCGCCGACACTGCGACGTAGGCTGGACGTACCCACTTCTCGTGCCCTAACTCTAGTGTGCGGGTCGTGACACCCATCCCTCCGCCGAGGCCCCCTGTGCCCGTCCTCGGCGTTGCAGACGCGGTTTGCCCCCTCCTCCCCGTCCCCTTCTCGGGGTCCCCGGAGGTTCCTCCCCCTCTTCCTGTCTCGTTTCCCCCGTCGGTGCTCGTCCCGACGACGGTGGCCACCCAACCCCCCTCGCCCCTCCCCGCGGAGACGTTCCCCTATCGGCTCAGGCCACCCGCTCCCTGCGGTGGCCCAAGTCCGCCTCATCCTCCCTCAGCCCCCCGGCTGAGACCCCCCCGGCGGCCCAGGGCTGGCCTTTTCCTCCCCAGTGCCGGATTCCTCCTCACCTGCCTCCGTCCTCCTTGGCGGCCATGCGGGACCTCCTCCTCCTCCTCCTCATCTGGCCTCCCTAGCCTTCCCCGCCACCCGCACTCTTCCTTTGGCGGTGGTGCTCACCCCCTTGTGGGCTCTCGTGGCAGCGCAGCCGACGACGACGGTCCGCCTCTCCCCAGCGACGTCGTCATCCCCTCCCTGCTACCCCCTAGTGGAGGCCTCGGGCGTTCTCTCCGTCTCTTGCCGGAGGACCCCCCTCCCCCCGCTGGCGGTAGGTCCCCCCTACCGTTGGCCGGCCGTGCCCCTCCTTTTCTTCCTCGGTGGCTGAGATCCTCCCTCCCCCTTCCCTCAGCCGTCCCCGATCCCTCTTGGCGCGGCTGCCCCTCCCCTGGCTCCTCCGCTTACTGCCTGTCTCCCCCTCCAACTTTCGTCCGCCGCTGGCTTCTCGACGTACCCCCCCAACCCACTCCATCCCGCGCCCTCTCCGCCCGGAGGTCGCCCTCCGCTCACCCCCGGCGGTTGTGGTCCCCCCTCCTCCGAACTGGCACTCGCCGTCGGAGCCTTCGGGCCGCGCGCTCGCCTGCTCGGGCCTCGCGCTCCTTGTCTTGGGCAGAGAGCCACTTATCGGGCAGTGTACCCTCTAAGGACGAGCACCACGCCTTGGGTTTAGTCCCACTCCCGCCCACATCTTGGGCCGCGTGCCCCTTCGGGCTGTGCCCCACACCTTCGTTATTTCGAAATTTTGAAATTCAATTTTGAATTTTGAAATTTCAGTTTTGTTATTTCTTCTACACCAAAGCAAAAAATATGTCACACAATTTTTTTACAAATAGTAACGGTTATTATCGTTACAATATAGTAACAGTTATAACCGTGACTATAAGAAAAATCTATTACAAAAATTCTAGTTATGTAATTTTTTATTTTTTATATTATTTATAACAGTTAAAACTGTGACAAATTTATAGCTTAGATCACATGCAAAACATGTGCCAAGAAAAAAGTGTTACAAAGTGCCAAAAGGGAAAAAAAATTTCTAAAATTTTCTCGCACAATACTTCTCCTGCGCGCGCGCCCTTCCCTTTTCTTCTCTCCTGCGCGCGCCCTTCCCTCTTCTTCTCTCCTGCGCACGCCCAATTTTCCCCTCTTCCCGCTGCCGAACACTTCCCTCCTCTCATATTCCGAAGGTATGACCTCTCCTTCTCTGTCATAATCTCTTAGGGTTTTGTTTTTCTTAGGGTTTCGGTTCCATAATGTTTTGATTTTCTTAGGGCTTTTGTTTTCTTAGGGTTTCAGGTTTCCTTCTCTTACAATCTGAAGTTTTTGAGCATCGTCGAAGCAAGGAAGGTAATTCCCTCATACTCTCTCTCACCCTGATTTTTTGGGTTTTGATAATTTTTGGGTTTTGTTAATTGTATGTTAATTTCAAACAAATGAGGAAGTATTTATGTGTTTGACCTACGTGTGGATAATGATCTAGGTTTTGCGTGTGGATAATTTTTGGGTTTTGTTGAGTATGTTAATTTTCAGTTTTTATATTGTATGTTAATTTGTGGATTAAGATCTCAGGTTGTTACTGATCTACTACTACATCTAAGAACTATGAAATAACTTGACAGTATGCCAAGCCATGAATATTTTCTTATACTTCCTATTGTCTGTAGTTATGGTGACATTTCCTTGCTGGGATTAAGTGACTGATACAAAATGGATGTATAGCTTCAATTTTTTTCCACTATACTGAATTTTCCTTCCTGTCGGTTGTTAATATTCTTAAAAGTTGAAGCGCTGATTCTTATAGATTTATGTGATTCAATGTTCATAATTAAACTGTATACAGAGCGGATCCTGTGAAATATATTCCAAATGTTCAGAGGACTGGGTTGTGACCTAGTTCAAGATTGCATATGAAATAGGAAGAGAAGTAGAGATTGTTAAAAGTAAATCTCATGTCGAATTGGGTGGTGGTTCCATAGTTTTTTCTGATTTTGGTTTATCTTGTAAAAATTGACTGTGTCTGGATTGTGTGTGGTGCTATGTAGCCTAAGAATGTCTCAACAATTGTGGTGGTTTCGTAGTTTTTTCTGATTTTGAAAAGTTTGGTCTTGTCTACCACTAGTACATTCTTGTTTGCATTTCTTCTCCCTTTTGTTTTTTTTCCTTTTCTTTTTTCTTATTGATAGGGAGCATATGATAGGAGGCAAAAAAATTCCAGGATTTTGAAAAAGGAAGAGCATGGTATCTTCTTTAATTTCTACACCCTTTTGAAAAAGGAAGACACAAAGCATGTGTTGTTGTCCATCGGGTACTATGATCCATGCATTATAATTTTGTCGATCACCTTTGTTTATATCCTTTGCCTTCATTAAATTGTTATCTTATATAAACAGATGAAGCCAATATAATGACTTAGAAAGTAACTTGAAAAGAAATCAATATATTCTTTTCTTTTCTTTTCTTTTCTTTTTGTGTTATTTCTTAGCAGTTTGTATAATGATTAAATTTTTACTAATATTCATCTTCTTTGTTTGTTAGGTTTATTGTTTGAGAGGATATATTTTTTTCTTCCTATCATGTCACGATCGATTTCAAAAGGATGGATTAAATATCCATGTAGAAATGACGTCGAGTACAAACAAGGGGTTAGATTTTTTTATGGATTTTGCAATGAAACACTCACCCCCCCCCCCCCCCCCGGGAGAAAACGAAGCCAGGAAAGGTTGGAAGGGAATCAAAAGAACCAAGAAAAGTTTTGAGGCACTTTCCTTTGATTCCAAGATTAAAGAGGTTGTATACAATACCTTGGATTGCAAAAAAAAATGCAGTGGCACAAGGAAGTAGAGCCTTCATGGGACTTAATGCGACATCCTTGCGATTCAGCTGAATGTAGAACACTTAAATGCAGGGGGCAGAGTTTGCTGATGAGGGACGAAATGTTTGGCTTGGTATAGCGACTGATGGATTCAACCCACATGGTGTTCTATCTAATAATTACAGTTGTTGGCCTGTTTACGTTATACCATACAATATGCCTCCTTCATTATGCATGAAATCATAGTTTCAGATGATGTGCTTATTAATTCCTAGGCCTAAAGCACCAAGTCAAGATATTGATGTTTTCTTGCAGCCTCTTGTAGATGAGTTGAAACAACTTTGGAAAGGAGTATCGGCATTTGACTTAGACAGAGGGATGCCTTTTACTTTGAGCGCCATGTTGTTATGGGGGATCCATGATTTTCTAGCATTTGGAAATTTATCAGGTTATGTAACACATGGTTACAAAGCGTGCACTATTTACGGCACTGAGACGGAGTCTGACAGGATTGGTGGGAAGAATGTGTACACAAAGTACAGAAGATTTTTGAAGAATGATCATCCATTCAGATCAGTCAAACATGGATGGTATAAGACTGAAGAGCACAGACAACCTCTGCAGCGTTTGCATGGATCAACCCTTTTGCAAAGGCTTGACCGCATCCACTATATATCTGGTAAATTAGTGAAAGGTTATGGCAAGAAGAGAAGTCACTCGAGGGCGATGGTGGTGGTGATGATGGTGGTGGTGATGATGATGATATCGATTATGATAGTAGTGAAAGACCAGCACGGTATAAAAAGTCCATTCTTTTTAATTTGGAATATTGGCAATCTCATAAAGTATGACATACTATTGATTTGATGCATACTGAGAAGAATATTGTTGAACATTTAATAAATATGTTTTTTGATAAAAAGGGGCAACGAGATTCGGGTTATGCCTTGGACAATTCCCAGAAGAAACAACTTCGCCAAGTCCTAAAAGGCTTAAAGCTCCCATCAGGATTTGCATCTAACCTGAGCAACCTTGTAAGTCTTCAACCACTAAGTTTGCATAAAAAGAAGTCACATGACTACCACATCATTATACAGTATTTGTTGCCAGTTATGCTTCAACATGCATTTCTAAATAGACGCGACCTAAAAAGAGCTGTTATGCAAGTATGCCTATACTTTAACATATTGTGCTCAAAGATCCTAGATCGAAAGCATGTCCAAGCTGCAAAAGATATGATCGCTGAGGCATTATGTGTATTAGAGCATTATTTTCTAGCCTACTTTTTTGACATAAGTATCCACCTAATGGTTCATCTTGCTAACCAAGCTCTACTTTGTGCACCTACGAGATACATTTGGATGTATCCATTTGAAAGGTGAGATGATTATTTTCTTATAATGTTGTTATTTATTGAGTTAGATGGAAACTAACAATTTTAACTGTTTTATCGGGTACAAGGTCTATGAAGGAGTGTAAAGACATTTCTAGCAACAAGCGTTATGTTGAAGGGTCGATTGCTGAGGCATATCTTATTTCGGAGTCTGTTAGATATGCTATAGAGTACATGCCAAATCCACGTGATGGCAATCATAGGTCTACTCAGGCCTCTTTCCTAGTTGAAAATGGTGATGATGTGTATGAGCGCTCTATTATTGAAGGTAAAACAATTAAGTTAACCGGGGTACAATGGAGACAAATTCGAAGATGGATAGGTTTTAGATTAGAAATACCGAAACTAGCAGAGTACTACAGGTATCGCTCATCTTTGGAATAAAGAATTATCAAAAAATTATATCTTTTATTTATATTTAATTCATTTTAAATGATTTTCAGTTTGTATCGCTCGTCTCTGGAAACTACTTGCCGTGGTAATACCAAAGAGGCAGAAGTAGTGATACAATCCAGGTTCATTGACTGGTTACACAAAAAGGTGTGTATCATATATATATATATATATATATATATATATATATATATATATATATATATATATATGTGTGTATGTGTGTGTGTGTGTATCATTTTACTTGATGTGGTGCTAATTAATTATGTTTACTTTATTGCTTTACTAGTTAATTGAAGAAGAATGCATGAATGGAGATCTCTAGCAATATATTAGCGGACCAAGTCAACAAGCCAAAACATATCTTAATTATAGGGTCAATGGCTATATCTTCTCTCCCCAGAGTTACGACGATAAAGTTGCAACACAAGATAGCGGTGTTTGCATGGATGCAATCACCACATTTAGGGCAAGTTCAAAAGACAAGAACCTTACGGATGATGATACTACATGGTATGGGATCATCAAAGAGATCATAGAAGTTGACTATTATGAATTTCACCATGTTGTGTTCTATTGTGAGTGGGTGAATGTTGGAGATAAGATCAATGGCTGTAAATTATGTCCAGACTCTAATTTATTGATGGTAAATTTAAAAAAGTTGAAAAGCACCGATGGGGAGTATGATGAGCCAGCAATTCTTGTATTTGAAGCAAGTCAGGTTTGTTATGTAACAGATATTCAAAATTCAGATTGGTCGGTTGTTCTTCGTTCTCCAAAGCGAATGACTGATGAGGTGGATGGGCTGATTGTACCAGAAAATTTTCAATCTTGTCTTGTGGAGCAACCTCACTTGGCACCGCTACTAAAATGTGTTGGAAAGAAATAAATGCTATACTTGAACATTTTTGCTGGTTCCAGGTTCCTTTGTTTACATTTTAGAATTTTTCAAGACTTGTACTTGATCAATATAGCTAAGTGCACATGTTTGCATGTAACCAAGAACTCTGTATCAGTTTCATAGTTTTTGGGTTACTTGCCTGTACACTCAGGATATTCATGAACTAGTTTTTGGGATACTTGCCTATACATTTATTTAGAATTTTTTTATGTATAAACTGATACAGGGTTACTTGCCTGTACATTAAGGATATTCATGAACTAGTTTTTGGGTTACATTTTTCCTGGTTCCAGGACATTTTAGAATTAATTTTTACTGGTACATAAAGTTCAATGAGGTCACTTGACACACACTCTCACACTCTAGTTTTGTATTTGCCTATGTTTCTAGTTACTGATACTTACTGATTCCTTAGACACACACTCTCACACTCTAATTCACTGTCACTTGACAGTTACTCCCCTCCCAATTATCGCGCATATACACATTTTAATTCCTATACAAACCTGATCACTCTCTCACTAACTCACTGCATAGGTCAATCAAATAGACATACCTCTTTTCCATTTCCAGTATGCTATATCAGTTATAGATTTTGAAACATGCAGGACAATTTAGCACGGAATAGTAGACCCAAACCTGCCTCGCCAAAGTTCTCGACCTGAACCACTTGGTTTCCAAAATGAGTAGAGCCAAATGCATAAAATGGATTCGGATATTTAGATATTGCCATCTTTTGTGTTCTAGGAGGTGGCTGATGAAGACACAGGTTTTTTTCCCTATAAAAATAAGATTCATAACTTGCTATTAGTAATAGCTACACAGTTGAATTCACTGGCCATCCGACACACTTAACTGGCAGAGATCAAATGTTGATGCAGGAGCACCCAGTTTACTGGTTACAGCCGAGAGAAACAGTGCTTAAGTGGTTGGTTTTTACCATTAAAGGTGATTGTCCTGAGCAATAAGTTTTCAGTAGATAAAAACAAATCTTGTTTTTCATTTCTTAAGATTAATCAAGTGATCAAGATACGAGGCCTTAATGCTTGAGGAGTGATCATAAAGTTCCCATACATCATGGATTTTCCTTATACATAAACTATTGTTCTATGAAAACACCCCTTTATTTCTCTCTAGTTAATCATGATTCTATATGGCAACGAGAATGGGCAGAAGAATTGTAATGAATGCCAGTGCACTTTATTGCTTTAAGATGAAGCTCAAGCATTAAAGAAAGTACTTAGCAATATGGTGAGTGAATAACTACTTGATTACCCTTGATGAAGTTTTTCAGATATAGTATATTTGGAGATTGACAGAACAAGGTTTCTGCCACAACTTGGTAAGCACACTGCGGTCTGTGAGATTCTGATGACAAGCCAGTGATGCAAAAATTAAAGCACCATTTTCAGAGAAATTTCCCAAATCAATATGTTGGTTACAACTGTACGGGAAGAGATCCGTCTTGTCAAACATCACAAGTATCCTCCCCACTTAAGTTGCATTGATGTGTTCTACCAAATCGCTTTCTGCTGTCTTTCTCGACTCATAAATTACATATTGGATTTTCCTTTTTTGTGTTTGGTCAAAGACAATTATAAGTTATAGAAGGGCATAACTTCATAGATTAAAAAGTTTACATATGAAAATTGGAATTAAATGTTTATTGCCAAACACGATCTTTAGTGTTTTGAATAGCACCCAAACACGATCCAAAAAGTTTTGGAGTTTCACCATAAAGTTCACAAAAATCATAATATATTTTAATTTTTTTACATCCAACTATACACTAAGAGACATTCTTTTGTTTCCTGATAAGCTGATGTTTATTGCCTCCATCGAGGGGCATATATCGTTCCAAAATTAAATGTTTAAATAGGCAATACTACTAATGAGGTCTAACATTTTTTAAGAAGATGGAATGGTTGAAGACAGACTGAAATAGGCAATACTACTAATGAGGTCTAGCAGAGTATTGCAATTAGTTGTGCTTTGATATTGTTGGTTAGGATTCGGTAGTGAGTGGTTTCCTTTGCTAATTACAGTGAATGGGCTAAAGGAGACTCGCATTTCTTATATTTATTAGTTGTGCTTTTCTTGTCAAGGATGATGTGAAAGCAGAGGAGATCACCAACAAAAATGTGATATTGTATCTTGTGCTAGTTCATCTAAATATGTGGGGCATCTGAAGGATTGATATCTTTTTGAAAGTTGCCTTGGCTAGACTCAATACAAATCCTTCTAACTAGTATATCCAAGTGCTTGCTTGTCTGATGCTTTTTTAGGAGATTACTTAGTATGTGCAACGTTGTCGCAATGTTTGTTCACATTTAGTCTTCAACGGACTAAATGTGCAACTGGTTAGGGGATAATCATTAGTCCATGAGTTTTGACAGGTACCATACCTGATTAACAAGTGCATGTAATTAAGGCTCTGATTCGATACTTCAATTAATACACGTAAGGATACCTGAATCCTGTTATGCTGCTTTAGATCCCCTAATTTGTTACCAGGATCTTTGAAAACATTAACATCAACTTTAATATGTCATTTATGAAGATCACCTTGTTCTTTTCACTCAACATTGGTAAACCTAAATATTTGGCATATTTTTACCTGATCGCTTCTCTGTAAATTTGAGCCTGTCAGCATCAATCATTATGTACACAGTTACATTGAAAAATTGGATTCCAATTTTTATTTATGTAATTGGTAAGCGAATCTGATTCAGCCTACCTGCTTTTAGTTACTAGCCCTGATTTTTGTAGAATATAGAAGATGAACTTTCCCAGTTTGATACCATATATAAAAAGTGTCTTTGCTTTCTACAAGTATCATATTGTTTTGTTCTTTGTTCTGATACTGTATTATTATTTATCTTATCTGGTGATCATTCAAGTCACATCCTGCCATTATCGTTGATTCTCACCGCAGATAAACCAAATTCTCCAACATATACTAGAGGGATCTTGCCATTATTATGTATGTCGTGCCTTAACTGTATGTTTTAGGAACATCTGATGAGCTCTCTCATACGTTGTATGTTTTAGGAACAGCTGATGAGCTCTCTCATAAGCATTATAACGGTGGGTTTGTAATATTGGAAGGTTGGTAATCCTGCAAACTATTCTTCTCAAGTATATTCGATAATCGTGTTTAGTTGAGAGATGTCTTTGTGGTATTTGATGGATGTTCCATAGAAGGTTCAACAACCTCTTTTGCTGTATACAATTGGTTTTGATGGAGTCAGTCCCTTAGGTCTTATTCTTTGGGAGATGTGGTGGTTGTGAAGGACCCATCAGAGAGGGACTATGAGAAGAGGAAGGACGGTCATCTGAACCACAAACAATGTCAGGTTGCTGTATGCAGAGAGTATTTTATTTTTCCTACTTTTTTTGCAGTTATCTTTTGTAGTTTACTTTTTCTAAAGACATGGGTAAACAGGTTTTGAGAGCAATACTGCTAACTGATTAAAGAGAATAGAGCACAATCGACAGCTACTTCTTATAGTGAAAATCATACCACTTCTAGAATCATTGTGATTTATGATTTCTCTTGTGAGTCCCTTTAGATATGAACTGAACCTAGGTTACAAATTATGATACTTTGATGCGTACATGTAAGATCAAATTATGATACTTTGATGCATACCTGGTGTATCAAATTATACCTGATATTTTTTATGCATACCTGTAAGTATCAAATTATCCTATGTCCAAAGTATGATAATGGAGTTTATGATAATGGATTTTATGCATTCCTATGTCCAAAGTATCATTATCGATTTCTTTTGTTATAATTTGTTGAGTGCAGAATGTCGTCAAATCCTAGTGGAACACAAGCTGCATCTCCATCAAAAGTAAAAAAATACTCACTCCATATTGAAGCAAATGGTGTAATTAGAGGTGAAGGCAGGGTAAAATGGAGTAGTAAATATGGGAAATTGATTCGAGCTCACATCCCAATTGGCTACAATGATTGGAGGAGTGTAGATAAGGTGTACAAAGATGCTCTTTGGAATTCACTGATGGTAAATTACTTTTCTTTCTTTCTATTCTTTACATACATTTTGAACATTTATCTAATTGCTACATCGGCTTAAAGAATGCCTTATTCCTTATTGTTTGTGTAGGCAAAGTTTCAATTCAATATTGATCCCATCCTCGCTCGGCCACTATTGGAACCCAAATTTCCATAATTTTTTAGGACAGTGAAGTATCACCTACGAGGCACAATCAAGGATAAAGAAGGAATATATTTACCGAAACCTCTAGCACTTAGTCAATGTCCTGATGATATTGATAAAATCTGGTACACTTAGTCAATGTCCAAATGAACATGAGGACGCTTTAGAAGATATGATGAAATCACAAAGTTGTTTCCAGTTCTTGAATTCAGTATATGAGCATGTGGGAGATCGATTACTAACTGTCCAGAAATCTTCTTGTTTAAAGCATTAATTTCTTGTATGTTAAAAGCCTGACACACCAAGTGATTATGACAACGAAGTCTGCTCTGCCCTCGTTATCTGTACTCCACAAAACAATGCAATCTATCTGTCCATCAATATCATCTGTATATAAAAGTACTATTTTTTGATTAATTTTGTTCTTTACTTTCTTAAACTCTGAACTTTGTCTTATATCTTGTCAAATCACAGAATAAAATAGAGGCCGCAGAAAAGAGGCAAAAACTAGCCACAAACACGAGTGGTGATGGTGTGCCAAGCATAGAAGACTTTGAGAATGATCCTATTGCTGAAGTTTTTGGAGCTGATAAAAGGAGTCGTTGTCGTGCAGTTAGCTCCACATCTTCGACGAAGCAAGTAAAAATCGGACAAGCTGTAAAGGCAATAGCCAACAAAAATAGCAACCCAGAAGTTATACAAAGGTTGAACAGTCTTGAGGGTATGGTACGAGAAGTGCTTACTAATGTTTATACTTCTCACAAGTCTTAAAATCCAACTTTTGGTTCTGGCACGCCCGAGGCAGAAGGTGTGTCTAACAACATGCATATCCCTATAACTCCAAGAAATTTAAACCCTGTTTTGAATAACACTATCAGCCCTGGTGAAAATGGTAACAATGGTGGCCATGTTGTCCATGATAAGAATGTGGACCAACTTCAGGAGGAAAACAAAATGTGGTTTTACTTGGACGTGGACGAGAGGATGTAGCTAAGGGATTCCTAGCATCTCACACTATTTGTCATGGGGAAGTGCAAGACGATGAGAAAATTGTTTGTGTCGGAGGTGATAAAACCAGAAGCACCGGTTTACGATGGTCCACAAAATGGAATCTCTTTGCTTTGTGAATTAGTTGATGGAGGTTATATTATTTGGGGAGGCGGACGTATCCGGTATTTGTAAGCTTTAAGACATGTAAGCTTTTGTTGGGATTCAAACTATTATGCTTAACATTAAAACATGTAAACTTTTGTTGGTAAAATATTGTTAACTTTTGTAGGCATTTAACTATTATGCTTCAGCTATTATGGTTTTATATATATATATATATATATATATATATATATATATATATATATATATATATATATATACTTTTGTTGGACAATATGTAAGCCACCGTTTGTTGAGATGTTGTTGGAATGTGATTTTATGTTTTATTATTTGATTACAGGAAAATTATTGTAAATTCAGGATGAATATAGGTTTATGGTTGTATAACTATTACAAAGCTCTATTAGATGAAAATTGGCAACAAGGAAAAAAAATGCATTTTCGTAACGGTTTTTTCCGTTACCAATATATATTTAATTTTGTCTGAAAACAATTGTTGTAATGGTAATAACCGTTACGACGTTTTATTTTAGTAACGGTTTAACCGTTAATAAAATAAATTTAGTAACAGTTATACCCGTTACTAAATCCGTCACAAAATATTAATTGTCACGGTTTTTTCCGTTACCAATTTACATTTAATTTTGTCTGAAAACAACTTTTGTAATGGTTATAACCGTTACGACGTTTTATTTTCGTATCGATTTTAACCGTTAGTAAAATAAATTTCGTAATGGTTATATCCGTTACAAAATCCGTCACAAAATATTACTTGTCACGGTTATAACCGTTACGAAAAGCGTGACAATATTTTGTAACGGCTAATTAGTCACGGTTATTACCGTTACTAAAAATTTTAGTAACGGTAATAACCGTGGGCAATCGTCTATTATGGTGTAGTAATTCGAATATTTCGAAATTTCGGTTTTCGGAATTTCGGAATTTCGCTTTTGAACTTTGTTTATTTCCTACCTTGTCTATCAGGGCCCGTTTTGTATTTGTCGGCCCTGCACCCGGCTGTAACGCTCTTTTTGAGCCTCCCTTTTTTCAATAAATTTCAATAAAATGTCTTTGGTTTAATATATATATATATATATATATATATATATATATATATATATATATATATATATATATATATATATATATATATAGAGAGAGAATAAGGGAGGTAGGGTGCCACCTCACGGGAGGGTGTCTACTTGTCACCCCCCCATGCTATCATCATGCACATGGGTGCATGATGATAGCATGTGGGGGGTGACAAGTAGACACCCTCCATAGGGTGGCACCTCACCTCCATCATCCTGGTGCATGATGATAGCATGTGGGGGGTGACAAGTAGACACCCTCCATAGGGTGGCACCTCACCTCCATCATCCTCTATATATATATATATATGGAAAAAAAAAATATATATATATATATATATATGGAAGGGATCGGATTCACCCTCTCTACTGTCCACCCCATTATCATCACCATCTTGTCCCTAGGATTAGATTTTATTAACGGCCTAAATTAAATATGAAAAGAGAGAAAGAATCACATAACAGAACACCAGCGGTCCACTATATATCTTCTAAACCAAAAAATTCTCTCCTGTAAAACTCCCTTCCTCCACAGTTTCCCCTATCCTCGCCCTCCTCTCCACCCGCAGTCCTTCTCGACTCGCCGCGAGCGACTGTACTGCAGTCCTCAGAAGAAGGTCCCAGTTGGCACCTCCCTAACGCTCTAACAGCTGCAAGCCTCCCAGTTGCTCAACGACATCGACGTTGTCGTCCTTGGGATTTTCTATGGACAAGATACCGCTGTCCACGGACTCGGAGGATCCTCACCTTCCGTTGCCCTTAGCCACCACCTCCTCTTTCAAGCGCACTCGCCGGTATCTGATCTTTTCCCGTCAAGATTCAACTATCCATCGACGAACTCGCCGTATTCGGGTCTTCCTCCTTCCGGACCTGCATATCCACCAGTTCTTGAGGCGCTAATGGAGAGTCTGACCACATAGCCATCAAAATCGTAGGATCCACCGATTATTGGAGTTACAGGCGCCTTCTCCGAAGGTCTCCTCTCCGAAGGTTTCTCCTATGGAGGCAACTGCGATGGGGTTTTCTCGGGAGAGTTGGGCATGCGTGAACGAGGGGACGGATGGATGCGCTGCGGTATCTGGATGGCTCGGCCGAGATGTCAGTAGCCACTCGATCAAGTGGTCCGCAACAATGGTGCTTTCTGAGCCGGATGTCTTGAACTCATGCTTCTTTGATCAACAAATCTTTCATATTCTGTGTTCAAACAACTTGTTCTTGTTATGAATTCTTTGGTTTGATACTATACTGTTACTAGTACTGCTATTGTATCGTACAATGTATTGTATAGATTATAAATTTGTTCTTGTATAGATTGTTAATTTGTTGAGAGAATTTGCATATCCGATAATGAATGAACGTTTGTTATAGTAATTAATGACTCTTCTCAGGAGCACTAAAGTTTGCTTGTTATTTGTGATCTTATGAGGACAAATTTACTCGAAAAAATAAGAATGAACTGAAACTTTTGATGTTTCTATTACTACTGAAGTTACGGGCTTCTCGAGCCTTGTGATGATGGATAAAGATCGTTGATCTTTCCTTTTTATAAGAAATGGGCAAAAGAAACTTGTAGAAATTTGTCAATGAGCCCATTCGATCCATTATCGCTGCATTTAAGCATTGGGCGTCATTCCAGCATTTTATCATTCCCTGGACGAGAGAGAGAGAGAGACAGTTTTGAGTTATACGAACAAAAAACGAGTAATAGCGATGTTCCTCGCCAAACAATGAGTAGCTACTCAGGGAGGAGTGGAGGGAAGCCAACCGGAGCGCCTCGCCAAAAAACCAGGCAGTAGCCTCCTCATCGCTACACCGTGCACGTACGACCCCAACATCCCCTCTACATGGACTCATCTACATGGACTGTGCCGTGCCACACTGAGCAGCCACAACACCGTCTCCAAAGACCGTGCGCTTCCAACCGCTGCCCTCTTCCCCTCGATCGCGGGTGGCTCCATCTACGGCACGTTCAGCGGACAGACACGATGTCGACTCTACCGAAGAGCCTAACCGAGCTCAGCCCCTAATCGGCTCGACCACCTATCCACGGCCGAACTCATCCCACACCCCATTGCACCATACAATTTGGATAAGTTTAATGGTTGAATCTTTTTTTAAAGATCATTGTCTCATTAAATGCCATCTTTTGTGATCGAAGAGCTTGTATCGATTATTTAATGGCCTGACCTCCTATCCCCATATTTTCTCCATAGTTTCTTACATAAAATATCCAGCAAAGACTGTTTTAGTTATGAATGGTTAGAAATGTTGATTTTAGGAATTATTTTTCTATACACAATGTAAGGAAAGTCTTTTCATATTTTTTCTGTTTATATGATTTTTCCGGTTGTTTTTCTCTTTCATCATATTTAATCTAGGCCGTCTAGAAATTCTAATCCCAGGGACAAGGTGGAGATGATAATGGGGGTGGACATGAGAGGGGGTGAATCTGATCCCTATATATATATATATATATATATATATATATATATATATATATATATATATATATATACACACACACACACACACACACACAAAAATATATATATATATATATATATATATATATATATATATATATATATATATATATATATATATATATATATACACACACACACACACACAAAAAAAAAATATACACACATACACATATATATTTATTTATATAAATAAAAACTATTATCTACTCTCCCCTTATAAATATTTCTATATTAATCCTTTTTCCTTTATATATATATATATATATATATATATATATATATATATATATATATATATATATATATATATATATATATTTGCATATTCGATGATAGTTTACTAGCACTACAGATTATATCATTCAAATAGTTGATAATCTAGTTTTTTTTGGAATTACCACATCCAATCAACAAGAACAATTAAAAAAATGCTCCAAGATATTTACGTATCCATCTCTAAATCCAAAAAAAAAAACATTTCCATTAAAATTGTTTATTTAAAATATATTTGCAGTCTCAAATTGACGGACAAGTTAAGAGATTACATTGTAATTAATGGTTATAGCATGTTGGAAATGTCACACTATCATCGATAACCAAAAAAATAATATTTTTGTAGATGAAGGTTAAATTGCTTGGTACCTCTTTGGTATGACTAATGGAATATTGGTACCTGATTTTTAAATTGGTATTGATTTCCTTTTGGATTGAAGGGAATCCGCTAATCTTCTCGATAAATCGGCGACTTTAGCTCCGGAAACTTGTAACTTCTGAGCGTTGGTGCTAATAACGTGTTGTAAAAATGAGAGAGAAAGAGAAGCAATTGATAGTTAGGAAGAATGTACGTAGCTTTTCTTATTGATAACATATATAGAGGGAATGGGATAGAAGTTGTTGTGGATATGGATAAGAGCATCCACATTTGGGTTTATCCAAATCACAACAAATTTTAACATTTGTTTCCTGTAAATAATGCAACTCAGTGCAATAAATATTGTAATACTTAATTACTGTAGTATAACCCTAATTGATGAAGCTTTTGTTGCAAGGGACTTTTCATTTACAGGTAACTAAATACTCCTAAACCCTTGGCGAGAATAGAGGGGGCTGGGTGGGCTCAGACCCGGTCCAGAGTTTTTCGGAACACTTGACAAAATTTAAAATAGTGCCCTTTTTAAAAAAATAATAAATAAATTATTAAAAGAAAATAAAATAGTTTCCACTAGGGCACAAACTCATGACCTTTTACATAAGATGTTTTAAGTGAAAACTAACTACACTGAGTAATTTACTATATTATTTTGTACGAACACTAATATTTAACATATAAAAAGGTTATATATATATATATATATATATATATATATATATATATATATATATATATATATATATATATATATATATATATATAATTGAGACCTTCTTAGTTTGTGGGTCCTGGGCAGTTGCTCTGGTCACCCTGGGCCAGGGCTGGCCCTGGGTGGGTTGTAGCTCGTGATAAATAAAAATTTACTAGGTACATCCATTAGTAGTCCAATGTAACAAAAAATTTAATATGTATGTCCACTGGAATAGACTTAGCTCAAGGGAATTTAAATTCCTTGCTCCGCCGCCCTTGTCCCTGAGATTAGACTTTGGAATACTTCAGTATTTTCGGGTTCCAAAAACATTACGAATAGTCATGAAAATGTCCACATAGAATTTGGATCCTGAGATGACGGTTGATCTGTATTGATCATCCAAAATATGTTAATAAATAAATATAATCAGTAACCAAATAATAACAAAGATATTTCTAAGGCCTAAATCTAATTAATCCTAAAATATGTATTAATATATTGGAAAGTCAACACGGTTCAACCGTATCTTAAGACCAAAATTCTAAAGTGGACATCTTTAGGACTCGAATACTTTTTTTTTGAATGTTTTTGGAATCCAAAGTCTAAGTAACCCATTAATAAAAGCTTAAATGCAATGAAATATCTTTAGTTATTCCAGTTTTGTAATTTGATTTTCTAAAGTTTCATATTATACTAGTTAAGAGCATCCACAGTGGAGACACTCCAAACTATTAGAAATTATGTAAATTATTACTTTTGGAGCGTTTTATTGATATTGTCGCACAATGGTACACTCCAAATAAATACTCTAAATTGACATCTTCCACCTTTTTTCTTTTTATTTTTCTTCCATGTCTGGTAAGTTTTTTCCTCCATATTGTTTTCTTTATTTTTCTCCCATGTTTGGTAAAATTGGTTAATATTGTGGGCTCAAAAATTAATGTAGCGGAGATAGCACACGCTCCAAATCTGGAATATTTCTTAGCTTTCTAGCAATTTTCAAGTATGGACAAGTGTTTCCACTATAGCCTTCAAGTGCTACAAAATTTGGCTAAAGTCAAAATGTAGCACTTAAAATCTCTCCTACTGTGGATGCTCTGTTGGTGCTTTCTTTACATGGAGAGAGCTTGCTCTCAACATGCCTTGTAAAAGTTTAGTCCCACATCGGAAATGCACCATGAGTTATCTCAACATATATACTTGGTTGTGTTGTTGAGAGATGCACATGGGGTGGTGACCCTAAGGAGAGAACCATGTGGGTGATTTTACTAGGAGGTAAGAATAAGGCTTCAAGGATTAAGCATTAATGCTTTTGTCATTCTCTTAGATTAATTCTATTTGGAGCTAAGCCCCAAAGGGGCTTAGCGACTCGGACTCGGACTCGGACTCGGGCTCGGGCTCATGGGCTCATGAGGCGTAATGTGACGTTTTGTTGGCGCACTTTGCACTTGCGGCCATGTGGCCAGGCTGCTGCTGCTGCCGCATGGAGGGCTCCGCTGACTGTGCAGACTACAAGTCAGTTATGGAAAGACTAATTCAATGCGATTAATTCAGATCCACTTTTTGTGGGATTTGATTCAATCTTTCCATAAGATTTGAATTAATTTCGTTGCTATCTTTGTAGGATTTGAATTAATTTTGTTGCTATCTTTGTGAGATTTGATTCAATCTTTCCATAAGATTGGAATTAATTTTGTTGCTATCTTTGTGGAATTTGATTCAATCTTTCCATAACTGAAGAGGCGGCTAGGGTTTCCACCCTCTCTCTATATATACTCTCTTCTGGCCTCCTTTGTGGACTACTGCAAATTTTATAAGTCAGAAAAGAGAGAGAGAGAGAGAGAAAGGAAGCTGTTGGCGCCATTGTAAGTCCATCCGAGGAGTCAGAACAGAGGTGACTTCAAGCGTTCCACAAGTTCTTCAACTTGCTGGTTCCTGGAAGCAATTCGTGTGGGGCAAATCTTGCTTTGAGCAACGGTGTTTTGACACCCCAGCAACTTTTTTCTCTCATCTTTCTCTAGATTATTGTAACTCCTTATGTCCCAATTGCAACACGTTTATAAGAAAGAACGAGCGATCTTCTCTTCTCTATTTCCCTCCTTCATATTGTAATCTGGCTATTTGGCTTTTTGTATCATCGTAGATCTTGAGTTTGATCACTGCAAAGTTTTTGTGTGACTCTCAGATCTCGATTGCATCAGTTCTTCCATCTTTGGTCAAGCCCCGGGACTAACAATCTCAAAGCAAGATCCTTGTAGATGGAAAACATTAATGCTTCGCTCGTCCAATCGGACTACTGCAAGTTGGAAAAGTTCGATATAGAGCATTATCAAGTCTGAAAGAGGAAGGTTTATCTAACTCTTCAACTCAAAGACCTTGATCATGTACTGTTGGAGGAAGAACCTTCTGTTCCAGACACTGGGTCTACTGCCGCAATCAATGCAGCTACCAAACTCCAGGCCAAATGGAGAAGGGAAAATAGCATCTGCAGGCTTCTCATCCTGAATGCTATAGAGGATTCCCTGGCAGAATCCTACTCGAAGAAGGAATTTGCCAGAGACATATGGGAGTCTGTGGAAAAACTGTATAAAGAAGACATGAACAAGAGCAAGATGTTTATGGTTGAAAAATATCACAAATTTTTCTTTGAGGACGAGAAGTCCATGTTGCAACAGGTGAAGGAATTTCTGAAGCTACGTCAGAAACTGGAAGACGAAGAGATGCCCCTTCCCGACAAGTTTGTCGTTGGAGGGATCGTCTCAAAACTTCCTACTGGATAGAGTACCTTCTATGCAAGGATGCTCAGAAAGAAGCTAGATATTAGCTTGGGAGATCTACTTCAAGAGATCCATGTTGAGGACGAGATGCATTCCCAACAGAAGATGGACACTCTGTCCAAACAGTTGGCTAAGGCCAATCTAGTACAAACGAGAGATCCCAAGGGGAAGCAGGCGGCTTCTCATCACAAAAAGAAGGACTTCACCAATCTAAAAGTGAAGGGTCCTTCATTCAAGCAACAGAAGTCCAAGTCCCAAGTGACTTATTTCAATTGTGGCAAGAAAGGCCACTACAAGAGTGAATGCAGATCCAAGCCTAAACAATCAGAGAAAGGTGAGCCTAGTAAGGTTTCATTGGTTTCTAACATTGTTGCTATGATCGCACAGGTCACAACTGTGGGGGTTGACTCTGACTGGTGGATAGACACTGGTGCGACTTGCCATGTCTGTTCTGGCAAAGATTGGTTCGTCACATACCAGCCGATATCTGAGAAGGTTGTCATGGCGAACCAGGCCCAAGCTGAAGTTCTGGGGATCGGGACTGTGGAGCTGAAACTCACTTCTGGGAACACTCTGACGCTTCAAGGTGTGAAGCATGTTCCGGTGATTGCCAAGAACCTGATCTCTGGGAGCCTGCTCTGCAACGCAGGCTTGAGGATGGACATCAATGCTGGTCAGATGGTGATGTCCAAGAAGGGAACATACTTCGAAAAGGCTTATCAAACCGAACGAATATTTAAAATTTAGCTTGTCAACCAGTTTAATGACAATAATGCAGTTGCATTTTCTAATTATTCTCTTGAGTTGTGGCATAATAGACTAGGACATGTTCATTGTAAAAGAATTAACAAAATGTCTAGTCTAGGACTTATCTCCAAATGTGGGGGTAAGGTGGAGAAGTGTGAAGTATGTGCTCAGACGAAGATCACTAGGAAACCCTTTCATCGGGTCAATCGAAGCACAGATCTTCTGGAGTTAGTACACTCCGATATCTGTGACTTCAAACATTTCTCCATGAAGGCCGGGATGAAGCATTTCATAACCTTCATCGACGACTTCTCAAAATACGCGTTCGTCTACTTGCTCAAGACTCAAGACGAAGATTTTGAGAAGTTCAGAGAGTTCAGGGCCGAAGCTGAAACGACAGACTGGACAACAACTCAAGAGATTGAGAAGTGATCGAAGTGGAGAGTACAGGTCTCATGACTTCGCATCATTCTGCAAAGAACATGGAATCATATGCGAGACTACTGCTCCATATTCTCCTCAATCCAACGGAGTAGCAGAGAGGAAGAACCGAACATTAACAGAAATGATGAATTCAATGTTGCTTACTGCAGGTCTTCCAAAATGCTACTGGGGAGAAGCTGCATTAACGGCCACTTTCATTCTGAATAGAGTGCCAAATGCAACTTCGGACGTAACTCCTCATGAACTCTGGTTCAAAGTCAGACCAAACTTGAATGTCATTCGAGGGTAGGGGTGTCTGGCGTATGTGAAGCTCCCAGATCTGAAGATTCAGAAGCTGGGGACAAGGACTACGAAGGCGATCTTCTTGGGGTATGCCGAGAAGAGTGATGCTCAGAGATTTATTGATATTGAGTCAAATTATATCATCGAATCTCGCGATGCTGAATACTTTGAAGACAAGTTTGCAAAAGACAAAAATATTGTTCTTTCGGACATTTCGGAAAATGATGTAGGTGCAAATGAGACTGAAATCTCATATGGGCCAGTAGTCCAATAAGAAGCTGTTGTTGATGAAACAACTCTTGTACCAGAAGTCGCAGAGCCGTCAGCAAAGCGAGCGAGGAGACCTAAAGATTTCAGAGATGACTTTGTCACCTATCATGTGGAAGCAGATCCGCTTACCTATGATGAGGCGATGAAGACCAGAGATGCTATCTTCTGGAAGGAGGCAGTGAATGACGATTTTGACTCTATTACCTCCAATAACACATGGGTGTTGGTAGATCTACCTGAAGGAGAAAAGCCCAACGGATGTAAATGGATCTTCAAGAAGAAGATGAAGGCAGATGGAACTATTGACAAGTTCAAGGCCAGGCTGGTAGCCAAGGGATTTTCTCAGAAACAGGGGATAGACTACTTTGACACGTACGCTCCAGTAGCTCGGATGACCACCATCAGGATGTTAATCGCTCTAACAGCCATATATAAGTTGGTGATACATCAGATGGATGTAAAGACAGCATTCCTGAATGGAGAGCTGACCGAAGAGATTTACATGCAACAGTGTCACGCCCCAGAACCAGGATACTGGAGAGCGGGGGCAGACATAGCCAGCTACGTATATTGAAGTGCAACCCACCTCGCTATACGGTCACGGCTGTCTAGATACATGAGGGTTTACTACAAGCCAACAGTCTCCTATGGTCATGAACAAGCCTAGTGTCTCAATCACAAGCAAGTAAGTAAATGTTACAAGATGTATGATCATTAAATAAACAATAATAAGGCGTCCCAAATATTACATATTCAGCTGATCATGAAGCTAGTCGTTACAAAATGTTAGGACTAGCAAGAGTTTAGTCATAGATGATCAACCCTAGGATCTGTCAATCATGTTACAGCCCGTAGGCAGACAGTAAGTAAAGTGCAATCGAGCTAAACAGGTGCTCGTCGGCTAAACGCCTCAAAAGAATATTTTTACAATAAAGTGGGAGATCAAAAATAAACCCACTCGTTGCCCGGGTTACGTCTAGTCGCCACCATCGGGCTAGATAGTCGGTAGATCCTCTGGAGCTGCTCCGAAATCTGGCCATACAAAACCAGCTGGGTCAGACCCCAGAAAGAGCAAGTGCCACAAAGGAAGCTTCACTTAGGAACTAAAACCAGCAATCAGCACAAGATATAAATAAAAGTAAGAACTGAAAATAAAGAAAATACATCAGGATGATATACGACGAGATAACTATGGAACTATTCAGATAACCAGGCTACAACCCGTAAACCAAACAAGGACCGGGGTTGTAACCCTTCGTCTGAACAGAACTTGGAATTCTCACCATTTATCGGTAAAATAAATACAAGCATTCTGGTCATGCAGTAGTCTGGAACAGGATCAGGACAAGGCTAGACAGGTTAGACTCCATCCAATCACTTCACGGCCAAGCAAGAACTACGGCTTGATACTTTAACTAACTAGGGTTGTTACAAGCCTAATTACTAACAAGATGCAGTGAGAATCTTCCACAGCCACAAGCCCTGCAGTCCATCCAGGTTACCCAGGTCGAAATTAGGGATTGAATTCAGGAGGGTACACCGTCCAGAAAACGCATGTACCCTTAAGTAGCTTGAAGGGTGCAACACATAACAGTGTGCTGGAAATGTGCCCTACTCGACGGCAGGCTACAGATCCCAGACGCGCCCAGGTAACGGGATTGCCTGTAGCTGGGAAATCTCTTCATGACTAATATGTTAATCTAGTTATTAACCTTAGTCCATTTCAATAGGTACTCCTGACCGTGGTACTCAGGAGCTCCCTCCCTAGACATGATGCAAGACAGGACTGGTTTATTTGTACAAGCACAATCGCCCACGGTGTCCATGTTATTATACAGGTCATGTCATGTCAGGTAGCCATCGCAACAGCTATTCGAGATAATCATGTCAGGTGTACTTGTCAGGGGTGCACCACGACGGGCCACTATCAGGTCATGTCAGGTTTACTTGTCAAGAGTGCACCACGACGGGTCACTGTCAGGTCGTGCTCAGGTATCATTAAACATATTAAATAAATTTATGATTTTCAAGTTCAGGATAAAAGGCGTAAGGATATAAAATGGACGTAAAATATCTAATAAAATATTAATATTCAGGGCTATAGAAGAGCCATGCGGCTAAGGCCTATGCGGCCAGGAATGATCACATGCGGCTGGAAGAGAACAGCACATGCGGCTGAATGGATATGGGTTCATGCGGCCCGAAATCCGAGTTCATGCGGCTCGAAAAGGTCGGTCTCAAGGCAGTGCGGGCGTGCGGGCGTGCGGCGCATGCGGCTGCAGGAGCTTATGCGGTCAGGAATGGAGGGGTCTCATGCGGCTGAAGGGAATCAGGATCTATGCGGTTCGGGATCAGTCAGTCATGCGGCTGAGAGGACTCGGGTCCTCATGCGGCAGCGGGAGACTGCGGTCTATGCGGCTCGCGAGTATTGGAGTTTATGCGGCTCGGGATGGGCGAAGTCCCATGCAGCAGCGGGGAGCAATGCCTATGCGGCTGGGAGCAAGGGTGCATATGCGGTTCGGGAAGAAGGGCCCCATACGGCCGAACTAAAGACTTGCCGCATGAACTTGTCATGCGGTCAAGTCCAGTCGATAGTGCATGCGGTTTCGAAGCTGACTTGCCGCATGAATATTCATGCGGTCAAGTGCTATCATGCGGCTCGGAACTGTGCTTCTTCTCCAAATTTCTGAGAAGAAGTACACCATAAGCCATGGCTTCCAAGCTGCATAACTCTATCATCCGGAGCCCAAATCCGAACTTCCATAGGTCAAAATGGGATAGAACGAGATTCTCTACAACATGGAACTATCAAAACTAGGAAATAACAAGATTAAGTAGATCAAAACCCAAAAATCCGAAAATAAAGTAAATATAGATCTACAAGAATCTAGCCATGGAAAGTAAAAATGCCAAGTTCTAAAGTATGTTAAAATGCTGTAAGGAAGAGAATGAAGCAATAAAATCAGAGTTTCTCCATGAAGCAAGTTGCACTTGCCTAGACCTCTCTCTTCTCTCTCGGGTAGGTAAGAAGTAAATGAGGAAGAAGAAGATGAGTAATGAAGAGAGAGAAAGAAGAAATGGCAATAAATATCAAAGGTGGTAGTAGGTAGGGGGTTCATCCATGGTTCATGATAGACCAAAGAAAACCGAACCAAGCCAAGATGCAAGCTAAACAAAAAATCATGCAATACAGAATAAAATACGTATACGTATTCCAAAAATACGTAATACGGACAACAGGCATTACAACTCTACCCACCTTCAAAGAATTCCGTCCTCGAAATTTAATCAAGAGGCTAGAGGAGCAATGACAAGCTATACTAATAACAAGCAAGCTATACTAGACAATCAATCAATCATGCAAGCAAGGAATCGAAGGCATGAGGCATAAGAAAGATATTATACCTCACGAGTCAAACAAGTCGGGATATCGCGATCGGATATCATCCTCACGCTCCCATATTGACTCTCCCAAAGAGTGATGACCCCAAGCAACCTGGACTAACTTGATAGTCTTGTTCTTGAGGATCTTCTCTCTCCGGTCCAATATAGACACGGGCCTCTCCTCATACGAAAGGTTGGTACCAACAACCAATTCCGAATGATCTAGATGTGGCTCGGGTCCGGGATATACCGTCGTAATTGGGATACATGGAATACGTCATGCACCTCGCTTAGCGACGGCAGAAGAGCGAGACGATAGGACACATCTCCTACTCGCTCCAGAATGTCAAACGGTCCTATATACCTAGGACTAAGCTTTTCCCGTACGCCGAATCGAATGACGCCACGGTTAGGCGAAATTCTCAGGAATACATGATCGCCGACCGAAAACTCGAGAGGACGCCGATGAGAATCGGCCCAATGGCATTGGCGATCTTGGGCAACTCGAAGATGATCTCTGACTCTCCTGACCACTTCGACTGTCTGGGCAATCATTTTTGGACCAAGCATCTGCCTCTCTCCAACATCATCCCAGGCTAACGGAGATCTGCACTTCCTACCATACAGTGCCTCGAATGGTGCCATCTGGATACTGGCCTGGAAACTATTGTTGTACGAGAATTCCACCAGGTGCAAGTGATCTTCCCATGAACCACCGAAGTCGAGTGTGCATGATCTCAACATATCTTCAAGAGTCTGGATCGTGCGCTCCGATTGACCATCTGTCTGCGGGTGATAAGCTGAACTGAACTGGAGACGAGTTCCCAAACTCTCCTGCAGGCTACGCCAAAAGTGCGACGTAAATCTTGAATCTCGGTCCGAGGTGATACTGACTGGCACTCCGTGTAATCTGACAATCTGCCGGAGATATATCTCTGCTAACTGAGCCGTCGACTGACCAACTCTGAACGGGAGGAAGTGAGCTACCTTCGTGAGCCGATCAACTATAACCCAGATAGCATCTCTGCCAGCTGGGGATCTAGGTAATCCAGTCACGAAATCCATGGTCACATGCTCCCACTTCCATTCTGGAATCGACAAAGGCTGAAGAAGTCCAACCGGTCTCTGATGTTCAGCTTTAACTTGTTGGCAAACCAAACACCGAGAGACAAACTGAGCTATCTCCCGCTTCATGCCATTCCACCAAAAGTGCTGACGGATATCATGGTACATCTTCGTACTGCCAGGATGGATGGAATACTGAGAACTGTGCGCCTCTGCCATGATCTCCTGTCTGATTTCTCTACTGGGCACACAAAGACGCTTACCATGTCAAAGTGTACCATCCTCATGAATGCACAACTCTGGTCTTCGTCCTGCCTCACACTCTGCTCTGAGTCGTTGAAGCTTGGAATCTGCTGACTGCGCCATCCGGATCCTCTCGACTATAGTAGACTGAACTTGCATGCTGGCCATCAATACTACACTGGAAGGGAGAACAACTTCAATACCCATCTTCTGAAGATCTGCTAACAACTCCGGTTGTGCTGTTAGGAAATAAACTCCGGCTCTCCTGCTCAACGCATCTGCAACGACGTTGGCCTTCCCGGGATGATACTGCAAGTTGACATCATAATCCACAAGCAGCTCCAGCCACCTCCTCTGACGCATATTAAGATCCTTCTGGGTGAAAACATACTTCAGGCTCTTGTGATCGGTAAAAATCTCCACCCTGTCCCCATACAAGTAGTGCCTCCACAACTTAAGTGCAAACACCACTGCTGCTAGCTCCAAGTCATGGGTTGGGTAATTCCTCTCATGATCACGAAGTTGTCGTGACGCATAAGCTATTATCTTCCCATGCTGCATCAGAACACATCCTAAGCCTCTGCCTGAAGCATCACAATATACTGAGAATCCTCCGGTTCTATCTGGAAGTGTGAGAATAGGAGCTGTTATCAGGCCTCGCTTCAACTGCTCAAAAGAACTCTGGCACTCTGATGTCCAAGCAAACTGCACATCCTTGCGGGTCAACTGCGTCAATGGCGCTGAAATTCGAGCAAAATCTGAAACAAACCGCCGGTAGTAGCCGGCCAATCCAAGAAAACTACGAACCTCTGCAACTGTGCTGGGCACTGGCCATGACTCAATAGCCACAATCTTCTGGGGATCCACTTCTACTCCTCCTCGAGTGATGATATGACCCAAGTACGAAATGCGATCGAGCCAGAACTCGTATTTACTGAACTTGGCATATAACTGGTGCTCTCTGAGGATCTGAAGAACTATACGGAGATGCTGCTCGTGCTCCGCCTCACTCTTGCTGTAGACCAGAATGTCATCCAAGAACACAATCACAAACTGATCCAAGTAAGGCATGAAGATGCGATTCATAAGGTCCATGAATACTGCCGGCGCATTGGTTGCTCCAAAAGGCATAACAAGGAACTCCCAATGCCCATATCTCGATCTAAAAGCTGTCTTCGGGATGTCCTGCTCTCTGACTCTGATCTGATGATATCCTGACCGCAAATTAATCTTCGAGAATACTGATGCCCCCTTGAGTTGATCAAACAAGTCATCTATCCTTGGGAGAGGATATATGTTCTTGATTGTCACTGAATTCAAGGTACGATAATCAATACATAACCTGGACGTACCATCCTTCTTTTTCACAAGAAGCATCGGGGCTCCCCAAGGCGATCCACTAGCACGAATGAATCCCTTGGTCCTGAGTTCTTCAATCATCTTGTACAAGATTTCCAATTCTGAAGGCGCCATCCTGTAGACTCTCTCTGATACTGGAGCTGTCCCGGGAATCAAGTCTATAGTGAACTCGATCTCCCGCTCTGGAGGCATACCTGGTAGCTCTTATGGGAAAACATCTGGAAACTCATCCACTATCCTGGGCAACTGAACTGCTGCTACTGCCATCCGTAATACTGGAGGAGAAGGCTCAACTGCTCCTCTGGAAAAGGAAAACTCCGGCTCGCCTGGAATGCTAAAAACAACCCTACCAATATGGCAGTCTATTCTAGCATACTGGTTCCTCAACCAATCCATCCCTAAGACCATATCATAATCGGCCATCGGGAACTCTATCAATCTAGCGGAGAATTCTCTACCGCTAACTACGATCCGACACGAGGAAAACACTCTATCTACTCCCACAAGTCCGTTACCAGTAAGTATATTGAGCCTTACTGATAATGACTCGGGCTCCAATCCTATCCGTGTCACGAATCGTACAGACATAAAAGAATACGACGCACCAGAATCAAATAAAGCTGAAGTTGGAAATGAGTTGACGAGAATAGTACCTGCCACTACCTCACCTGGTGCCAATCCTTCCTCTGCGGTCATCACCATAGCCTGACCGTGCCCTCGGGGTGCTGGTCCCCTCTGCTGGAATCCTCGCTGCCTGCTCTGACTCAAGGCTTGGGCTTGTGCATGCTGCTGGGGATTCTGCTGCTGGAACATCTGGGACTGAGGTGGTAAGGGCCTCGACAATGGGTACTGCTGCTGGACCGGAGCTGGTCCTCTTACCGAAGAGCTAGAAAGGTTGGATGATGATGAACCACCCCTATTCGGGCAGGATCCAACCCTATGGTCTGGTGCTCCACAAACCAGACACAATCCCTGTGCCCTGCGACACTCTGCCACCACATGGCCTGGCTTTCCACAATGAGAACATCCCACTGCGGAAGACTGCTTCTGCTTCTGCTTCTGCTGCTGCTGAGGGTACGTCGGGGTGGAATGCTGAAACGACGTTACTGAGGCCGTCCGCCTCGGAGCTCCAATAGTCAAAGCCCTGGCTGCCGGGGCTGGTGCTGAAGACTGATTCATCTGGCCGTGAGATCTCTTCCGACCTCCGGTCCTATCCACAATCCTCTGGGAGGTATACTCATGCCTCCGGGCTGCTCTCAAGACTGCATCAAAAGTCTGATGCTCAAACTGCTCTACTGCCAACAAGATCTCCAGGTGAAGTCCCTGCTGGAATCGCTGGGCTCTATCATACTCGGTTGCCACCAAGGTGGGAGCAAACCGACTGAGTCTCGAAAACTCGGTCGCATATCCATCGACCGTCCTGCCTCCTTGCTTCAGATTGGTGAACATGGTCTGCAGATCATACCAAGCCACGGCATCGAAATACTTGGTCTGGAATCTCTCTCTGAATACTGCCCAAGCAATGGGTGTTGCTAATCCAACGGCCTGCGCTGCCCACCAGCTGCGGGCAAGATCTAACAACTGCAGGCGCACAACGGCCACCTTCTCATTCTCTGGAGTCTTGGCTGCGTCGAGAATCACTTCAGTATCCTGAAGCCATGCATCTGCTGTGATAGCATCTTCACTACCGTCAAAGAATGGAGGGTTCAGGCGCTTGAAGCTGTTGGTCGCGCTGTTACCCTGATGACCTCCTCTGGTCAGAGCATCCGTCACTGCCTGGTGCAAGGCGTCTCTACGACGATCTTGAGAAGCTATCAAGGTCCTGACGAGTCCTACTAATGTGCCATCATCAGGTTCGGCAGGCTGAACTGGCTGAACTGGGGGCTCTTCTCCATTTGGCTCGACTCTGGAGGCTACTCCGGAGTGCTGGATTGATCTCCGGGTTGCTGCTGGTCCGCGGGAGGTGCTCCGCCTTGCTGGTCGGTAGGACCACGAACAATGTCGCTGAAGAAGACGACATAGGGAACAATAAGGAAGGACCAGGACAGATCAACGATACAAGCATATGATCAGGTCAAGATTCTCAGGGATTTGAAAGATACGAGCAGAGATCAAGGGCGAATACTGATTGAGACATCTATTCGGTAAACCCTCACATATCTTGAATTACAAGACCTGCATGGGCCACCACTTAAACCATGTCACGCCCCAGAACCAGGATACTGGAGAGCGGGGGCAGACATAGCCAGCTACGTATATTAAAGTGCAACCCACCTCGCTATACGGTCACGGCTGTCTAGATACATGAGGGTTTACTACAAGCCAACAGTCTCCTATGGTCATGAACAAGCCTAGTGTCTCAATCACAAGCAAGTAAGTAAATGTTACAAGATGTATGATCATTAAATATACAATAATAAGGCGTCCCAAATATTACGTATTCAGCTGATCATGAAGCTAGTCGTTACAAAATGTTAGGACTAGCAAGAGTTTAGTCATAGATGATCAACCCTAGGATCTGTCAATCATGTTACAGCCCGTAGGCAGACAGTAAGTAAAGTACAATCGAGCTAAACAGGTGCTCGTCGGCTAAACGCCTCAAAAGAATATTTTTACAATAAAGTGGGAGATCAAAAATAAACCCACTCGTTGCCCGGGTTACGTCTAGTCGCCACCATCGGGCTGGATAGTCGGTAGATCCTCTGGAGCTGCTCCGAAATCTGGCCATACAAAACCAGCTGGGTCAGACCCCAGAAAGAGCAAGTGCCACAAAGGAAGCTTCACTTAGGAACTAAAACCAGCAATCAGCACAAGATATAAATAAAAGTAAGAACTGGAAATAAAGAAAATACATCAGGATGATATACGACGAGATAACCATGGAACTATTCAGATAACCAGGCTACAACCCGTAAACCAAACAAGGACCGGGGTTGTAACCCTTCGTCTGAACAGAACTTGGAATTCTCACCATTTATCGGTAAAATAAATACAAGTATTCTGGTCATGCAGTAGTCTGGAACAGGATCAGGACAAGGCTAGACAGGTTAGACTCCATCCAATCACTTCACGGCCAAGCAAGAACTACGACTTGATACTTTAACTAACTAGGGTTGTCACAAGCCTAATTACTAACAAGATGCAGTGAGAATCTTCCACAGCCACAAGCCCTGCAGTCCATCCAGGTTACCCAGGTCGAAATTAGGGGTTGAATTCAGGAGGGTACACCGTCCAGGAAACGTATGTACCCTTAAGTAGCTTGAAGGGTGCAACACATGACAGTGTGCTGGAAATGTGCCCTACTCGACGGCAGGCTACAGATCCCAGGCGCACCCAGGTAACGGGATTGCCTGTAGCTGGGAAATCTCTTCATGACTAATATGTTAATCTAGTTATTAACCTTAGTCCATTTCAATAGATACTCCTGACCGTGGTACTCAGGAGCTCCCTCCCTAGACATGATGCAAGACAGGACTGGTTTATTTGTACAAGCATAATCGCCCACGGTGTCCATGTTATTATACAGGTCATGTCATGTCAGGTAGCCATCGCAACAGCTATTCGAGATAATCATGTCAGGTGTACTTGTCAGGGGTGCACCACGACGGGCCACTATCAGGTTATGTCAGGTTTACTTGTCAAGAGTGCACCACGACGGGTCACTGTCAGGTCGTGCTCAGGTATCATTAAACATATTAAATAAATTCATGATTTTCAAGTTCAGGATAAAAGGCGTAAGGATATAAAATGGACGTAAAATATCTAATAAAATATCAATATTCAGGGCTATAGAAGAGCCATACGGCTAAGGCCTATGTGGCCAGGAATGATCACATGCGGCTGGAAGAGAACAGCCCATGCGGCTGAATGGATATGGGTTCATGCGGCCCGAAATCCGAGTTCATGCGGCTCGAAAAGGTCGGTCTCAAGGCAGTACGGGCGTGCAGCGCATGCGGCTGCAGGAGCTTATGCGGTTAGGAATGGAGGGGTCTCATGCGGCTGAAGGGAATCAGGATCTATGCGGCTCGGGATCAGTCAGTCATGCGGCTGAGAGGACTCGGGTCCTCATGCGGCAGCGGGAGACTGCGGTCTATGCGGCTCGCGAGTATTGGAGTTCATGCGGCTTGGGATGGGCGAAGTCCCATGCGGCAGCGGGGAGCAATGCCTATGGGGCTGGGAGCAAGGGTGCATATGCGGTTCGGGAAGAAGGGCCCCATACGGCCGAACTAAAGACTTGCCGCATGAACTTGTCATGCGGTCAAGTCCAGTCGATAGTGCATGCGGTTTCGAAGCTGACTTGCCGCATGAATATTCATGCGGTCAAGTGCTATCATGCGGCTCGGAACTGTGCTTCTTCTCCAAATTTTCGAGAAGAAGTACACCATAAGCCATGGCTTCCAAGCTGCATAACTCTATCATCCGGAGCCCAAATCCGAACTTCCATAGGTCAAAATGGGGTAGAACGAGATTCTCTACAATATGGAACCATCAAAACTAGAAAATAACAAGATTAAGTAGATCAAAACCCAAAAATTCAAAAATAAAGTAAATATAGATCTACAAGAATCTAGCCATGGAAAGTAAAAATGCCAAGTTCTAAAGTATGTTAAAATGTTGTAAGGAAGAGAATGAAGCAATAAAATCAGAGTTCCTCCATGAAGCAAGTTGCACTTGCCTAGACCTCTCTCTTCTCTCTCGGGTAGGTAAGAAGTAAATGAGGAAGAAGAAGATGAGTAATGAAGAGAGAGAAAGAAGAAATGGCAATAAATATCAAAGGTGGTGGTAGGTAGGGGGTTCATCCATGGTTCATGATAGACCAAAAAAAACCGAACCAAGCTAAGATGCAAGCTAAACAAGAAATCATGCAATACAGAATAAAATACGTATACGTATTCCAAAAATACGTAATACGGACAACAGGCATTACAAACAGCCAGATGGATTTGTCGTCAAAGGTCTTGAAGACAAAGTCTACAAGTTGGTAAAATTATTGTATGGTTTGAAGCAAGCTCCCAAGATGTGGCATGAGAAGTTTGACAAAGTTATTAGGTCAAACGGCTACAGAGTCAGCGAGACGGAGAAATATGTTTACACAAAGTTCGTTGATGGAAGAGGAGTCATCGTTTGTCTGTACGTGGACGACATGCTAATCCTAGGGACGGATATAGGCTGTGTCACGGAGACAAAGACGTTCCTCTCAACCAAGTTCAGTATGAAGGACTTGGGGGATGCAGATGTCATCTTGGGCATAAAGATCATCCGGACAGACACTGGAGTAGCGCTGTCACAATCTCACTATGTTGAGAAGATGCTCACACGCTATGGGTATAAGGATCTTCCAGGGATCGATACGCCATATAGGTGTGATCAGAAGCTGAAGCCAAACTCGAGGGAAAGCGTCAGGCAGCTGGAGTATTCTAGCATTATCGAAAGTTTGATGTACGCAACCACTGCCACAAGGCCTGACATAGCTTTCGCCGTGGGAATGCTGAGTCGGTTCACAAGCAACCCAGGGGTTGAGCACTGGAAAGCTGTGAAGCGGGTGATGAGATATCTCAAGAAGACTCAGACATATGCACTGCACTATAACGGGTATCCGACAGTAGTGGAAGGCTTCAGTGATGCTAGCTGGTATTCAGAGGTGGAAAGCGAGAGATCCACAGGTGGATATGTCTTTTCCTTGGGTGGAGCTGCTATATCGTAGAAGTCGAAGAAGCAGACTATACTCTCTCGTTCCTCCATGGAATCTGAATTCTATGCACTTGAAACTGTAGCAGATAAAGCAGAATGGCTTCGGAAGCTCATGTATGATCTTCCAGTAGTTGGGGCTCAGATACCGACGATACCGATATACTGTGACAACCAGGCGACTGCGGCGGTGGCATCAAATGACCTCTTCAGCGGAAAGAAGAGGACTGTGCGGTTGAAGCACAGGGCAGTACACAATCTTATCAAAAGAGGTGTAATTGCAGTTATTGATGTTCGGAGTCAGGAGAACCTGGCAGATCCGTTCACAAAGGACCTCAAACGCCAGTTAGTCGATGACAGCTTGTAAAATAGGCTTGAAGGCATTTTGATAGTGTGTCTTTGTAATCCTACCATAAAGTTTTATGCTATTAGTTCAAAGAGAAATCTACTAGTATCTAACTTTTGGTTCAAAGAAGGATCACTGACTAGGAAACTATCAGGTAACAGTGGGTACTTGTTCTCTGGAACATGGAAGGGATACGGACCCATAACCACTGTTGTATACTATGTATTTTCTGCGAAAAAAAACAGATCCTGTGAAAGGTTGGCTTAAATGCCTTAATGAATTCTCAGGCAGAGTGAATGCCTGGTGTGCTTTACAGGAAGCACGGTAGAGCAGCACTACAAGGAGTGAAACTCTATGCTACAGTGGGGTGACTCCACCATGAGGTTTCCAGGTCTGGGGTAATGCCTCGGCTTTGCAAGCCAAGTCATAGCGGCGTAGCACCACAAATAGGCAGGTAGCCTAATGCTGTATGACGTAATTAAAGAGTTGTAGACAGCACTACAAAGGGGAGGATGGCCCCATGTTATAGTGGCACGACACCACAATGAGGTACCCAGGTAGGGGTAAAGCCTCGGCCTTGCAAGCCATGTCGTTACGGCGTAACACCGCAAGGAAGCCTTAGGCTTCATGCTGAGTAGATTGGCACTACAAAGAAGCTGAGACCTCATGCTACAGTAGTATGACACTACGATGAGGTTCCCAGGTAGGGATAATGCCTCGGCTTTAGGCCATGTCATAGCGACGTAGCACCGCAAGGAAGCGCAAGGCTTCATGCCATGTCTCTTTAATAAAGAAATCACCTGTAGTGTATGAAAAGAGATATCATGCCGTCTCTTGAGGGTAAACTTGTAGACGCCCAAAATTATACACTGAAACCAGACTGGCACAGGGCCTTTAATGTGCATCCAGAAGCACACGTAACTACACTTTGTGAGTGGGAAGAATTACAATTGTGGTACAGAATTCAAGGCGTAGTCCATTCTTGTATCACATTGTTATTTAACCCATGCGGAAAGATTCAAGTCGTCAGCGACATCTATCCTAATGCAAAATGGACAGTTACTGTGGAGAACGCTCAATCCCGGACACATATATATGTTGTGATATGTGGAGGATTGTTGGTGCTTTCTTTACATAGAGAGAGCTTGCTCTCAACATGTCTTGTAAAAGTTTAGTCCCACATCGAAAATGCACCATGAGTTATCTCAACATATATACTTGGTTGTGTTGTTGAGAGATGCACATGGGGTGGTGACCCTAAGGAGGAAACCATGTGGATGATTTTACTAGGAGGTAAGAATAAGGCTCCAAGGATTAAGCATTAATGCTTTTGTCATTCTCTTGGATTAATTTCATTTGGAGCTAAGCCCCAAAGGGGCTTAGCAACTCGGACTCGGACTCGAACTCGGACTCGGGCTCGGGCTCATGGGCTCATGAGGCGTAATGTGGCGTTTTGTTGGCGCACTTTGCACTTAGCACGTCAGCAGTCATGTGGCCATGCGATCTCATGCGGCACTTGCGGCTATGAGGCCATGAGGCCATGCGACAGGCTGCTGCTGCCGCATGGAGGGCTCCGCTGACTATGCAGACTACAAGTCAGTTATGGAAAGACTGATTCAATACGATTAATTCAGATCCACTTTTTGTGGGATTTGATTCAATCTTTCCATAAGATTTGAATTAATTTTGTTGCTATCTTTGTGGGATTTGAATTAATTTCGTTGCTATCTTTGTGGGATTTGATTCAATCTTTCCATAATATTTGAATTAATTTTGTTGCTATCTTTGTTGGATTTAATTCAATCTTTCCATAACTGAAGAGGCGGCTAGGTTTTCCACCCTCTCTCTATATATACTCTCTTCTGGCCTCCTTTGTGGACTACTATGAATTTTATAAGTCAGAAAAGAGAGAGAGAGAGAGGGAGGGAGCTGATGCCGCCATTGCAAGTCCATCCGAGGAGTCAAAACAGAGGTGACTTCGAGCGTTCCACAAGTTCTTCAACTTGCTGGTTCCTGGAAGCAATTCGTGTGGGGCGAATCTTGCTTTGAGCAACGGTGTTTTGACACCCCATCAACTTTTCTTCTCTCATCTTTCTCTATATTATTGTAACTCGTTCTGTCCCAATTGCAACACGTTTGCAAGGAAGAACGAGAGATCTTCTCTTCTCTATTTACCTCCTTCATATTGTAATCTGGCTATTTGGCTTTTTGTATCATCGTAGATCTTGAGTTTGATCACTGCAAAGTTTTTGTGTGACTCTCAGATCTCGATTGCATCAGTTTTTCCATCTTTGGTCAAGCCCCGGGACTAACATGCTCTAATACCTCAACTATTGTAGATTTGCAAGTTTTTATCCTATGTTAGTTAGCAGTTAAGTTTTTCAATAAAAAAAGTTTTGGAGGACTAAATTACCCTGATCCTCTTAATCCTTTCATATTTTCTCTCGCATATTTTATTCCCCCCATTCTTACTGAGATGATGCCCTAGCCTTTTGTTTTTCTTTATTTTTCTAAAAAAAATTCCTAATCTATTTTCTTTTTAGCATGATGCATTTTAGACATGTACTTTTATTCTTCGACTCTTCTAGTTTGAGAAAGATGTAAAAGAACCTGGAAAAAAGTGAAGAACTTTTCTACTTCCATATTTTCTTGTGCAAGCTGTTGAACAATCTAGGATGATGAGTTTCTTTTTGAAAATGGCTGTACCATTTGTTGCTGAAAGTGAAATGTAAGGAAAGAATAGCAAGAAAGAAAGAGGGGAAGGTAGGAATAGCTAGATGCACTTCACATATACACTTTTCTTTTTCTTTTCTTTTCTTTTTTCCTTTTTTTTTTGCAATTTTCGGTGTAACGTACGAAATTTTGTGCATGCTTCATTGCATGTCATTTGGGTCCTGCCTCCAATTTTTACATACACACACATCTACACCTCCTCCGTGGTTTGATTCCGAGACCGTCCGCCTAGCGAAGGAAGTTATACTTCTCCTCACTGACCACAAGAACCAGTTGAGTTCGGTACATATACACTGTTGGATAGTGTTGCCAACCAAGAAATAATAGCTAGAATGTCAATGGCTATAGATATGAGCTTCTACATTACACTAAATCGCGACACCAAAAATCCATTCAGGTCTTCTTCTAAATATGCATTAATATAGAGAGAGAAAAGAAAATGAAGAGGTATTTTGGTCATTTAAACTTTTATGTCAACTCCATCTGGGTACCAAGTTTTGTCTGATTAAATAGTTGATGGTTTGAATGAAATATATGTATTTGTATAATACCTATATAAAAAGGTTTTGTTATAATGTATTGATAAATGTACATTTTATATGGATATTTTTACCAATACATTTATCAATATTACTACACATTTTAAGTGAAATGTGCATTGATAAATATACTTATGAAAGTACTCATATAAATTATGCATTTATTAATGTACTAACAAGTGCCATAAGAACACATGTTAACAAAATCCATATAAAAAGAATTACCGATATATAAAGATGACTTTAAGAGTATGTTAAAGATCAAAATATACACAACTTTAATTGTATTCCCATATATAAGAAATGGAAAAGTTGTTCCAACAAATCCAATCATTCGTATCAGTTTTCGCCAAGCAAAAGCTCTTAAAACAATGCCTTCAAAGGTGTCATCATATGTTTATTTTCCTCTAGTGGGCCTAGTATTTCTCTCCAATTGCAATGACTTGTGCAAAAGAATAAGAATGTCCAGATTTAAATTTGTTGTTATGAATTAATGTATTATTTTCTATATTGTTTTCTTGTTTCAGAAATTTCCAACAAAAACTTTTTGAGATCATTTATTAGTGCACTTTGGTCACTCATCTCTGCAATATCCAGCGTTCTTTTTATGTCAAGAGGCCGCCACCTCTGCCAAAAATGGGCAATTTAGTGAAAGAGCTACTATTTTCAATTATTACACTCAAATTCGATCAATATCAATAATTTGTAATCAAACTTCAAACCAAAATCTGGAAGATGCTATAAAAGTTCAAAACACAGGCCTCAATATAATAAATATGGAGGCTTCTGAAGTAGCAATAAGCTCTGGATTTCCCAAGGATGGGTATTAACTTAGAAACATAAAACTTACAAAAAATAGATTATACATTACTAATTTCTCAGGCCACAAAAAAAAACCCTATATCTCTTCTCCAAAAATTGTCACAATGTGGGATATTGCTCCAACAATTCAATGAGTGATCGATATCAATCAGTCAATTCATCCAGAAGCAACTGCACGGTCACCACGTTCTCCATGTTCTTCCTTTTCAAAATCCTCATCTAATGTTTGTTGTCCCTCCGTCAAATTTCTGCACAAGAATGCACAAATTAAATGAGCTGACGAACTCAAATCAATATACAGAGATATCGTCCAGTGTGGGATTTGGTCACTATCAAAACCGAGAAAGATGTATTGGGAAAAGAAAAAGAGCAAAACCTTACGTTGGTATTGAAACATCAAAATGGACATACTGATTCCCAAAGACGGGAGACTTCCTGCTCCTTATTCCTAGATTATGCCAAAGAATTGTCAGTGTCATACTAGGTGCACATATAACCAGGATTCAAAATGTGGCAAACTTTTAACTGGATCATAACTCCGTAATTTATTCACAAGGTAATAGCAAGCTTCATAACTATAAGTTCATAGTTGAAAGGACTTGTTTAATAAAATCTGCAATTACACCCAACCTGACATGTACAAGGGATTGCGCCAAAAGAATACACGAAAAAAAAACGAGATAAACTAGAACATGTAGCAAAGAATGCTAACTCCCAAAGTTGGTTACAAGAATAAAAGAACAATCTTTCTCTGTTCAACTTACCTTTCCCTTTTAAAACAACCTTCTGACCAGCTTGAGTACCTGGTCGAACCTGTAAAAAAGAGAGCGTATTTAAATTCGAACATTGAGATGTATTCTTTCATATGGCCACAGGGGAAATCTAGAAACCTCTAAGTCCATAAAATTTAAAGAGATCCATTTTACCTTCACGGTGACATCCCCTGTAAGGGTTGGAACTCGAATACTTGCGCCCAGCTTTGCCTGCACATATTCAAATGGACAGCATCCATGAGTACTACTGTATTGAGGTGGCCAGTCAATGTATTCCAAATTCAAATAAAAAAACCACCACGCCATCACCAACACCATCACAAATAGATGGAACTTATGGCTTTAGTGACCACATGAAATCCTTTTATTAACAACAACAGATATACACAGCCTTTACCAAATCCAATGAATAATCATACAAGAAAAGATCAACTGAAGTTCAAGATAAACATCAATATTTACGCAATTAAGGTAGCATCCTAATTACTTAAGTGTGTGTTAGCCCATCAAGTAAGATTGAAAGCATAGAGAGTTATAGTATACCTTGAGTAATTTTGGTAAAAAGAAAAGATGTACCTGAGTAACGCTTATAGCAGCATCTACATGAATATCGTTACACTCTCTCCTGAAGATGGGGTCATTGCGGACCTGCAACAATTTTAGAGGTACTATAAAGTTATTTTATTAACATAAATTACTGGAGAAAACAATGAAGGATTTACCTTGATAGTTACAAAAAGATCACCAGGGTGATCACGATCTGGATCAGCACCACCACTTCCATAAATTCTTAATGTCTCATCATTATCCACTCCTGCATAAGTACTAGGCTTGTGAGGCAAAGAACTAAGAATAAAAAATATTATGACGAAAAGTAGGAGGGCAATTATCATCCCTTTGAATAATCTCGCTGGAGAACAATGTGGATTGTGGAGCAACAAGTAAACAAATTAAGCAACAGAAAAAGGCTGAGCAATATAACCAACCAGGACCACACTGTGCATGTTGGTAAGCATTCTCCCACACAGTCACAATATTCGCGAGTTTTTCCGGAAAAAAAAATCGTGAATAATTCACGAATGTTTGGCTCACTGCACAAATGTGCGATTTCTTCACCAGTTTTAGTGTATCATTCTCTTCAATGTGTGTGCATGTTTATATGTGAAATAATTACTTTATACACCTATACATCGGTAGACCAGACCTATTATTAATTTAGGCTGTATCCAAACCCATAAAGATTCATATATCCTCCCCATTCTCAAGCATTCTACGTTCCTACAATCCTTCTCGTCTTTCCTTTCACAAAATTAAGCCCTAAATACTCCGCAAATACTTGTCATTCTGCATTATCTATGAGAAGGGGCAGTTCACATCTCAACTCTCAAATTTTGTGAACCTTCCAGAGGTAGTTATTGATCTTATTAACTTCCTATTATAACACTACAGATATATACCAGGTCTAGATTCTTTGGTGTAGCTGCACAGATTTTAAAATGGTATCAGAGCAACCCAAGTTTAAATCTCCTTCCATGCTCATTTTATAAAAAAAATTATATCACTGAAGAAACCCAGCTACCAACCCATAAAATGGGCATTCGACCTGCAAGGGTGTGTTAGAATAGTAAAGATTATAACCCTTAACCCTCATTAAAGCTCTGAAATTTTGGTGTACTTGCAAGGACTTCAACACCTTCGAGTTTATCATCCTCTTCTTGTGCCATTTCCCATATCACTTGTGCTTGTAAAGCAAAATTCCGTGTATAAACAAGTCTCAACTGGTTATAGATGAATCTATTGTGGGTTATATTAGATTTGCTAATCGAACACCAGATGTAAGAATGTTCTTTCCTACAAGACCTGAACACAGAACACAATGCTTTCATCTAAAAGTAATATCATGATACTTGTTAGTCTTTAAATACTTGTTACTCTTATGTCCTTGTATGTGTGAATTGGATAAGAGCTGATGTCTCTTGCAACTTATTACCATTTAAACATCAATGAACATACTGATGAATTTTAAATATTTCAGTAAATGGAATTTACTATATCTCTATCACTATTAATCATGTTAGTGGTTCATATATTCCAATGAAGAATCGTCTTGGTGCGCAAATCTTTGCTGCAAAATGATTGAAATTTGGTATATATATTTCTAGGATAACAACTAAACTGTCGTCTTTTTAGCTTATCTAATTTCATTTGTAAATTTGTAAAGTTTAGTTTTTTTTAATATATGCCCCTCAAATCTTTACTAATTTCAACGTAAGACCCCTGAATCTTGTTATTATGAAGGATACCTCTTAAACCTTTTACCCATTTCAACATAAGCCTTCCCGTTAGCTTTCATCCAAATTAAAGTAACATAAACCTACAGTTAACCTTAACCCTACTAGGTGAATGGCCTTTTTGTCCCTAATGTTTGGTAGGAATGGCTTAGGCTTGTTGGATTTGAGGTTGAAGGAGAGGAAAGGGGTGCCAAATGAGGGTGTGGCCGATTGAGGGTGGAGGGGGAAGGAGATGGCAGAGGAAGGATGACATTGACTGATGGAAAGAGAAGGGGGAGTGGAGGATGGGTTTTGACTTTTGAGGATGGAGTAGGGAAGGGAGGGGTATGAAGGAAGAGGGGTGCGGGTGTGGGGGGGAGGGGGGAGGGATTGGCAATGGCTGAGGGGAGGAGGCTGGGTAGTCGGGATGGAAAATGTAGGGAAAATGGATTTGCGTTTGAGGATGGAGGGGCAAAGCCGCAAAAGGGTCAAAAAAATGATACTTGTTAAGTTTAACAGTGGTCCATTGTTTCCATTGACCACAAGTGCTTATGACCAATAATCTTAATAATTTGATAGATCTACCAAATAACAAGATTCGTGGGGCTTATGTTGAAAATGGGCAAGATGTGAGGGGCTTATATTAAAAAAAAAACTTTAGCGTAACATAGACATTTTAGTCAACAACTTATTTATCATCACATCTGAATGTTAAAGCTTCTCTCGACACAAATGTTTCCTGATTTATTCATCTATACTATTATGATACCATTGATATCCAATTCATACCATCATTTTTTATACTAGCATCAATGTGATTATCCAACTTCTGTCCAGAAAGGTGTCTCCGTGCCACGACAATCCCGATAATGCAGGTTCTGGGTCAATATAATATTATTATCCTACCTATTTATACGAGATATGGATATCAATTTTCATTTACAAATAACATCCATATCCATATTTGTACACTAAAAATAAAACAAGTCCATATATGGTAATATATATAACAAAACCAAATTGGCACCATTTACACCTTATCACAAACTCCAGCATGCATTTTGTCATTAGAGAACTTTTAACACTAATTGAGAGAGAGTTCTAACTAAAAAGTTGAGTAAAACACTAGGACATATGAGAGATACATGTTCAAATACACCATGAATTGGCTGAAATGATAATTCAAATATAAGCATGCATCAGCCGACATGGCAGGTGGAGCATACCAGGCATTACATCAACCTTAACTGACTTTGTTCCTTTAACTATTTGCTCTCCCTTACACGCGTTGCAGAAGCTCTGGTCAAAAACATATAAGGATCTTCTTAGCCTCCATAAAAGTGTAAATTCCAGGAAGGAAAAAAATTAATCAAGAAAACAAATATAGATATTTCACTTAAGTAGGACTAAATTTTCATGTTAGGTCTCTTCCTTTTTTATATAAATAACTCTGGGGAGATAAAACTCTCATGTTTATTTATAAAAGACTTGCATGTTAGTCAAACAGTTCTTCCTGCCAAAGCAATTGCTAAATGCACAAGTGTTGTGAATGGTCACAACAGGTTGTAGGATACAAAAAGAAATGTTATATATTAATTATTAAACGAAGGTTTTAAGTCTCATCCAAAGCAATACATTTTTCCAGTTCCGTATCAGTTATTGTCAGTATTCCATCCAACAACGTTTATCATTATCTCATCCAAAACTAACACAAAAATTCATAAATTTGTGCCTAAAAGCATCCATTTATTTTTAGGTTTTCAAATTTCAATACTTATTAAAGCTTCATAAATTCCATCATGTAGCCCAGTAAAACCAGGCATTCATGCAGAGAGTTCAAAATATCATACAAAAATATATTGGATCCCCTACATGGTTTCCAAACTTTACCGGGATGCATGATATGTTGGCTTTTTAGGGGATTCAAATCCTTGCTACTTGCAACATAACTTCCTTGAGCAAGTTTTACCTTTAAAAAACTCAGCTTATTTTGAAAACCCACTATATTGAAAACCCACTACATTTTCCCAGTTCCGTATCAGTTATTGTCAGTATTCCATCCAACAACGTTTATTATTATCTCATCCAAAACTAACACAAAAATTCATAAATTCGTGCCTAAAAGCATCCATTTATTTTTAGGTTTTCAAATTTCAATACTTACTAAAGCTTCATAAATTCCATCATGCAGAGCAGTAAAACCAGGCATTCATGCAGAGAGTTCAAAATATCGTACAAAAATATATTGAATCCCCTACATGGTTTCCAGACTTTACCGGGATGCATGATATGTTGGCTTTTTAGGGGATTCAAATCCTTGCTACTTGCAACATAACTTCCTTGAGCAAGTTTTACCTTTAAAAACTCAGCTTATTGTTGAAAAGCCACTATATTGAGATATACTTCATTTTTTTCTTGAGATATACTTCATATTGAGTACTGCGAAACTCCAGATGTCCAGGGTTTGCAGCAATATCTAAACACCCATGATAACTTCTATAACAAATTGTACATAATAGTTCAATTAGACATGTATCAGCCTATCAATTTTCATGCATATTGTTTCAAATAGCTAACTCCAGACTGGCACAACTGCTCATAAGATTTCAGGATTTATTTTTTCCTTCAAGATACCAGTCTTTTTCATCACCTACACGGGCTTGTAGCACCAATTCATCCTTGAGAAACACTTTTTTCTTTAGAAAAGGTTATGTGCTTTCATATCCACAGGAGAATTAGATCACTGCCACTTAACACAAGTAAACCATGGAGATCAGACCAACTTGGCCTCTGGCTTTGACAATCTGAATTAGTTTAGATTATATTGTTGATGACCTGAGCTTACTGCATATATCAACTTAAAGGTGCTGATAGAGTTATAGTTTCTTGCAAAAGCTTCAGTTCTCGTTATGGACCCATCCAAGGTTTTACATATCCCATAATCTTGTATCGTCACTATAAGTCTAAAATCTTAGATGTTTCCAGTACACTCACATAAAGATAAGGCTTACAAATACCAGATAGGTATTGTAAAAAATATTAGCTCTTTATTAGGAAAATATTAAAGATTCATTTCACAAAATGAACATTTAACAACAAAGATGCATGCTTAGTAATTAGGCCATCATATCATCTAAAAAAGATGGTTAAAGATCAATGAAGATGAATTGTCAAAGTAAAAAATAATACATTAGAAGAAGTCCCTATAGCTAGTATTATACTCGCAACATCCTTCTGATACCGGAGACTGGAAAGTGTAATTCATGTTTAGATCAAGGAACAATATCCGTATCTGCATTGGGATCAAGGAACACAATATATGTATTTACATCGGTTTCAGATCCTTCTTTATGGGTATAGGTACCGACGGTTTTGGGTCGGAGTTTCCGAGTTCTTGGTTTTGGAAGCCAAAAAATAAATTAAAAATTATTTGATGCTTTTAGGCACAGCCTTATGTATTATTTGTTGTTTTATGTTACTTTTGAATAGAACAATATTCAACATTGTTGAACTATTCACATGGAATAGAAATTATTGTTGATTCTACTAGCTTTTAGACAAAGTACCCCTACAATAGATAATTTTGAATGCAATAATATTAAGATGTATTTACGTTGTGAATGTGGATTTGATTCTAATTTTGGATGAATTTGTTTTTTGGTTGCGGATTTAATTATGGTTTTGATTTTGAGTAGATTTGGTGTTGATGTTGGATCTGAGAGAAGATGGTTATGGTGGCAGTAGGTTTTGGGGATCTAAGATGGTGGCTAGGCGGTGGTTATTAATCTAGGGTTAGGGTTTGGATTCTAAGATGGTGGCATGTGGTGGGATGATTCTAGGATAAAATTTAGGGTTAGGGTTTTGTTGGATGATGGAGAAAGGGTAGCACCGACTATATATAGGGTTAGGGTGTGTGAGGTTAGGGTTTGGGCTAAGACTGGGGTGGCGGTAGCTTGGCTGATGGAGGAGATTTGGAGGTGGCAGTTGGGTGCTAGATTTAGGCTTAGGGTTCTGGATCTAGTGGCTAGGGATAGGGGTGATGGTGGCAGCTGGAATCTAGGATTAGGGTGTGGTGGTGGTTTTGGGGTGGGGTGGGCTGGGGGGGGGGGGGGGGGGGGGGGGGGGGGGGGGAGTAGATTGTCTAGTACCCTGATACCATGTTTAGATTGGGAATGACTCAACTAAATGATTACCTTCATTAGATGGAATGAGTACATAATTATAGGAGAGGATAAGGCCCCACTTTGGTGGCTATCCATTGTGGGACTAACAAACCAAATATAAAGCGGAGAATATACATACTCTTCTACTATTCAAAAAGCAGAATTTTCCATATATCTATTCAGATCCTAAGGAAAACGTCAATAACATAACTTCACAGTAAAAACATGTAGTAAAGTGGATGAGGAAAAGCAATCGAGATTGGGTGTAAATAATGTTTGTAATATCTGATGTGCAGTAAAACAGAGTCCAAGTTCATGCCACAATAAATAAATTATTTAGCGTATGACAATGAACGGTAATACCTTCACAATTTTCCCAGAACCACCACATCGTGAACAGATGTACTGAACCCTAATCTGGTCCTCTTGCACGGATGTCTGTATGTACAAGAATGTAGACAATTAATAGTTGCATACAAATTATATCTCATATTCACACACCCACTACTGAACCATTAAGTACTGACCACTCCCGAACCTCTACATGATTTACAAGTTTGAGGTATTGTTCCAGGAGGAACACCAGTCCCATCTGCAAAAGAGACATTCAAAGAACATTACTAGCAATTCACAGGGAACATTAATTTCAATAAAGTAGTACAAAATGGTCAGGGTGCTCGAAGGGATGGACATACTGCAGGTTTTGCAAAGCACGTCAGCTTGGAAAGTAACAGTTTTCTTGCAGCCCTGTATTGCTTCCATGAATGACAAGTCCAAAGAAACCTGCAGAAGGTGAAATAAAACAAATAAACATGTACTGATTAGCACAAAGGAACCAGAATAGCAAATTAAGAGTAGGTATTTACCAAAAGATAGAGAGGAAACCTTCACATCTTCTCCCCCTTCTTTTCTATCCCTAAACTGGTTATTGTAAGACAACATACAATATCAGTCACGTAAATGGGATCAAATAAAACATGTAAAAAATGCATATGCGAGCAGTACATAAGATTAGTCAAGTAGTAACTAAATATAAGTTAATAGATAATGATAAAAGGAAACATAGTGAATCAACAATATAATACTCAAGTAGCAAGCAAGCTTCTTTCAAGAAAAGAATTTTCCTAGTGAACCATATAATTCCTACAGGATACATGTTCTTAGAATTTCATATCTATTTATTTACCAAATTTCAAATTACAAAAGTAGAACTGTATAAAAAATATATGGTGTGATGACCCAAAATAGTTGGTGGAGCAGTTTATCTATTTCTGGGTGGAAGTTCATTCAACAACCAATGTTGCCAAAATCTGATTGGCTCTAAAATTGTAAAGGGTTCCGGATTGGATCAGATCAGGATCCAGATCGTGAATCATATAATTTTTTTAATTAAATCTATAAATAAAATCAAATAACTATGAAATAATATGGACAATTTAAATATATGAGATATGATGCACAATTGATAAATAGATAAAAGTACAAGTAGGTTTTAGCATATATCATGGACAAACCATGTCAATCGACTAAAATACTATAGTTAGTATGATCTCAAAATGTTAAAAGAACCAAAACTTCACTCTCATCATCTTCGTCACTAGAACTTGTGAGAGGATAATTATTGGAGTCTTCTATGTTTGGAACGTTGACGTTCACTTCATCCTCCTCTTCTTCATCGGAAGGCAACACCTCTTCCTCTTCATCCTCTTCCAAGTTTACTACCTTCTTCTTGTCCTTCTTGTTATAGGAGATATCTCTTGGTCCTCTTTTCTTCTTTCTAGTAGTAGAAGTACCACCTTCATCCTCAAAGCAACGGGCAATTTGTGTCCTCGGAAAGAGTTGGAGATTCTTTCTCCGTGATCCACTCATTATCCAATCTATGTCCGAAAACGGATTCGAACAAACGAGGTGGATGAATTAGGTTTTTTTCTTGAACCCGTAATTTTAGGAGAAGAGAAAGAAAAAGGCGAATAGTAGGATTTGATATAATAGAATATGAAGGAAAGTATAAAACAACTTAAAATCAAGGTTCACAATATCGGTATCGGAATCGGTATCGGACTATTCCTATGAGTATTGGTATCGGCGATATCGGTAGTATCGGCGGTATCGTATCGGAGTATCGGACTTTGGTATCGGAAAACAAATAATTATTAATAAATTATTTACATTTAAAAATATATATTTTATACATTTAGGCATAATTTTAAGTATTTCAGCGTTATTTCTTAGTAGTTTTGAAATTATATGAAATAGTAGTCACCCTTACCGATTGGTTTTGCCGAATTGACCGGAACAAAGACTCCCAATGTCGGTATCGGTCAATATTTGGTATCGGTCGGTATCGGATCGGAACATGGCAAACCGTATCGGTATCGGCCGTATCGGATCGGTATCGGCCGATACTTTAAACCATGCTTAAAATACAAAAAAATGGACTTCAAAACAAAAAGAATAACCGAACAAATATGGGGTCTGGGTCGGGATCGATCCCTATTCTACAATTAGGGTTGTATGATATGGGTCTGATTCATGGTCTGGGTGATCCAACCATGGGACCCGGATCGTGGAACCTCGAGATTGGGTCGAATCTTGTGATCCGCGATTTACCTGCAGACCCTTGAGATCGAATCAGATCGTATGATCCGCAATCAGTATCGTCCGATAACCACAACAGGGCCAACAAGAGTCCATTCACATTCCTTATGTAGACCTAACAAAAACCCAAATACTCAAGTTTACATGTGTGCTTCCAACAAGACCAATTCTAGTGATATTAAAATTGAGAGGACTACTACAATATTATTAAAGCTGCATTTAGAATGTGCCTATATTTTGTGGACAATCATGAATTTTGTTCCTTTAAATGGCAAAATCAAAATGAAAGGACAAACTACAACCCCCTCCCCCCCACAAAAAAGAAAAGAAACAGCAAGTGTATATTGATTTGTTCTCATTTCGTCCTTCTATGTAACGTTGATGGTTTATGCCTACTAAAGCATCAGACAATTCTACGATTGTGAATATGTGAAGGAATTTTCTGCACGCCCTTAACAGATGACAAATGGTTTCTCTTACTTGTTCAAAAACCCTTACTCAAATCATCACCAAGTTACAATTAGTGCTGCTTGAAATGGGCATTGATTCCATGATATCTATTTGACACCTGCAATTTGGTTCCATCCTTAAATTTCGTATTTGTCTGGGGCCAAGTGCCAACTATATACAAAATCGGGTACCAAAATTTAGAAACTGTGCTAGCCTCATGATGATATGAATGAATTCTGAAGCTTCAATTTGAATATCTTGTTGCAGGTATGCATTTTGCATACTTTCATTAATTATTCTTTTTTTACCTTCTATTTAGTGTTTCTTGATTTTGCTTCTTGGTCCTTCTCTTTGATTCTCTGAATCTCCATTAGGACAACATTGATTCTCATGAATTGTTTAGAAAATGAGAAGACTTGCTTGACAAGAAACGTGAGTGTCCCCTCTCCCCAGTCTTACTTCCAGTCTAGAATTATAATATTTTTATGGCATAATGTGTCATAGAGATGAATGCAATTTCCTAGAGAAATTTATCTAACCGTACCTCTTAATCTAGACACGTCTTTATAGTCTAGGGGAACTTGGAGGGTGCTCATTGGCTGCATAAGTGTAAACTGGACAACAAAAGGGTATAAGTCTACCTAACCCGCCAACTGGCCTCCTAGGTTTTATGGCATGATCCTCCCATGCTCATAGCTATCTGGCTAGGAATTTGGCACCAACATAGAGTGGGATATCATATCGACAGCCGGTCATAAAAACTTGGTCAAATGTTGCCCCATGGTCAACCCCATTTGACGGGAGAAGGCTCGGATGATTATGACGATGAATTATTACAGTTTTAGGTAACAGACGGGGTGTGGGGTGGTGGAACAACTGGTGACATAATCCAACTTGATCAGGTTGTTGGAGATATATGTGGGGGGAGCAACTAAGAAGGAACATGTAGAACAGAACATGTCTGGCTAAAGAGCTATAATTCCTAATACAATTAGTGAAATGGTAAGAGCACTTGTTACTGGACAGCACGTTCAAAAATGACCAAAATGTGTAATGACCCAAAACTAAAAGGGACCAAGCTGTAGAGATACAAAGTTAAGCTTTTGGGTTAAAACTACAAAGGGGTTTCATGAAACTTACCCAAAACGAGATCGCAAGGAATTGTTCGCAACCTTATTGATGAAGTATGTGATGTAATAGTTAAAAGAAGCCTTCAAAGATCTATAAACTTGTTTCACCATGGTATACAAAATGAACTTTCTGCTCTGGTGCGCTGAAAAGATACATTTACATACACAATACATAGACACAGACAAGCAAGCGCATAAATGCATGTATGAGCATACACATGCATGCACACACCACAGAATAACATACAAACACACAGAGAGATGGGATAAGAGAGTAGGATGTTTCCTCTTCTACGTGAAAATAAGTATTTAATACATAAGAACATAATTCTTGAAGACTGTTCAGAAAGAGGTACATACATCATTTGTGTCGCCCGATTCATCTCGCTCAAATGCATCATGTCCGACCTATTGCAATTGCACAAAAAGAATAAGAGGAGCTTATCTGTTGACAACAATAGTTCATTGAGATACTCCAATTTGCATATTGAAGGCATTGTATCTACAGCAGATATTAAATTTATGCAAGAAATACATAGCTAGTTCAGTCTGCTGCTTGCAGGCCTTGCATTATTACTCAATCAGCCACCTTATATGCTGCAGATGGTATGAGACCACCTTCATGAGGAGGAAAAGCAGTGGACAGATATCATGCATTCAACTAATTGGCCATTAAGACACATGCTTCATGCAGCATGTTAGGTACATATTGTGAGAGTTACTCTTAGAAAATTGTCCAATTCTTGCTCACAACCATTGAAGAAGTAATGCTCAGTTAATCTATGAAGAATGTCACTAGCCATTGTGATAGATCATAGATGGGTAAGGAAACTTTCAGGTTGAGAATACATAGAAGATTCCAGCAAAAGCAAGATGATTTGCATCAAGGTGAAGCAATTCCAAACTGCACAGTAGTAAGAAGAGCATTCAACTGCTCTCGTGGATTACTTCATTGAAGACACATCTTCTATCCAATAAAAAGCTGGAGAAGTGATAAGATAACCTGCATCTCGCAGTTTTTAACTCCACATACAGCTTTGTTAGCATTGGTCCACGTAAGACTAAATATTAGGAGAGCTGAAGTTTACAATCTATTAAACAGATCTCCTGAACCTTTTCCATATGTGGACCCAATAGCAAAGGAATTGCACATGGAGTTATGGAGTTGCCAATTGGAATATGCACGCTTTTGTCAAAAAGCTATGTTCTTCATTAACTGCTAAAATATAGGTTTCCAAGTACTGCAAAAGGGGGAAGCAGTGGTATACCTTACAACTCAACTGAAAAGGAGTCCTCTGTTTTCAACCATATAAACAAAGTTTAACTCATGCAATTAATGGTCAAGTATCGCTGTGAAAGAATACTATATAAAGTTGAAAAGTGAAGGGCAAGGTATAATCATTTTTAAGTTCACTTACTACCCAATAGGAATAACTACTAGAAGTCATAAAGTGTACCTTCATAAAATGATAAGACAATGTCAGTAGACCAAATAATAACAGCATGAACAATTTGGTATAAATAATCTCAAACGTACCACAACTGACTCAAATAGTTTATTTTGATAATACAACTCATGTCAAACAAGATACTTAAAGCAAACAATGATTCACCTGGTCATAAATTGAGCGCTTCTCCTCATCCTTCAGGACCTGCAAGGCAGATCAGCAATCTTATTCTTTCAGGAGCCGGATATTCCAAGGAGGTTAACTTATATCCACATATCCTAAATATACTACCTCATAAGCACGCTGGAGTTCTTGAAATTTTCTTTGAGTATCATCATCATTTGTATTAAGATCTGGATGGAGCTTCTTTGCCAACTGCCACGAGTATAAAACAGGGAGTCGCGTAAATAAACATAAAAAAGTACAGTATCAAGCAATAATACAAGAGAAACAACCTTTAGAAATTACCTTATCCAGTACTTTTAAGAACTTTAACTATAGCCAACAGGAGTATTATAATGGTAATGTGGACACAAAGAAGCTATATATTAACTCTTCAACAAGAGACAGCAATAACAACAAGAGATTTTAAATAAAATCATGACATTTTTCAAAGAGAAGTAAATGATATGAAACACTGAAATGAAAAATGGCTGACTCAGATATGAGATATGAGTAAAATTATCAGTTTATACAAAGGAATACAACAAATTTCTGAATGAAAAGATTAATCTTGTAAAAAATTGAATAATTCCAAATTTCAAGACTGCTATTATGCCACATGAAATCCAACTTAACCACCAATGACCAAACAGACACTAGTTTTAAACCTATATTGTGCGATTTCATCCATTATAGACTAAAAATATCTTTCAAGCTTAAATGATCAAGGGGAGTCAAATGCCAATTTTTGATCTCACTCCATACAAGAGCTACCCTTGCTCTCCTTCAGAACCTAGAAGAATGGACACTTGATCAATTTTGCCCATAAATGGGCCACCAATAGAAGTTCTCAAGCCCTCAACAAAAACTTCTCCGTTTCTCTATAGCTTCGGTTCGGTTAACTGTGGATCTATTCAGTCCATAGATGGCTAACATCTTACTTCTAGTTTTACATGAGCACTTGAGTAGTATGGGTTCAATATTTAAGTCCCTCTAAATCTTTTCAAAACGATTTACTTCAAGCCTAGATGTGATATCAACCAGGTCTCTGATTATCATATTAGATGTGTGAGATAATTGTTTCCACAAGCAATAGGTAAGCATTTCTTTTTCCTGATCAAGCTAGAAATTACTAATATTTTTTAATGAAGCATTTAGCGCTGTAGAATATCTAGCTATTTCTCTGGTCTTCCTTCATGTTTTCCAAAGAAGACTATAACTTGCTATGCATATATTTATAACCAAAGAACGCTGATTAATGGCGTAGGCAGTTAGAGGTACTGCAGTCAAACAATTATGTCCAATTATATTCAGTGAACCATTTCTTGCCCACAATGTTGAAAAGTTTTCTATCACAAAGAAGATTAAGATAGCAAATTAGCAATCATCCAAAAGTAGTCAGCAATTCAGTGCATGTCCAAAAATGACCTACCAGGTACAAACTAACTTCCAGTACAAAAGAATCAATATTCCTTTTTGAGATGACAGAACTTGATAAACTAAAGTGTGACTACAGTAAGATCTCGGCATGAGGTATTGCAAACTCCGGCCTGCTTGATCTAAAATTAACGTCAGAGGGATGTTATAAACACCATATTCCTTTGCAGTCAAAATTGACACCTAATTTGCAATATGCTAGAAGAATCCAATTCTATCAGCACCGCTCTAGAGTTTATAACTATCCATTGATATCCTATTGACAACATTCCTCAACATTACGTTGCGGATTGCTAATTTCACCAAATATAGGATTTACCAGACAAATTTATTCGGGTAGTTATTTGGCCAAGCCAAACGCCTCTCTTGAACCCAAACCAACATCACAAGCATCCTAACAATGATGGCAACAAGGTCCTGACCGATATTACATTAGATGATTAAATGGGTAATACATCATAATATGTATAACTTAAAGGGATATTTAGACTTTGGGTCTCGAATAAGTTAGGATATTTGTGTTTGGGTCTCCATAATAGACAATTAGTGTTTGGGTCTCGAATAAGTTAGGATATTTGTGTTTGAGTCTCTATAATAGACATAATTAGTGTTTGGGTCTCGAATAAGTTATCATATTTGTGTTTGGGTCTAACTAATAGACATAATTAGTACTTGGGTCTTGGACTAACGGTTGACTGTTAAAATCCAACTAAAAACTAAAAAAATAAAAATTAAAAATGAATAAAGAACAGAAAAAACAAGAGAAAAAAATGAAAAAGGAAAAAATAGAAAAAAAAAATGAGGAAATAAAACAAAAAACGGAAAAAAGGATAAAAAATTAGAAAAACTTAAACAAAAAAAATGGAAAAAATCTTTAAAACGAAAAAATATAATATAAGAAAATGTCCGAAAAAAAATATTCCCACCTATTCTTAAGAGATAGGATTTTCATATTTTGTGGATAGGTATTCGTAATTTTCTGGAATATATTTTTTAACCTAAACCAAACTCTCTCTTTTTCTGACGGTGCCCGACGTAATGCTCGGAACTTTTTGTACACACTGCATCGTATGCCTTTTGGGCCCACTCCCCCCAACTCCAACCATAATGGAAGGAATAATATGCTTCCGTGGCTCGATCTACTGATCTTCTGTCACCCAGCCAGAGCTTTTATGCCTCTCCCCGCTGACCACAAGAGTCACTTGGGTTCGGCACCTAAACCAAACATGATAATAGGTTTCTCATAATAAATTTACCCGAAATATTTAGACTTTTATCGATATCTCCGACAAATTTATTTCCGGAAATTACGAATGCTCAGGCAAATTTATTCCCACAATAAATTTAGTCCCGTTATTATTTTTTCTTTTTTTGAGTTTGTATCCTTTTTTCTCTTTTTCTTGTTTTGTTTCTTATTTTTTTCATTTTTTTTTTCATTTTTTTCATTTTTTTAGTTGGATTTTGACAATAACCCAAACACTAATTATATCTATTATGGAGACCCAAACACAAATATCTAACTTATTGGAGACCTAAACACTAATTATGTCTATTATGGAGACTCAAATACAAATATCATAACTTATTCGAGACCCAAAGTCTAAATATCCCTAACTTAAAAGACATCTCTGATAATGTTGTAGTAAAAACTGACCATTGGCATGGAATATATTGCTTCAATATCTCCATCTACTTCAGTATTTAAGAATGAATGATTGAAAAGTATTCCATGATTCCATCTATATCTAGAACAGTCATATGTTTTACCAGAGTACCATATGTTTTACCAGATTTTGGTACTCCTCTCCTTTTACTTTGCTTGATAATCTAATTGTTCTTCAGTTTCCTATTTTTGGAGTTGTCATTTTAACCAGATTGCTCATCATGAAGTTGGAAACGTCGGAAAGATTTTTAGTCAAGGTCGTGATTTCACTTTTCACCTAATCCAAAACCTAAACCTTTCATCATATCTCCCCTATTCTGCACCCTTGACCTACCCAAGTCTAGACATTGATCTATCACAAAGGAGCCAAAATATTAACCATTATGACCACCCACTCGATTACCGTGAGTGAGGTAATATTCATCAACATATCTGGAGACTTCTCATGGAAACATGATTGATTAAGGAATAAGGAGCACAACTCTAGAACTGAGAAGAAAACGAAAAAAGTTGGAGAAAATATTATGTCATCTGTCCACTTGACAAGAGTCATGCCAAATTCTGGATAAGCAAAACAGATATATGAACACATCTAAAGGATAAGCATGAAACCAGAATTGAATAAGCAAAATATCTTATCATGAAAGAATACCACTAGATTTACCCTTGATCATGAAACTCAACCCCTTCGCATTTATCATCACTACAATTTTTGTACTTGACAACATAAATTCTGGCACTAGAATCAAGGTTGTACAAGTCTTTAAGCACTAAGCAGGCGGGCACCGGGCGCCTAGCCCGCCTAGGCGGCCGCCTAGTTCTAGGCGGTTCTAAAAAAACAAAAAACTAAAACCATTTTGAAATTTGCGCAATTGTCCATAAAACCCAAAAACATGCATAGCCGGACGTCGGGGACACTAGGCGGGCATTTGGCGGGCACCGGCCGCCTAGGCCGATTTTTAGAACAGTGACCAGAATCAATCGTACTCTTCATAACACTATTATCATCAATATGATCAACCTTGACCATTCTGAACCATCAAGAGCTACACAAGATCGAAACCATCCTCACCAAGCTCCAAAACAACCATAGAAAGACAAATCACATATTGTCAGCTAATGACATGAACCAAGGAGAAATGGACTTCTTGGGAAAACTTGAAACCAATGACATTCTGGACACAGTTTTTAATAAACCTGAATCTCCTAAACTGAGATAACATGAACAGCCAATGGTTAAAATATGGAAGGTAATAATGCACACAAAACAATGTCTCCAATGTTCTAGAAATAACAGAATAATAGTTTGTCTATCCAAGTTGCCTATCTCCGTCACCAAGAAGAGGGTTTGCACCATAAAGTAGCACAAATCTACATGTCCTCTAAAAAAGGTCGGTGTTTTGAAATCATTCAACACAAGCAGGAGATCGAGCATTCGCATAGAAAATGGGTGAAAACTCAAGTCTATTCATGCAGGTCCGGATAAAGCTACTACCACCAAGGTTGTAAAATTCGCTAGTCGACCGCTAGTCGGTTCGTGGGGACTACGGATTAATCGGACTACTCGGGGACTAGTCGATTAGTCGGTTTAGAATTTTTAATGAATATATATATATATATATATATATATATATATATATATATATATATATATATATATATATATATGTTATAAAAAATATTTTAAAAAATAATATGTTAATTGTTGAACTTTTAATTATCGCAGACTACAGTACATTTTCTTATTCATTATTTTGCATAAATTTCTATTTCAATAAATATTTAAATAATATGTTAACTTACTATTTTGCACGGAGAGTTACAGCCGCAGTAGCAAGCAAAAGCAAAAAAAGTAACAAGCAAAAATTAAAAAAAGAGCCACAACAACAGTAGCAAAGAGATAACAAAACAAAAGTAAAAATTAAAAAAAGAGTAGGCTAGTCACTTTTTTCAAAAATAGAAAAAGACAGCAACAAAGTAAAGAGTCGACGACGGCTGCCTTGACGAAGTCGACGGCGGCCCAGACTAGTACCAATTTAGCTAATTTTTGGATGGACCAGCCCCTAATCGAGTCGACGGTGGCCGACAAGTGACTAGTCGGGGACTAGCCCCTAGTCGAGTCGGCGGCGGCCGACTAGCGACTAGTCGGGGACTAGTCGGCCGCCTAAAAGAATTTTTACAACACTGACTACCACGAAGACGCTCATGCCATCTTCTTTCCGAGATGAAGACCAGTCCTTGCTTTCTACTTCAGGGGTAAATCCCTGGTGTGACGACAAAATAACAGCAGGTCGGAAAAAAGCTTCTTCTATTCTTTAGGATGGAATAAAGAAATTCATGTTGGCTTGGTTAATTTGCGAGTGCAAATGCACCAATCTTTGGAATTCTCAACCAATGAATAATTACAGTTCAGAACGCCCTTGACTAAACTAAGAGAAGGTTTCATCTTGCTTTCAACTAAGAGATGGGCATTTAAAGAGATTGGATTGCCCTCAGTGATCCGGGACCAGACACTGAAGAAACAACTTCTTTTTTCGTATAGTGATAATATGCTTCCTTTCTTAGCGCTCCAACCGCCTTTGTCTAGTAAGGGGAAACCCTAATTCATGTCCTCTAAATAAGATCTTGCCCCCTCAGAAGTTAGAATATCATGTTTATGCATAAATGGCTATTCAAACCTATCTTTTTTCAGTTCTCTCACGGTCGTATCCACATTTGAAATAGAATACGTCTACAACAATTTGATTTGAAAAGATGAGTCTTTCTCTACCGTTTCCTGACATATGAATTGTAGAGTAGAACTAAGGCGCTTTCGGGCCACCTATGCTTCTCTTACTTTAGTCGTTTTGAGTTAGATCGGACTTTGACTTTCATATTCTCATTCTAAGATCCCTCTTCCAATGCAAAACGTAGTCCACAATGTTCAAAAAATACATAAACCTCAAAATTATGTTTGTTAAGTGCTAAAATCTCATAAGCTCCATATGCAGACTAGCCAAGACATGGAAAAACTTCTCTACAAGACTCACAAATTCAAAGAATCCTATTATGCCCAAGATACTTTCCTCATAGCATTAGTAGAAAGATCTCAACTAGCTAAACTTCTTTCGAGTCATTTGAGAGAGATTTAGAAGGGGTGTTGTCTTGGTCTTGCACCAATATGCTTCATGAACTCAAGAAACAATTCCAGTGATGCCTAATTCGCCACCTCCCCTACGTCCTACAAATTGGGACGAAGACGAACAACCCCGAACGGGGTGCGTTCGCGACCCAGGTCGTCGAATTTAACGACCCTGACAAAAAAGAAGCAAAGTTTCCTTTGCCATTGACGTCAATTTCCTCCAGAGAATCAATAATGAAAATTTGAAACAGTTCGAGTAAAAATGCTATAAATAGATCCAAATTTGTCTACAAACAACCACCACCACAAAGAAGAAAATAAATTAGATCGTAATGAATTTTTACCTAATTCCTAGAAGGTAATGAAGTCCCTTTCTTCTTCGCACCGCCGTGGACATCGACCAAGCAAACGCCTTCTCGGCCGCCACTGCAGCCGACGCCGTCGCGTGTGCTCGAGAGGTGCGGTGGAGGAGAGAGATGCGGTGGAGGAGAGAGGTGCAATGGGGCCTCCCTCCTCTCTGATATGGAGTCTATTCATTTGCACCTCATTTGAACGGCAACAGAGGTGCTTCTGACAAGAAATTTTTTTTATTACAAATTGGTTGTTTGTTATTTTGTTAAAAATTCAAGTAACATTGTTATCTTCCCCTACAAATTTTATTGGATCTGTCCTAACCTAGACCTCCCATTGAACCACATTCTAGTACGAGCATTTCGATTTGTGGTATATTTTCGATCCGGAATCATGGTACTCGATACGGATCGCTAAATTTGGCGATTCCAGTCAATCATTGAAAATTCCTTTCCTGGTAAACTTGTTTTGTCAGAGATTCTTTCAATGTGAAATAAGTTAGGGAATAGCCGATCGACAAGGCAGACATCATTCCGAGGATTTAGGAAATTTGATCCATTCTGAAATACATAGGAATAGAATAAGCACATGTATGTAGTATCCTTAAGGTAATAGATGTTTTTAATGCCATTACAATGGTGGCGTGTTGGCACAACACTAAATCTAGCCAAAAGGTTCACAAAAAATGATATGTCGATGTCTAGTGCATTGAGCTAAGTAAAATGTGCTTAGATATGGAAATTTGGATTATAATATACCTCTCCATCATCTTCCTTAGGACGGAATGAGTCTCTTTTAACATCTAGAAAATGAATAATCATAAGTGTACTTGAGACGCTGTGGAGGCGAGAGGAGTGGTGGAGGAGAGGAGCGGTGGAGGTCGAGAGTTCGTGGAGGCAGAGAGGAGAGAAACATTTCTATTGAAATGTTTTCTCTCTCCTCTCCTCATTATATATAAAGGTTGGCTAGGGTTTACAAAGAAAAACAAAATGAAAATGAAAACACAAAAAATGAGAACAAACGGCTTGAACCCGGGACCGCCCGCTGGTTTCGAATATCACTTAGCCTCAATCTTCTAGCCACTGACTCAAATTAACTCTAATGTTTAGATATGGCATGTATGTATATATATTTATGGACTAACTCAAATTGTCTATGCTTTCCTTCACTTGGAATTTGATGGCTTTGGTTATGAACTTGTGATATTTGGTTTAGTTACAAGAAATATGTTTTTAAATTTCATTTTGTGTGGGTGGTATTAATACAAAATGGACTTTTGTGGAGTTGTTGCCATATATTTTCAATATTTGTTGGTTAATTAATCATTTTTATTTTATTTTTATATAGTGTATACTTCTATATAATAGCGTACCGAATAAGCTTACACCCACCGCACCGCGTGCCGGCTGAGGTACCGTACCGCGTACCCGTGCCACGTACCAAAGCGACCCACGATCCTGGTAACATTAAACAATTCACTTTGGCATTGTACAACCTTTTTAGGATAAGAAACTAAAAGTTCCAGTAAACAGGGAAGACATTTATAAGAGGAAATAAAAATACATCTTTGTCCACTTAAGTTGTTATTTTTTACCTTATCTCCATGGTAGTACACTTGACATGATACAAAGACTTTGGCAAAGTACCACAATCCAACTTAGCAATCACTCGTAACCAAAGCGCTTCATAAACTACCAAATAAGGCATTATTTGTTCTGGGTTTCAAATCCCTAGGGATGCGTCCACAGGTTAAGGGTGCGTTTGGTTATTCGTTATAACACAATTTTCTAAGTTATAACGTAAAGAGAGGGATAATATGTGTTTGGACAACACAGTTCAGGAATGAAGTTTTAAAAAAAAATTGGGAATCAATGTTTTAACGTAGCTTTTAGAAAAAAGTTTGAACTGATTTAGGAGTAGCAACTCTAAAATATTTAGTGGGCCCCACCCCCTCTCCTCCCCCCTCCCCATCCCCCCCCCCCCCTCTCTCGATTGTCTCTCTCCCCCTCATTTCCAACGGACCCCTTCAGATCCCCCTTCCCCATCTTCTAAGAAAACTCAAAATTAGGGTTTCCCAAACGTTCTCCTCCCCCTCCCCTCCTCTCCGGTGGCGAAGCGAAGGCAGGAGGAAGAACCACGCTTCTAGCTTCCCTTCCAGCCGGTTCGCTCCCAGCTCTACGATCTCCAGCCGCCTCAGCCTCTCGAACGTCGGCCTGGCTATGGAGCCGGCGATGGAGTTGCCGCGGAGCGACAGGGCCACTAGGTTCGTCGGGAGCGAGCTCGGCAGAGGGTCGGAGAGCCGATTGAAGCTAAGATCGAGCGTGGCAAGATTCGGCAGCGCAAGGCCGGTCGGGATCGGACCGGTCAGCGAATTCCTCGAGACGTCGAGCGTCTACAGCGAGGAGGGGAGCCGCGGCGACGGCGTCGGACGACGCGTCTCATCTCCGGCTGGACGACGCGTCTCGTCTCTGGCTGAACGTCGACGTCCGCCGTCCTCACCACCACCGTCCCCCCTCGAACGTCGACGTCGACCGGAGGACAGCCGCAGAAGAAGACGACCCTCCCCAGCACTCGGAGATGCTGCGCTCGCGGTGGTCGGGAGACGGAGGCTTCGTCGGGGCGTCCTCGACCATAACCGTGATGGTTTCTACGGACACAAAAAATCATGACACAGAAATTCAGGACAAGGAATATAATATGACACAAGATACATTAAAAAAAATTTCTAAATTTCTTTTACCAAACAGAATTTTTATTTTTTTGTTTCAGGAAACCATTTTCTAGATGAAATTATTCAAAGGCAAACTCATAAACTTTATACTCAGAAAACAACTTTATAACTTAACTTCAGAAAACTGTTTTCAGAAAACATATCCAAACGGACCCTAAGTATCACCACATCAGGGTTTCAAGGCTGAATTTGCAAGTTAAAATAGTATATTGGTAATTCAGAGTCGGGTTTTGCAAGCCACTAGTCAGTTTGCGGTTGCCCAATTGGTGGTGTGCGAGTAATGCATAAATCAAATCAAACTTGAGTTCCCCAAATGCTGCATTTAGGTGTCGATGTCTCACCCTCGTCGGCCAGAAACCAAGGGGTTTGCTAGTCATTAATTTCAAAGTCAATTTTTTCATGTTTCATTATAAAGGGAAGTTCCAATGTCTCTAAAATCCATTTCGGCTAACCCCCTTTACCCCCATCATGTTTTAACAAAAGTTACATGGGTGGTGCTTCACTTTTGTGCATGGTACGGGTACATGGTACACCTCTTTCCCTTGTAGGCTAAACCAGTTCATTATTTAGGATCATGGTCCACTTAAGAGCTGGGCATTTATGTGAGTATATATATTTGGTCTAGTAGGGAAAAGTTCACACATATCCTGTAGAGGCCCCCGTCTCCCCTCTTTCCTCCATTTTCACTTTCCCATTTCTCATTCGGATGTGAGCTCTCCTTCATTCTTCCCCTCTCCAGATCCTCTGCGGAAGCCCTTGGAAGTGCTCTCCCGCTACGGTCACCACGGTCCACTATCCCGCCATTTTTAACCTCTGAAAGAAACCTCCACTTTCCAACCCCATTTTTTAGCAGATTCTTTAGATTTTGACAGTTTTTTTTAAAGTAAAAGCATAGGTTTTGAGCCAGCCTTGTCGATCTGAAAATTTTATGATGATTGTATGTGTTTGAAACATTTTGTGATCGGATTTTTGAGCCAGCCTTGTAGATCTGAAAGTTTTATGATGCTGCAAATTACTACCGATGGACTTCTCTGTTTTTTTGAAGATCCCCATTTTTTTCTGCATTGTATATGGACCTAACCCAACTTTGGTTCCTTGGGGAAAGTTTTGTGACGTGTTTTTGAAGACCTATACTTCTCCGTTTTTTTCAAGATCCCAAATTTTTCCTCCAGCATACCAAGGAACTTCTCTGTTTCTTTGAAGATCAATGCTTCGACTTTTTATGAAGTTTTTTTTGGAAAGTCTCCAAATTTGAGGCTGCATGTTGATCTATTCTTCAAATTGTCTCGAGTATCCTATATTGCTGCATTGTTCGATGTTTACTTTGTGCTAAATTCCTGGGGAGTAATATACATAGATCTGAATTTATGACAAATTTGAGACTGCATGTTGATCTATTCTTCAAATTGGCCCGAGTATTTGAATATTGCTCCAAATTTTGATGTTTTACTTTTGATAAAATTTCAAAGTAATGAAATATTGCTTACTTAAGGAGCAGTATAATAGTCTGCACTGCATTTCCAGACTATTTTAATGATAGAGATTTCGTAAGACTCGAATCTAAAAAGTGGATTTGGGCACTTCCAAAGGACAAAGTGCCAGGGATTCAAACAAGTTTTGGAAACTCGTCTTTGCTGCATGTGCAATGAACGAGCACCATCTCACTTTCACTATTTCACACTTCAACTCGCTTGCAAGCATCCAAACAGGCCCTAATTGATACACTTTTTTGTGAGAAAAGTGTATCAATTAGAAAATTGCTTCAAACAAACATTTCATCATACACTAACAATCAGCAAATAAAAACTTACCAAACGATAAGCTTTCTTGATCTCCAGAGCGTTCGAATCGCTGCTCACTCCAAGCACGTCGTAGTAGTCGCCGAAAGCCCTCGCTCTCGTTCCTAAATCCAATAAAAGAAGCGTCTTTATCAATCGAACAAAAAGAATAAGGTCACAATTATCAAAAATAAGAGTAATATTCGCTCAGTTCCAACCATGAAACGACCTCATCGAGCACCAATTCCTCCATCCCACTGGAAAAACTTCAAAAAAACGTAAACCAGGTCAAAAACACAATCAAAACCCTAGATTAAATTAAAAAAACTAGGTCATCGGATTCGAAATTCCCACCGGTGGAGAAACTAGAGTTTTGAAAAGGATTCGCATTCGAGAGGAGATCGCTTCGCGCCAAAAAGTGAGAGATCCTTCTCGTTGCCATTGTACGGACCATTGGAAATCAAAGGTGGGTCTCTCTTTTTTCCTTCCCGCAGCTTGGAGACGGAGGGGAAAAGAGGGAGAATAAACCCTAGCGTGGTTTATTTAGTTTTTCAAAAAGGTCCCTCTGTTGCTCTGATATTAATTTTCAGTCCTTCGACTTGCCTTTAGGGTCTGTTTGGTAAATGGGAAGTCAGTGGGAACTCAATGTGGATTTGGATGGCTACTTACAGTAGAAACTCTATAAAATAATACACTTGGGACCACCAAAATTTATTAATTAAAAAAGTTATTAATTAATCGATAAATTAATAATTATTAATTTATATATTAATTAATATTTTATTAATTTATAGTAAACTACTTACGTAGTTTACAAACACCTTTCAAGCTTCCACTTAATTATTGTATACAATGCATGTGTATATCAAATGAAGGGCCCAATTTGAAAGAAACCTTCAATCTCCCACCTTATTATGCTTCTTGTGTTCAGTGTATCACTTTATGGACATTAAAAATATTTTCAAGAAACCTTCAATTCTTGAGTCATTTTTCAAGAAACCTTCATAAATCATTCATGTAATATGCTATATATAAGGAATTATTAATTTATATTTTATATGGGATCTGAAGAAATTATCAAAAATGTATTATCTTATAATTTTAGCGAATTATTAATTTAGCACCCTATCCCCGAGTCGGGACCGGCCAAAAATATTATCTTAGAGAGTTTATTAAATAATCGAGTATTAATTTATAGAGTTTCTACTGTATATGGACATATCCAAATATAATCATGGCTAGTTCAGATTGTGGCTAGCCCAATTTTTTTTTTTTCACAAGGCTAGCCCAATTTTTTTTTTCACAAGGCTAGCCCAATTTTTTGATCTTGGTTGTCCCAAAATTCTTCCCCCCCCCCAACCCATTTTTTTCCTTCATTTACAAAATTCCTTCTCTCTCTTCAAAAACCCTCACCCCTCTCTTCTTCTTCTTCTTCTTCTTCCTCCTCTTCTCCTCCACCTCTCCTCAATCCCCAACATCTTCATCTTCTCATCCACAACTCCTAAATCTCCAACATCTTCCACTTTTCCTCCACCATCCTCCTCTTTTGAAGAAATTAATTCAAGCGCCCAAATTATTTCTCAATTTATTTCCAAAATCCTATAGAAATTAATTTAACAAATTCAAGCATCAATTACATTGTTTATTTCAATTCTTTGTAGCCCATTTGAATGAATTAAACTACATACGGAGTGAAAAATTACCCATTTAAATTAAACCCAAGTATGAACGAACGAGAAAACTCCGCGTCGATAAGGACTGCCCAATTTTTTGGCAGTCCTACAAACTGAATGGACTGCCAGAAAACTGGACAGTTCAGTCACAACATGTGAAACTTAGGACTGCCCATTCTTCTGGCAGTCCAACATACAGACTGGACTGCCAGATAGTTGGGCAGTCCAAAGTTACACATAATGTGAGTTGGACTGTCCATTCTTCTGGCAGTGCAACATACAGTAAGGACTGCCAGAAAAATGGACAGTCCTTTGTTTCACATGTTGTGACTTAGGACTGTACAGTTTTTTGGCAGTCCATTCAGTTTATAGGACTGCCAGAAAATTGGGCAGTCCTTGTTTACACTAGTTGACAGCAATATTATGGTTTCCACCAATATTAGGGTTTGTGCATTATGAGGGGCCTTTGGGTGCCATCAAAATTGGAAATGAGAAAAAAAATTAGGGTTTAATTTTTGGGTGTTTTATTCTCATTTTCTTCTTCTCCGTCAATTGAAAATCGAAATTTGAAATAGAAAGAAAATTAGGGTTTAAACCCCCATTATACTTGGAGATAGTGAGAATGAGTTGAGAAAAAAAATTAGGGTTTAAACCCCATCAAAATTCTCATTTTTGTTGTTTTTGTTCTTCTTCCTCCTATTCTTCTTTTTCTTGTTCTTCTTGTTCTTCTTCTTCTTCTTGGATGAGTTGAGGAAGAAGAAGAACAAAATTAGAAAAATTGACTTTTATACCAAAGAGTAGGATAGCCATGATCACTTTCTTCAATGGCAAACTTGTAAATAAACTAAAGTTTAAAATGGGCTAGCCATGATCATATTTGGATGTGCCCATATAATTAGCCATTTGGATTTGTAAATCCGAAATTGAATTCCAGCTGAAATCATGTATTTGAAAATTCAGATATCTTGTTTGGTAAGTAGGATTTTGGTACTGAATCCTGTAAAAATCCAAATCCATTATTTGGATAGCCAACCTGAAAATGGCTAGGATTTACACTTCAACCAAATCCATTGTTTGGTTTGCAAAGTTTGATATTGGTTAGGCTTACCATATATGAAAGTGGTCATCTTACCACTTGCACACATAGATAATCTGTTACCAGCCCAGATTTAGAAATGATATATTTTGCCACAAAAATGTAACATGAAAAGATTAAAATTTAAGACAAGAATATCCAACAGAGATTGAAGTTCGAGACTCCCAAAAATTTTGGCCCTAATTAATTACAGAAGAGGTAGCAGTACACGAGTAGATGCAGCCAAAGATTCAAGGCCAAAAGGAAAATTTTAGATAAAATATGCCATGTCCATCTGATTCTCAAGTAGCATGCAGCATAAAAAAAGTCGGCAGTAATATCCTGATTACAGCCTCAAAGATATAATCCTGCAAGTCCTCATCTCAAGATAATGATACTGCAAAAGTCACAAAAAGTGAATTGAACTGCATGAAATAATTAAGGACATGGCATCATTCCAGGTATCACTGGCAATTAAAACCATCATTTGTAAAACAAAAATAGTGTTAACAATGAAACCAAAAAGTAAATAACAATAGGCTCAAATTTTACCCGATTACAAAACTAGCAAAGATGGTTACCTCTTCAACCTTCCTACATCATGTGAAAATTATCTCATAATGGCTCCATCATCACAGCCTATTAGGAAATTAAGATACAAAACATGCATGTTCAAAGAAATGAGAAGCAAAACAAATTATTGAAATCCATTGAGAGCAACAGCTGCCCCCCATAGTTGTCCACACAATTGGCAGAACTGTACTCAACATGGCAGAAGCATAGTAACAACAGAAGATAGCCAAGAGTAAAAACTTAAGATACAAAGATACCAACATATAGAAAAAATGAAGATAACATGATATTTCTTAAAGAACAAAACTAGTAAAAGTCATTCCAGGTCTAACTGGCAAGTAAAACCATCATTTGTAGAACAAAACCAGTATCAACAATGAAAGAAGAAGGTATATAATATTGGCTCAGAGTACAGTAGATTCTAAATCATTGAAAACTAGCAAATATGGTTACCTCTTCAACCTTTGTATATCATGTGATGAGGAATGCAACAAAGTACCTCTTCCACCCATCACACTCCCAAGGGAATGCCACCAATCTCACTAGTAATTTAATTATGAAATATCTCATAATTGCCCCATCATCACAGCCTATGGACAAAGTAATATACAAAACAATTTGAAAGAAATTAAAAAAATGAATGCCCACACAATTGGCAGAACTGTTGTAAAAAAACAGTCATGAGACATACAATATTATCACGAGACATACAGTATTATCATACAAAATAATTTGAAAGAAATTTAAAGCAGAAAAAGCCCACACAATTGGCAGAACTGTATTCAACAGGACAGAAGCATAGTAAAAACTGAAGATAGCAACAGATAAAAAAAATGAAGATAACATGTGAAAACTAGCAAATATGGTATATAATTTTGGCTCAGAGTACATAAATCATTGAAAACTAGCAAATATGGTTACCTCTTCAACCTTTGTATATCATGTGATGAGGAATGCAACAAAGTACCTCTTCCACCCATCACACTCCCAAGGAAATGCCACCAATCTCACTAGTAATTTAATTATGAAATATCTCATAATTGCCCCCATCATCACAGCCTATGGACAAAGTAATATACAAAACAATTTGAAAGAAATTAAAAAAATGAATGCCCACACAATTGGCAGAACTGTTGTAAAAAAAACAGTCATGAGACATACAATATTATCACGAGACATACAATATTATCATACAAAATAATTTGAAAGAAATTTAAAGCAGAGAAAGCCCACACAATTGGCAGAACTGTATTCAACAGGACAGAAGCATAGTAAAAACTGAAGATAGCAACAGATAAAAAAAATGAAGATGACATGTGAAAACTAGCAAATATGGTATATAATTTTGGCTCAGAGTACATAAATCATTAAAAACTAGCAAATATGGTTACATCTTCAACCTTTGTATATCATGTGATGAGGAATGCAACAAAGTACCTCTTCCACCTATCACACTTCCAAGGAAATGCCACCAATCTCACTAGTAATTTAATTATGAAATATATCATAATTGCCTCATCATCACAGCCTATTAGCAAAGTAATATACAAAACAATTTGAAAGAAATTAAAAAAAATGAATGCCTACACAATTGGCAGAACCGTTGTAAAAAAAAAGTTATGAGACATACAATATCATCATGGGACATACAATATTATCATACAAAACAATTTGAAAGAAATTAAAAAAATTAATGCCCAGACAAAAATGAATGCCCACACAAAGCCACAAAATTAAACTGCAGCCAATCTTTAATGATAAATCAAACCTAAAAAGTAGAAGAGAAAATATCTTGAAAGAAATTGCACCCCAAAGAACAATAAAGATGTAAAAAAAACCTGCAAATAAAATTAAAACCTATAGGAAAGTAAGTGTCACGACCCGCACCCGGATATACGAGTACGAATATGTGGGCCACGCCCAGCCTACGCCGCGGTATCGGCGGTAGAACGCTGTCAAGTGTACTATACTAACTACAACATCTAAGAATCCATAACTAGAAATGTACTCATGCCACATCACGAAACTAAGGAAGATAAGACAAGAAATAATAACAATATCACTAGAACAACTAGAATCTACAATGATCATAAGACAGAAAGATAATGAAGGAACAACAAGACTAACTAAGGAATAACTACCAGGCAACTCACATAGAGGAACAGTGTCAACCACCTCAGCTAAAATCATCCTGCAGTCCAACAAATGTGGCACAACTACTCCTAAAATTTTGTTAACATATCCAGTCAGGATGGAACGAGCACAAATCTCAAATAACAGTTCTAATTAGACGATATTGAACATGTAGCAGTAAATAGAGAGAATATACAAGAAATCATGAAATGTACATGTGAGTATCGTGGCAAGGTAAGCTGTAAATCTAGAGCTAGAACAAGGCAAGTAAAACTGATCATGGCATGTACAAGAATCAAGAATCATCTATCTAAGTGTGTGAGTACTAGTTTCAACATGTGGCCGGCTTGGGTCTGCACAAGGTCTAATGATTCGGCCAATCATACGTGGAGTGTAGGATTGGCTATTCAACAAGGTCTACAAGAATAAACAAGGTGGATAATGACCACACATCTACACTAATACTTCCCATCCCCGACTAGTATAGTGGATCCAACCATGACACATCATGACACGCGATTCTCCGAGAGGGTAGCTAGCCTTCGCAGGAATCGTATCTATACAATGCACAAGAAACAAGAAAGACTTGCACAAGATATACCAAGGAAAGCGAGGAATAACATCTCATGACGGAATCCAGGGAAATACCAATCCGTGTGAACAATGTGTCAAGAGAACAAGGGTATCTACACTAAATACAAGAAACATAGACGATATCATAAAACAGAAATATTATCAGAGAATGTACTCGCCTGGGGTCCTGCTGTCAATATGAATCAGGGTTCAGAGTAAAGCCACAGACCTAAAGATAAAATAATACAAGAGCTGATCAGGGTCAAAAGACATACTAACATCTAAGTCAAACTAAGACAAACTGGGTCAAGGTTGACGTACAGTTGACTTTGGTCAACTGGTCAACTCTGGTCAACCATGGTCAAATCTAGGTCAAACTTGACTAACGTTGACTAACAGTTGACTTTGGGTCAACTGGTCAACTCTGGTCCAGTTCTAGTCAATTTTAGGCTACGGTTGACTTCCAGTTGATTTTTGGTCAAAATAGTCAACTGTGGTCAACCAAGGTCAAAACTAGTCTAACCTAGGTCAAATGTTGACTCTACTTCGACGTTCAGTCAAAGTAGTCAACCATGGTCAAACTGGGTTAAAGCTAGTCTCTATAAACATCTACAAGGTCAACTTATGCATTTCGGTGATTTAGAAATCACTGAAATCGACGGGTCTCTAAAACAACCAAAAGGAGAAAATATTATAATAATAGGGTGACACAAAAAGGGAAGAAATATACAGATGTTGTCGGATGATGAAATTAACATCACCAACGTGTCCAGAATGGTCAAATCAGCTAGGATAGCTGTCCAAAAGTCCAATTTGGACACAGGGGCAAAAAGGTAATTTCGGGCCAAAATGATGTCCGCCGTTGGACACGCTTTGCATCGAAAAATGTGCCAAAATAAAAGTGTACAAAACCTATCAAATTATATGTCCACGAATTCAAAATGACGATACGAACCCAAGGTATATCCAAAATTGGATTCCGTTGACCCGATCTCAAATTGGTCCGTTGACCGGGACATTGAAATTCCGATTTACACGGAAAAGCGTGTCGGAGCCAATGTCCTCAAAACTCAGCAAATTATACGTCAACGAGTCCAGAATGATGATACGAACTCAACGGTATATCCGGAATTGGATTCCGATGAGCCGATCTCAAAATGACCCGTTGGCCCGGATATTTGTATCTGACTTGCACCGAAATGCGTGCCGGAACCAATGTCCACTAAAATCTAGCAAATTATATGTCAACGAGTCTAGAATGACGATACGAACTCAACGGTATATCCGGAATTGGATTCCGATTAGCCGGCGTCAAAAAGTCCCGTTGACTCAGAAAGTGGGACCCGTTTTGTACCGAAATGCGTGCCAGGGCCCACATTCTCTAAATTAAGCAAACTTTATATGAAAACATGCCAGAACGACGCCACGAGTCTACTGGTGGTGTCAGAAATTGAATCCGGAGTCCCGGGTTTAAAAATAAAATTTAACAAGTGCAACACTAAGAATTCGAATGGCCAACTTTGGCGTCGAATTCGACCGACCTAACAAGCTCAAACTGAAATGAAATCTAAAGGGGGCAGGAAGAGGGTCATACCAGCTGTGCACCGGAACTGATGGCGTGCAAAAAGGAGCTGCGATGACGAAGACACGAACCCGCGAAGTTGGCGTCGTAAAACTGTCCAAAAACAGTACAAATTAAAACGTCAACTTGGTGGCCGGTTTTGAAGTATCAAACGACGAAATTAACGGGTGAAATTTCAGGGGAGTGAAGGGGTATATACTGAGATCGTAACGGAGCGAAGAAATTACCGATCCAACGGTCGAATCTCCCAAAAAATGTACGCGAAGTCGCTGCCCCGAGACGCAAATTCTGACTTCGTTCCGAGCGCGCGCCGACGGGAACCCGTGCCAAACGCACGAATCGGGCGTTTCTCGCATCAGGGAAGAGGCAGCGTGCCACGGGGGCCTGCCCGAGGGTGCGCCCGGCCCGCACGCGGCCGTGGGGGGGCTCGCCGGCGACGGCGACGGCCACGGCGGCGCCGTGGCCGCTGTGCCACGCGACTAGTTGCTGTCGCTGCTGCTGCCAGCGTTGCAGTGGCTGCTGCTACTGCTTTGGCCGCGCGGGGGCACGGCGGCGGCGAGCGGCGCAAGCTCGACGACGGCGGAGGCACGGCGGGGTGGCCGCGGTGGAGGTGGGAGATGATGATGATGAATGAAGGTTTGTGTGTGAATGGTGATGGTAGTTTTGATGATGGTGATGAGTGAGGGTGTTGGTGAAGGAAAATGAAGAAGAAGAAGGAAATGAAGAAGGAGAAGAAAATGAAGAAGAAGATGATGGGAAGGGGCTGCTCGTACAGGAGAGAGGGGGGGAGGTTTGCTTGTGTTGATGGGAAAGGAGAGAGAGAGAGATTATATAATACTTATATGTGTGTATGTATATTATATAAAGAGTGAGAGAGAGAGAGAGATATTTATAAGATATTTAGAGAGAGAGAATGAGAGAGGGGGGGTGTAGGTCGGCCACAATGGGGGAAGTGTGCTGGTGATGGGGTTGTGTGTGTTTGTGTGGTGAGAGAAAGAGAGAGGGAGATCTTTTAATATATTATATATGTATATATATATATACATATATAAAAGAGAGAGAAATAAAGATATTTATACGAAATAAATGTATTTTCAAATAGGGAAAAATGCAGACACATCAGTGGAAGGTATGGGTAGTCATGGTAGGGTCCACGCCAAACTGGATCAGACGTTGGGGCCAAAATGGACGTGGTGCAATATTTGAATTAAAAATAGGTATTTAAAATCATGGGCAAATAAGTAGCATGCGGGGGCTCAAATAAATGGGACACAAGTGTCAGGCGGGTAGTAGGCTTTGTGTGGGTCATGTCCCTATTTGGGGTCGACTAGGTTGGGTCGATGTCGGGTCCTGAAATTAAATTGGAAGTCTGGTAACAAATTACGGTAGATAATTAATTGGCCTAAATTGAACTGAAAGTTGTGCGAAGGAAATGGAGCACAAAATGGAGTGTCCGAGTGGGACACGAAGGTCATGGATGAAGAGCGTCTCGAGTAGATCATGCATGACAAGTTGGTTCTGAGAAAACGACTGGTCTGGTGCTCCTAAATTAAAAGTCACGGTAACGTGCATATGAGGATCCAGAAAAAGAGTGGGAATTCAATTAATAATTAAAATGGCCTAAATTGACCCAAACTTGCGCGAAGCAAAAAGAGTACAAGGGAACAAGTTCAAGTGGGACACGATATATCAATGTGAAGATAATCTCGTCTACTACAAACTTCAAGAAGAAAGTTTCCAGAGACTGGCATCCCTGATGCTCTAGAATTCCAAGTCACGGTAAAGAGCATTAAATTAAATAATAATCAAATAATAATATTTATTCAAAATAATTGATTTATAAAAATAATAAAAAAATAATAAGCCCTAAATTCAGGGGCTTACAGTAAGATACAAACTATCTTCAAAGAATTGAAAAGCCCCCCACGATAGGGTTGAAACCTGCAAACAAAATGAAAGTGCAGATATTACAATAGTTTTCAGTACTAGTTCACTGGTGATATTGTTGCTTCTAGAAGAAAATTTTATATAATAGGAAAATAAGAACACAAATTACTCCCAAAACCCAAACATCATACGTTCTAGTGGTCTGCGTAGGGGCAACTTGAGGTGTGGGAGTATGCATAAGTGGTTCTGCATATATCGGCTTTTGGAAGTATCCAAGAGCTTCTTCCCTATCTCCACATTTGAAATAACAAGCACCTTTGTACCCATGGACTTGATAATAGCATTGGGCCCACTTTGTATAGACACCCGGATTTCTTCCCTTTGGGACAATATAGTAAGCCATGGTGTTGTCTATGGCTGCAATATATCCAAAGTTGGAATGAAAGTAGGAAATATATGAATAAATTCACATACACTAATACAGAGAGGATGAAAGCCTAGTCTTAACCCTAAATATTACATAATTTAGGGCTACTAGCTGCCCAATGTTTTAGAGGCAGCACATAGTGCAAGTGTTCTTCCACACAAATATTACAGAGGTCTTCATTTAATTGTCTTCAGACTTGCAACACAAATTTTTACACAAAAGTGCAGATATACTAATCTGCATTAACCACAAAATGATGGGGACACAAACTGCATCAGTAAAACTAATCCTGATCTGGTGGGGGCAACATCCTGGACTTGAAAGTTTGCACCTATTTGCTGCGTTGTGCTAGGAGTAAACCTAAAAACCTTTTAGCATCATCACAGTTTTGAATAAGATAATCGTAAGCAGCATTCAGGACAGCTTCTTCATAACAGTCCACTAGATCCCATACCTTACTACCCAACTTTTCAACATAAACACCCCCAAACCCGGTCTCTAGAGCATGGTCAATTACTGTCAAACTGTTCACCAAGTCAGGCATGTACTCATCCACCATCTCTCTATGACGCTTAACACCAGATAATTGTGAGCTTTTTGATTTACTTGGTATCTTGGTTGGGATAGGGATAGAAGATTTGCTAGGTTCCATGTTTTCACCTATAGGCTCCTCATTCACATCATCCAAATTAACAACCTCCTTCTCAATACCACAATATTGATCATAGCATGATCTAGATTGACTGCCAGTAGCCTGGTCATCCCCACATACCACCCTCAACAACTCATAATTTCGTATAGGTTTGTTGATGTATAGGCACAACCTTGATTTAGCCTATACAGAAAATGAAAAGACACATTAGTATAAGCTATAAGTAACAAAACTTTGGTAGCATAATCTACGAAACTAATATCTAATCGGTAGCTTATTTCTACATATTACCTTATCAAGATCCTTATAGGTTTCCTCATCCAAAATTGCAGTTTTACTTTCTTCATCCCATCCAGCTCCAGATATGTCCTTTGCCTTCAAAATGTCCATCCATTTACCCTTTTGCACTCGTAGGTGATTTTGGACGTTGATCCATGTATAACTCTCACCAAACGTTTCATTGACAACACCAGCGCCTTTTTGTAAAGAAGATTTTTTGAAGTTTTTGTCCGGCTTACCACAGGTATTTTCCTCATCACAAAGAACGGTTAGAAGCAAGTCTGTATGAGATTGATGCCACCGCTTGTTGCTTTGACTCCCCTTTTTTGTATTATTCTTCTTATCAGGGGATGTGGCAACCACCTCATTGTTCTCCCTTTCAGGATTAGACCCTTCACTTTGGATATATAAATATGAATCCATATATGGATATACCGATCTACCCCAGTTAACATTTGGTAAGGAGTTACTAGGTGAAAATACAGGTGGGCCTGTTTGGGAAAGACTTGTTGTTTCTTTCCCAAAAGAAGCACGCCTTAGCTTAGGAGGAGCAAAGGGGCTATTTGCATATTTTCCAAAATTATCAGACATTTCACCTGCCATGCTATGATTAAAGTTTAAGGCAGAATATGGGCACTGAATACGAAAATTGCACAGAAAATAACCATACCCCAATTATTCATAAGAGACTGAATAGGGAGCACAGAAATTAACATAGCATGGAAAGTAAAGTGTACTAAATCACTAAAGAACTTAATGGACTATAACTTAATAGACTGACAGTAGTCTGACCCTGGCCATAGTCATGCCACAAGAAACAACATTAAGCTTCCCTGTCAATTACATGTCCCAGGCAAAAAGACAAAAGTGTACCAAAATGAAACAAATGTACACTTTGCAAAAACTAAAGATTAGGGACATGTTCATGTACCCTTTCCCTGGCAGTAATCATGCCACATTTCAGCTGCTACAGTGTCACAAAAATCCTTCCACGCCTTCTTCACAGTTCTTTGTTCAGCTTGTGAATTGTTTTGTGTGAATTGCTCGAATTGATATACGCTCTCATTTTCAGACATTGTCGATGCATCTTTGTCAACTTCAAGGACATTGAGTCCATCATTAGGGTCTACTCCCATTATAAAATTATGCAAAATACAACAAACAATCACAAGGTCAACTTGGGTAGAGAATGAGTGAAATTTTTGGGATCCTAGAATGCAAAATCGATTCTTAAGTGTACCGAAGGCACATTCTATTTTATTTTACAGTTTCAAATGCCTCCAATTGAAGAGCTCCTTTGCATTCCTAGGTTCACGTCCTTTGGTCTGAGATAGATGGTAGCTCACACCACGATAGGGGCTATGAATCCAGGCATAGTTGTATAACCAGCATCCACTAGATAGTACTTGCCTACAATAATATATACAACACACTTATAAGTTTACATATAACAACCTCCTAGTTACTTATCAGCATGATTTACTATTTAATACCTTCAATAGTTTTTAGTACATTGGGGGGGGGGGGGGGCTAGAGAGAGCATCCTTCAACACCATCATATCACTAGAAGACCCCTCCCAACCAGCTAACACATAGGAGAACTTCTTATTCGGGGTAGCAGCGGCTAATACATTTTGTGTAAGTGTATCCTTCCTACCACGAAAACGAGGGGCATCTGATGAAGGCAATATGGCTTGGATATGGGTTCCATCTATCAACCCGATACAATCCTACAATTTTTTTAGTTATGTTAGTTAAGTAATTTATGTTACGAACAAATATGTGTTAGGCAGACTTAAGGTAATAAATACCTGAAAATAAGGAAACCATTCACAGTTTTGCCTTATCTCAATTGCTGTTTCAGGACCAGGTTGCTTCATGACCATGTCACGTAGGGTAAATATAGACCCTAGTACAAGATGAAAATATCTTGAAATCGTTTCACCCGACCGCACAAAGTCAACATTGCATACTCTGTTTTTGGACTTGTGCCCTAACATGTACAAAAATATTGCAACCTGTTCTTCCACACATACCCAACGACTATCTCGAAGGGACCCATTGCCCCTCAGCGTACGTACTAAGGTGTAGAAGGATGCCGTTCTCATCCTAAGATAGGATACACATTTGTCTTTCCCTCCCCACAAAATTCGGTACATGTGTGCATCTCTCCACTGCTGTCTAATCTCAAAAGGCTCTCGAGCAATGCCCATTCTTTCAGGTTCCTCATCATCCAGCAAACATAAAATGACATTAATCACACTCAGTGTACTAGCAACAGCTGCCAGTATCATGGGATCATATGGATCGTTAAAATCCATCTTAACCTACAAAGGGGAAAATTATGGTGCGTTGTCGCAAGTGTACTAACAAATAAATTATTGATTTAGATTTAATAAGGTATTGACTAAGATTTAGGAAATAAATTTAAATTCAACCATAAACCTGCAGACTGTTGTAAAAAATAGTCATGAGACATACAATATTATCATATAGCCAATGTATTGAAATTTAATAAAATACTCACTCAGATTAAAAAGACAACAACAACAACAACAACAATAATAATAAGGACTAAAATATTTAGCATTTAGCAACTTTTAGGAAAAATATTTCAAGTCATTGGCTTAGATTTAGGAAGGAGTTAAAAAAATGAAGGACATAATTCAATAAATAGTCATTATCAAAACTTATGATAATAAAAGAATAAGAACAACATCTATAATAATAATGGCTCAGATTTAGGAAAATATTTCAAGTCATTGGCAAATTAGCAACTTTTGTTACCTCTTTGACTATCATAGTGTAATAAGGAATGCAAAACAACCATACCAGATTGCTGCCTCTTCAACCCATTACAGAAGATGTGGAACTGCTGCAAAAGTCACTAAACATAGGGTCATCCAAACCCCTCATATTTTCTCCATCATCACAACCTACTATAATTAAGGACTACAATAAAAAAAAGTAGCATGAAGGACATAATACAAAAAATAGTCATTATCAAAACTTATGATAATTAAAGAATAAGAACAACATCTATAATTATAATGGCTCAGATTTAGGACAAATATTTCAAGTCATTGGCAAAATAGCAACTTTTGTTACATCTTCGAGTATCATAGTGTAATGAGGAATGCAAAACAACCATACCAGATTGCTGCCTCTTCAACCCATTACAGAAGATGTGGAACTACTGCAAAAGTCACTAAACATAGGGTCATCCAAACCCCTCATGTTTTCCCCATCATCATAACCTACTATAATTAAGGACTACAATAAAAATAAAATGAAGGACATAATACAAAAAAAAAGTCATTATCAAAACTTATGATAATTAAAGAATAAGAACAACATCTATAATAATAATGGCTCAGATTTAGGAAAAATATTTTAAGTCATTGGCAAATTAGCAACTTTTATTACCTCTTCGACTATCATAGTGTAATGAGGAATGCAAAACAACCATACCAGATTGCTGCCTCTTCAACCCATCACAGAAGACGTGGAACTGCTGCAAAAGTCACTAAACATAGGGTCATCCAAACCCCTCATATTTTTTCCATCATCACAACCTACTATAATTAAGGACTACAATGAAAATAAAATGAAGGACATAATACAAAAAATATTCATTATCAAAACTTATGATAATTAAAGAATAAGAACAACATCTATAATAATAATGGCTCGGATTTAGGACAAATATTTCAAGTCATTGGCAAAATAGCAACTTTTGTTACCTCTTCGACTATCATAGTGTAATAAGGAATGCAAACAACCATACCAGATTGCTGCCTCTTCAACCCATTACAGAAGATGTAGAACTGCTACAAAAGTCACTAAACAAAGGGTCATCCAAACCCCTCATATTTACCCCATCATCACAACCTACTATAATTAAGGACTAAAAAAAAGGACATAATTCCAAAAATAGTCATTATCACAACCCCTCACATTTTACCAGGTCAGTGTAACCCAATTTGTTTTGGTAAATTTTAATATTTACCCTTTGATTTCGTAATTAGATGTAGAAATCTTTGCTTACAAAGGACAACCTAGAATAATGCCACTTTCGTTATTGTACTTTGCCTTCAGAAAAATAACAGGAACATGCAGACAAATATTTCTTACTTAAAATCATCTATGGTAGAAACTAAACTGTTTTCACTCACATAATTACTTAATATAAATGTACTCCTATATAGATAAGAAATTGCATGTTAGACTACATAGATAAATTTTGATATGGGAATTACAAAATATGTAAAGATTTCGAACAAATACTCAAAGATCTAAAAAAATGTAAAGATCTACACTGAAAATCGAAACAATATTCATAGATCTACAAATACTCAAAGATCAAAAAATAATATGTCAAGATCTACACTGAAAACCGAAACAATATTCATAGATCCACAAAAAATAGGTAAAAAATTCAGATCGGGAAAGAAATATGTCAAGATCTACAAGATCTACACTCAGTTCATACAGATCTATATTTTGCTTTACAAGAAATATGTCAAGATCTATACTCAGTTCATACAGACCTACAAGATCTACACTCAGTTCATAAAAAAAATGTACAGATCTACAAGATCTATACTGAAAATCGAACAAATATTCATACATCTACAATAAATAGGTTAAAAAATCAAATCGGGAAAGAAAGAAGTAAAGATCTAAAAAAAATATTTAAAGATCTACGTTGAAAACCGAAACAATATTCATAGATCTACAAATACTCAAAGATCAAAAAATAATATGTCAAGATCTACACTCAGTTCATACAGATCTACAAGATCTATATTTTGCTTTACAAAAAATATGTCAAGATCTACAAGATCTACACTCAGTTCATACAGATCTACAAGATCTACACTCAGTTCATAAAAAAATGTACAAAACTACAAGATCTATACTGAAAACCGAACAAATATTCATACATCTACAATAAATAGGTTAAAAAAATCAAATCGGAAAAGAAAGAAGTAAGGATCTACAAGAGGTACACTCAGTTACGAAGAAATATTCGTAGATCTAAAAAATTTGTAAAGATCTACAAGATCTACACTGAAAATCGAAAAAATATTCATAGATCTACAAAAAAATAGGTAAAAAAAATCATATCGGAAAAAAAAATGTAAAGATCTTGTAGATCTGTCACGACCCGCACCCGTTTTTTGGATACGAGACGTGTACAAGCCCAGCCTACGTCGCGATATCGACGGTAGTACGCTGTCTAGCCCACAATAAATAAAGTGCTCATAAATACTAACTGCTCATTCATAACAACTAAATCAACTTTACAAAATATAGAAGTTTTACATTTGAAGAAGAATGTAAGCTTTTACAATTATAGAAAACTATCACACATCTAACTAGTCTTCTATGGTTTGGCCTTCGAGTCTCTATCTCCCCCTCATATGGTCCATAGCACAAAAGTAGACACGTCATCCTCACCTATAACAACGATCCAGTCAGGAAAGGAGCAAAGTACAACCATATTGCAATTAATGTTGTTAGTCCAAAATAAGTTAGAACAACGAGAAACGATGATGGCAAAGAGTATATAAAGAACTAGTACTAGCAAGGTATGAACGATCAAGATATGAACTAGCAAAATATAAACTAGCAAGATATGAACTAACAAGATAATGGACTAGATAAAGAAAAAATAGGAACCACTATGTGTGTGTGAAATACCTTTTAATACGTGAACGGCTGAGCTAATACGGCACATCATACGATGGCTATCCACAATAATACGGTACGGCTAACTCATACATAAGGTGTATGACTTAGCTATCCACAATCAAAATATTTGGGTTTGTTCACGTACTTACTAAGTATTTTCCCTTCCGACTCTCTAACAATCAATAACGGTCAATGTTACACTAAGAAGGATACAATAACTACGGTGTCATAATCGTGTCTCAACAAAATATCAAGCAATGTCTCAACGGGATATCAAACAAGGAAACGATAGAGAAAACGTTATAATGAACTAAAACATAAATGCAATACTGTACTTGCTTGAATCCTTGCACAAATCATAGTCACAAGTAGATGATGAGGGGATTGCCAATCTAGAAGCTGTCAACCTATAACACATATCGTACCACGAACCGTGCACGAAAACCACAAATCAATTCTAATGTTCTAGTTCTAAATTCATAGAATAGTGGCTAGTTGGGTTACTAATCTAATAATAGTTAATTCTGGAATAAATTACTTAAAAACATTATTTAACCTAATAATAATCTAAATATAATCTAAACATGCAAGTTTGGCCATCAAAAGTCATGTTTTTAATTTTGGAAATCATAAAACGCAAATCGAGGCGTGCCATTGACTATCTGGTCAAATATCATGAACTCTAGATTTTGAAAGTGCACCTTGGTAGATTTCAGCACCATGAGTGCGTCGGAATCAACCGTGCCACAAAATCATGTTTTGGTCAAAAGATATCGCCGTTATGGCTAATCGTGACCAAAACGGTAATCAACCGATCAATTCTGAGTTCAACAGAATAACGAAAATACTAGATGAACGAAATAATTTATGGGAAAAATATATGTCGTAGATCTCTGTGTTAGCTTTCCGAAACTTCAAACGGTTCGTGATTTCGATTTCTGGTTCTCCCGAAATCTCGAAAACACCGAAACATGTCAAATTTCGGACAACTAGCACTCTACGAATTTTCCAAAAATTTAGGTTTAGAAATTACGAAAATAAATTACATATTCAGAAACTATATCTCAATACGCTTCTAACAAAAAAATGGCGCACAAAAAGCACGTCGGGGTTAGCGGGAATCGCTTCGGGAAGTCGAAAACCCTAGATGAGTTCTCCCACAAAAGTGAGCTGGAATTTAATTAGGGTGGACGAATATAATAATATATATATAGGAGACAGAGAGGCGGTCACTGTAGCAGTTGGCGCCGACAGGTGGGCCCCTCCGGGTGCATTTCTGGATATTTATTTATTTAATTCAGAAAATTTTTAAAAAATTATTTTAAGTCCAAATAAATCAAAATAAATTGCAGAAAAATCCAAAAAAATTCTAAAAAATTGTAGAAATTATTTCTAAGTGTCTAGAATCTAAATAAAATATTGTAACACAAAATATCATCATGTGACCTCACAGTAAATTCCCAAAGCCTATAAAATATAATTTTTATAGGTTTTAATTATATAAAAATTCCCAAAAATTCCAAAAAAAATCCAGAAAAATTCTAAAATATTCTAGAAAATATTTTTTTAGTCATTTAGAGCCCAAATAAAAATATTTGGTCCAGAAATACCCCCGTATGACCTTACAATAAATCCTAAAAGTCCTTAAAAATAATAAAACCTTAAATATTAAATACCTAAAAATATCCAAAAATTGTAGAAAAATATAAAATAGCTAAATATACATATATAGGCTATCTAGAGGTCATATGACCTTAATATGGTCATAGCCCACCTACAAGCTTTGGCATGACTCACAATGACCATAAAGTTAATCATAAACAAATAAAATTAAAAAAATTAAAAATTTGGGAAGTGGGCTTACAAGATCTACACTCAATTTCGAAGAAATATTCATAGATCTAAAAAATATATGTAAAGAAATTCAGATCGGGAATATATATATATATATATATATATATATATATATATATATATATATATATATATATATATATATATATATATATATATACAAGATCTACACTCTAATCCGTAGAAAAATTCATAGATCTACAAAAAAATATAAAAAAAATTTCAGATGGGGAAAAATTTGTATACAAGTACAAGATCTGCAAGATCTACACTAGAATCCAAAAAAAGATTCATAGATCTACAAAATATATGGAAATAATGGAAATTTAAGGGTTATAGACAGGCATACAGTGGAGGTGGCGGGAATGGAGGAAGGGGTGACCACAAACCAACCGTTGCAACACCACTTCCAGCGCAGGAAGGAGAACAAAGGAAAGCAACAGCCTCTCCCACAACAGAACTCCCACCTCCAAGTATGGAGACAGAAAGTGAAATAAGAGAATATATCAGGAGAGAGAAAACCGACCCCTCAAATTCCCTATATAACCAAACAACGGATCAGATGGAAGTGGGCCACTTCCACCCGAAACCAAAATCCACAGCCCACTTCCCATTTACCAAACAGACCCTATGAGAACCCAGATAATAGTTTGGGTTTTTTATTTTATTTTTATTACAACTCAAACACCTACATATTCTTGCAGCCGAAGAACTCGAACTCTGCCGGCCCGTCGGATGTCCGTATTGCTTTTCATATGAGCTATAAGCGCTTGATAGATGATGGTTTTTAATATAAAAGTGTATATGTTCCAAATATTATATTTTGTATTAGCTTGATTTTAAGTGCATAAATAGAAGGGATCTTGATCTTTCCATATAAGAACCAATTGGTAAATAGAACCATGAACTTTTCCACTGGAGCTCGATCACCCCCGACCTCCTGGGTTGCATGCTCTCTCTCTCTCTCTCTCTATATATATATATATATATATATATAGAGAGAGAGAGAGAGGAGGCCCATGTTTGGGGTGTTGTATCCCATCGTTTTGCTTTATGGGCTTACTTGTAAAGGCTTCGGCATTTTGCGCCTTCTAGATGAATAAATTCTCGTTGTTAAAATATATATATATATATATATATATATATATATATATATATATATATATATATATATATATATATATATATAGCAGTGGCGCAGGCAGGCAGGAGGTGCAATATTTATTATTAAAATAATAACACAATTATAATTTTAAAAATATTATATATGAATATCAAATGTCATAAACTAATATAAAATTATTAAATAATTTGTTTATTTGACAATAAAAACTGAAAAAATGCCTAAAGGAAGAAAAAATAAACTGGAAAATAAGATTCAAATCCTTAAAAGAACATACACAGATTTATTGACTCGTAATTCCAATTTCTATAAATGTAAACTGCAACAACTCCAAATCGATCAACCAATCAATAACTTCAACAACTAGAGAAAATTAACCTAAACCAAAAATTCAAGAAACCCATGATGAAATTCCACTAAAGATGCAATCTTTACAAAAAATTAGGAACTAAAACTCAATAAATTCACAAAAAACCCAAAAAAAAGGCATATAAGATTTGAATCCTTACGACAACAGATAAGAACCCTAACCTTAAAAGTTCCTTGAGCAGAGATCTCAGAGAAGAAGGAAATAGATATTGTTCTTGGTGATGAATGGAAGACTCTCTTGAAGAGTAGGAACTAGGAAGAGAGGAAGAAATGAGCTGTTGGCTTCTTTTTGAAGAGTAAGCAGCATAGTAGCAGATTAACATTTCAAATCCTACGTCCCTACCTACCTACCTGCTCTGTAGTGCAACCTAAAGTATAGTCTATAGACTAACATTACTTGGAACTATGATAGCTGTCTTCTCCATCCAGGGGCGCAGCTGCTGTGAGTCGGCAGCCTACACAGCACACTTCTATACCAATTTCGGAGTGTATTATATAAAAAAAAAACTTCAAATTCCAGGGGGCGTAGTCGCACCCCCTGGGCACAACGTGGTTACGCCCTTGTATAATATATATATATATATATATATATATATATATATATATAAATATAAATATATATATATATATATATATATATATATATATATATATATATATATATATATATATATATATATATACACACACACACACATCTAGCCTAGTGGTTAAGAGAGATGCATGCGGTCCAAGTGGTCAGGAGTTCGAGCCCCAGTGGGGGCGAGTTCGCCACAATTATCCATTGTTTCGAAAAATATATATATAAAGGGGCTTAAAACGGCTCAATCTTGAGTCATCTAAGCCATGTTGTATTTCATTAACCATTTCGTTTTAAAAGTTTAAGAAATAAAAATTCAAGTACCATAACCCTAGTTATTTTTCACATAGTTTAAAATAAAATTAGAACAAAAAAAATCCTCCTAACTGCATGAATATATATAAATACTAAAATATTTTAAAATTTAAATTATATTTAAACTAACTAAATGCTATTATCTAACTAAACACATATCCAAAAGTTTAAAAGTATATTTATAATAAACCATAACAAAAATATATTCAAATTATACTTAATATTCTAACATAATTTAAATTTTAATATTTCAATCATATTGTAGATTTGTTTCTTTTTTTAACATGCAACGCACGTGAAAGTAACTAGTATATACAATGCAGCTAAGAAACGGCTCAAAATTGAGCCGTCTAAGCCATATGTATATTATCATCTAAACTAATTAAAATAATAATAATAAAAAGATAACTACCTAAATACTCTACTAATTATTTTAAAAAAAAACTTAAACAAGCATTTACTGTTAGAAAATTTTATTGTGCCATGTCGATTCATGAGATGAAGAACATAAATTAAATTGATTGCGGAAGCGTACCTGAATCCATTGTCTTTACTTGACAGATCTGGAAGCACACGTCTCTTTATGGGGTTTGATCTTCCAACACGCTACGGCCTTTAATAACAAAGATGAAATCCTTGTTCTTCTCTTTGTTGATGGGGATACATAAGAGAATAGAGAAACCCTCTCTTTGGTGGCCGTATGAGTTGGGGACCATAACCCTAATGAATACACACACACACACATATATATATATATGTTGATATTTCTAATTTGGCCCCTCATCAAATTAGAATTATCTCCGGTATCTACACATTAATTCTATGACAATTATACCCTTAAGCCAATTTCCAAATAGACTACTTTAATTTGGCTTAATTATTTAGATAGCCCAAACACAATTAATTTTACATGTATGGCCCCTTAATTATTGAATAATTCCAACAATCTCCCACTGGGCCACATATGTAACCTTATAATTGTGTTAACCTTAGTGAGCTCATAAATTGCTATCTTAATCCTTAGGGTATATCCGGACAATCTCGTCCATTAACCATATCAACATAGGATCAAAGCGGCATTCGTCATAAATAGCGTAACTAAACCATCAATGGTCACATATACCAATATAGTTAAACGACATAGATCAATCATGGATGCGTAGCATAGAAATTACATACAATGTGATCAATACATGTCTATTTCCAACTGGTCCTCCTTAATTTTAATGAGATCAATACTTTAACATAATAAAAACAGAATGAACTGAATTTCCATATATCTGATCAGATAAATATCCAAAATACTTTAATACATAAATGTGTCCAAAACCAAATAGCACCCAAATACATAAAATACAAACTCCCACTATATTGTCATATTCTTAATTAAGATAACACCTATATGAGCAGTATGCTCATGAAAGACCCTGGGTGATAATACTTTTGTGAGCGGATCCGCTAACATGGAGTTTGTCCTAATGTGCTATATGGACACTTTAACCATTCTGAATTCTTTCCTTCACAACTAGAAACTTTACGTCAATATCCTTTGACTTATACAAGTTTCTATTGTTTTTGGAATACAGTACTGCTGATTTATTGTCACACCATAATTTATGTGGTCTTTCAACACCGTACTGTAGGCGCAGCCTTGTGACAAAATTTTGCAACCATATTCCCTAAATAGATGCCCTACAGCATGTTATAAACCTTGCTGTCATGGTGGAAGAAATTATGAGTGCATGTTTGACACTCATCCAAAATATATTGTCACGCCCCGCTCCCGTAGGAGCGATCGTCCTCGCTAAGGCGTGATGCCGCACGAGCCTAGATTGCGCTCGTACAAGGCAGGTTCTATAACGACCAATTACAGCGGAGGCGACGGGATCGTCGTACAGAAGTTCCAAGCAGATACATTGAATATACAGCGAAAATTTAGAACAAGCACACATGAACACAAGTCATTCAAAAGAAACTCTTTTATTGATATTTGAATATAAGATTACATTTGTGGGCGCAAGGCCCAATTACAAGTCTCTCGTGCTCACTTTTCTCTCATTTACAACTCACTCTGCTCTTTCTCATCTCTCGATTATAATACTTGAGCCAGCAGAAGCTTCGGAAGGCGATGTCCATACATTATGTCCTGTATAAGTCTTCAATCCACGCGGCTGTACGCTTCAAATTGCCAAGGAACTCCGTGCCTCGACGCATCCAAGCGAGCTCCGCACCACGAGCTTCTACCTGTGTCTGCACATGAACACTGTGTGGGTGTCAGTACTCAACTGTACTGGTGGAGTGAGCTTCTCGCCCACCCATACATAACCGACACGTTCATTTACTTTGTGCAGCTTGAACCCTTTCAATTGTCTTTCTAGTCTTGCCTTAGGATCAGTTTTAAGACTTGACGTCTAACCAACTCGACGTGCAATGACATGGTCGTGCTATAATGCCAACGTATGCTTCGATCGAGGCAGTGCCTCATTACTCAAGTACTTGACAGAACTACAACTCGGGACGGCAGGGTCGTGCCACATTCTATTCGCAACTTAGACATATTCAAGACAATGCTATGCCGAGGAGCAACTTACGCGAACTCGGCCGTGCCAAGACCTTTGTTTAAACTCAAGCGCCTCTAGACCAATCCTTGTGCCAACGATTTAAGTGCCAAGGACGACAACGGGATGACTCGTGCAGGCCGTGCCGCTAGACTTGATTCGTGCCTTAAGATCTGCTTAGACTTGTCCGTGCTTCATGATTAAGGGCGTGCCTCGCAACATATCAAGACTTTATCATGCTACCGCCTTGCGGCCTTCCGGATCGACTCATTTGCTAACTTAGACAAGACTTGTGAAACACAGTATTGATTACATGAATATTCCGATGCCATCTATCGTGCCAAGCACGGTGCCTATGCTACAGCCCAGTCTTAGGCCCAGACCTTGTGTTACCGACTAGAACTGCATTCAAGCCCTAGACCCAAATCCAAAGGCATACACGCGGTGTGCCGCTATTGCCGACACATCTACATGAGTGGTCACTAGCAATTTCAAGCTATCTTGGACATGGCTCGTGGGATATCGGCCTGTACCTACACGGGTAGCTAGCCCGGTGGGGCCGAACTCTCCCATGCGGTCATCCAGTATCCTACTTTGAGCCACACTCGCTTCCCCCGGGCCGAATGATTCCGGCGCCCCGGTGATCATTCGAGAAGACTATACCTTGTCGACAAGTTGCCCAATGACCATGCATACTCGATCTATCCAGTCTATCCAGTCTATCTAGTCCTTTCTCAACATGACCATGCATTCCTTCTTTCTATCGAGACTTAACGAGACTCCAAGCCGTGAGACCGATCTCGTGTACGGGACATATCAAGACTCGGCAAGACTCCCAAGCAGGGGACCGATCTCGTGTGCGGGACATATCATGAATTAGCGAGACTCCCAAGTAGCGGGACCGATGTCGTGTGCGGAACATATCATGAGTTAGCGAGACTCCCAAGTAGCGGGACCGATCTCGGCGACAACCAGTCACGTGGACTTCTTTTGTTCATGGCAAGCTTTTTACTAAATTGATCGTAACTCGTGCCTTAGACAGGCCTGGTTCTATAGGCGACGCTAACGCTCAAGTCATATACTTATACGACGAGCCTTGTTCTCAAGGGATTACGCGACTTGACAACCGCAGATAGAGCGGGACAGTGCTAGAGTTGGCTTCGATAGCCCAACGCAACACTTGTCTAACTTGTTCGGGCAACGAATCGACGAGCAAAGGCTACGTCGAGCTCTGCGTCGAGGGAACGTTCTATGCACGGGGTCGACTTGAACAACCAAGTTCGTGCCTAGACTTAAGCCGACAAGCCGTGCAAGACGACTTAACTTACGGGACATACGAAGGCTATGCCAAGCCTTGCGGGACAGGACCATACATGCTTTATTAAGCATTCATGCGGGCGATGCCTATGACTTAGGCTTATTCGAGTGTTGGAGCAAAAACGACAGGACCGTGCATGCTTTACCAAGCATTCACGCAGACGACGCCTATGACTTAGGCTATTTCAAGTGTTGGGGCAACTTAGTAACTTAAGCCAACTTCCTTCTCCCAAGCCACAGGATCGAAGGATCGAGTGTCATTTGAAAGCATGCTGAGCCGACTTCTATGAAGACCGTGGGACCATTTTCCATGTTCTAGGACATTCCGACCCGACGGGATTATTCCCTTAGCTATGTGCGTTCGTAGCTTTCAGATTAGCCTACTTGTGCAAGTTGAAAACATGCAAATTATTAAGTGAAGGCTAAGATGAGGTAAGTTCACCGAAACTATCCCACCTGAGCGAGGAATCGCCTCGGACGAACGAGCCTTCGAGCAGCCGTTGCAAGGCTAAGTTCCAACGCCGTCGGCGTTTCGATTCCTCCGATTGACTTTGCGGGACAGGACACTACAACATACACCACTCAGAACAAGTCTCGTCCTCGAAACTTTCCTGAAGGCAAGCCATCCTACCATTTCTATAGCCAAGACTTAATCGAGCACACTCCGCCTATGCGTTTCCTCAATTCCGAGCCACGCTCGCACTATTATCAATCCCTTTGTTAACATGATTTCAAGATCTTGACACTCTCCCATTTTCAAGTCTTTCTTGAACATATTGTATCACTTGGCTGGATCGTGCACGCATTCCAAGCGTCCCCAAAATACGTGCATTCAGCCAAGCCGCATGATAGAGAATTTGTCATTCTCACTCGAGTCGTATCGTGCACATACCCAAGCGTCCCTGAAATATATGCATGTCAGCCGAATCTCGTGAGCAGGGTTTCCTACATTCGTGATTCAAACTATCCATTCATACTAATCCTCAAGATCAATTCGTCGATTGATAACTCTTGCAACAGGGGTATTTTGTCTAACCGCTAGGCCAATCTTTACGAGGCTAAGTCAATGTCAGGATTGGAATCATAGTTCTCCAACAATAATGCCAACACTGACGCCAATCCTAGGGTCAAACCATAGTCGATAGTACGGGGTTTTCTATCCAAGCTCGCGTCACACAGATTTCTAAACATCGAGCATGATCACCTATTCGTATCAATGCATTCATTGTGCGTATTCGAATTCATTCAAATCAGCAATTCAAACCAATTTATGTATTCGATCACGAGATCGTCTAGCTCGACAATACGTTGCGATCCAATCTCACGCGAGTCCGATTATCCACGGCGGCTCATAAATCACCATGTAATGCTCCCGCGGAATAATCATTCTCATCGGGACGTAACTCTTGTTTGAGTTTAGACTAACTCATTCTCGATACGCGGATTGGACCTACTCAATCCTTAAGTTCAATTCTTCAAGCACACAAATTCATTCTCGAGTCACCTTCGTATCAAACCACAAGTCGAAGCAATCAGATTGCCACGCCATCCAAGTTCAATCACTCCCGCTGTATGAATCACCATATCAGCGCTCACGCGGAGTGATCGTCCTAATCGGCACGACGCATGTGCGAGGCTGGAGTTGCGCTCGCATAAGACAAGAATGTCGAAGTTGTGGTTATCGATGAAGTAAATCCAAACATTTCATTTCCATCCAAGTCAAGATTTCAATTTTGATAGTCCGTTTGTCATTCGTTCAACCAGAAAATCCTCGAGCCAAGTTTATCTCTTTTCTCGATACGTTTCAATATCCCGAGTATAGCATCCATCGAAACAATGACATTTGCACGATCGTCATTCGTCGAGTCAGAGTACCCCCGAGTTATTGTATATCGGTCTTTGATACGCCTCAATACCATCGACGATATACGTAACCTGACGATCTTTCTTTGTAACCAATTTCGAATCGTACGACTGATGCTATTGTCCGAACTGGATATACCACAATTTCTCAATATTCAGGATCAAGTTCGATTCGCTATTCCTCCAGCTCATTTCAAGATCGCGGTTCAAAACTCAAGTCACATTTTATTTGAATCAATCTGAAATCGTACGTGCGATCCTCCAAGTTTCCTCGATCAAGACCATTCAATTTCATTCATCGTTCCGAATCATTTTCTAACTCGCGTTGTACATTGACAAGTTGACTGAACGATATCTCATTCGGGACATTCGAAGTCACGACCAACTAAGCGTGACGCGTTCTAAGGCTTTGCGTGATCGCATCGCCTCGCCGACATACTCGTAACCCTCAATATTTGCTCGAATAATTTCCAAGAAAATCTATACACCACTCGGATTCGAGCCATACGATCAAGTCCTCAATCACGTTCGCATCATTCGCTAAGACATCTTTCAGATTTGTTCGACAAATCTCTAGCGTAATCGCTCGAGTCGTCTCGACGTACTAAGTCGTTCGTACTATTTCCTCGAAATCTAAGTCAATCTTTCGTGTATGCCTAAGCGTTAACTCGATAGCATTCCTATCGATAGACACTCTAAGTGCAGCTTCGCTTCCGACCGAGCGGTACTTGATATTGCTCGCAACTCGTTTGCACCAAAAGTCAAGGTGCGCGATACGCGATGCAACTAAGCCAAAAGGCCGTGCGCATGGCTATCCCGTGCGGACTATATTCGAGTTTGCATGCTCAATTGCTAGGGTCAACGTATGACTAGTTAGGTACGCACGCGACATGTTAGCTTAGCATGTGTTCTCTATCGAGTCAAGTTTAACATCGTTCGGCACAAAAGGCCTAAAGATGCATTCGACGATAGCCTATCGATGCGTTTGGTTGAACGCTTGTATGAGCTTTTGAAAATATTTAGACTTATTGTATGGACATGCCGAGGGACATTCGAGAGAGAGCGCACACTTATTTCCCAACGACGAGCTTTCAAAACTGAGAAAATCGAAATGAAGTCCAAGGACGTAAAGCCGTGCTCTGATACCATTATGTCATGCCCTGCTCCCGTAGGAGCGATCGTCCTCGCTAAGGCGTGATGCCGCACGAGCCTAGATTGCGCTCGTGCAAGGCAGGTTCCATAACGGCCGATTACAGCGGCGGCGACGGGGTCGTCGCACAGAAGTCCCAAGCAAATACATTGAATATGCAGCGAAAATTTAGAACAAGCACACATGAACACAAGTCATTCAAAAGAAACTCTTTTATTGATATTTGAATACAAGATTACATTTGTGGGCGCAAGGCCCAATTACAAGTCTTTCGTGCTCACTTTTCTCTCATTTACAATTCACTCTACTTTCTCTCATCTCTCAATTACAATACTTGAGCCAGCAGAAGCTTCGGAAGGCGATGTCCATACATTATGTCCTGTATAAGTCTTCAATCCATGCGGCCGCACGCTTCGAATCGCCAAGGAACGCCGTGCCTTGACGCATCCAAGCGAGCTCCGCACCACGAGCTTCTACCTGTATCTGCATATGAACACTGTGTGGGTGTCAGTACTCAACTGTACTGGTGGAGTGAGCTTCTCGCCCACCCATACATAACCGACACGTTTATTTACTTTGTGCAGCTTGAACTCTTTCAATTGTCTTTCTAGTCTTGTCTTAGGATCAGTTTTAAGACTTGACGTCTAACCAACTCGACGTGCAACAACATGGTCGTGCTATAATGCCAACGTGTGCTTCGATCGAGGCAGTGCCTCATTACTCAAGTACTTGACCGAACTACAACTCGGGACGGCAGGGTCGTGCCACATTCTATTCGCAACTTATACATATTCAAGACAATGTTATGCCGAGGAGCAACTTACGCGAACTTGGCCGTGCCAAGACCTTTGTTTAAACTCAAGCGCCTCTAGACCAATCCTCGTGCCAACGATTTAAGTGCCAAGGACGACAACAGGACGACTCGTGCAGGCCGTGTCGCTGGACTTGATTCATGCCTTAAGATCTGCTTAGACTTGTCCGTGCTTCATGATTGAGGGCGTGCCTCGCAATATATCAAGACTTTATTATGCTACCGCCTTGCGGCCTTCCGGATCGACTCATTTGCTAACTTAGACAAGACTTGTGAAACATATTGTTGATTACATGAATATCCCGATGCCATCTATCGTGCCAAGCACGGTACCTATGCTGCAGCCCAGTCTTAGGCCCAGACCTTGTGTTACCGACTAGTACTGCATTCAAGCCCTAGACCCAAATCCAAAGGCATACACGCGGTGTGCCGCTATTGCCAACACATCTACATGAGTGGTCACTAGCAATTTCAAGCTATCTTGGACATGGCTCGTGGGATATCGGCCTGTACCTATACGGGTAGCTAGCCCGGTAGGGCCGAACTCTCCCATGCGGTCATCCAGTATCCTATTTTGAGCCACACTCGCTTCTCCCGGGCCGAATGATCCCAGCGCCCCGGTGATCATTCGAGAAGACTGCACCTTGTCGACAAGTTGCCCAATGACCATGCATACTCGATCTATCCAGTCTATCCAGTCTATCTAGTCCTTTCTCAACATGACCATGCATTTCTACTTTCTATCGAGACTTAACGAGACTCCAAGCCGCGAGACCGATCTCGTGTACGGGACATATCAAGACTTAGCGAGACTCCCAAGCCAGGGGACCGATCTCGTGTGCGGGACATATCATGAGTTAGCGAGACTCCGAAGTAGCGGGACCAATCTCATGTGCGGGACATATCATGAGTTAGCGAGACTCCCAAGTAGCGGGACCGATCTCGGCGACAACCAGTCACGTGGACTTCTTTTGTTCGTGGCAAGCTTTTTACTAAATTGATCGTAACTCGTGCCTTAGACAGGCCTGGTTCTATAGGCTACGCTAACGCTTAAGTCATATAATTATACGACAAGCCTTGTTCTCAAGGGATTACGCGATTTGACAACCGCAGATAGAGCAGGACAGTGCTAGAGTTGGCTTCGATAGCCCAACGCAACACTTGTCTAACTTGTTCGGGCAACGAATCGACGAGCAAAGGCTACGTCGAGCTCTGCATCGAAGGAACGTGCTATGCACGGGGTCGACTTGAACAACCAAGTTCGTGCCTAGACTTAAGCCGACAAGCCGTGCAAGACGACTTAACTTGCGGGACATGCGAAGGCTATGCCAAGCTTTGCGGGACAGGACCGTGCATGCTTTATTAAGCATTCATGCGGGTGACGCCTATAACTTAGGATTATTCGAGTGTTGGGGCAAAAATGACAGGGCCATGCATGCTTTACCAAGCATTCACGCAGGCGACGCCTATGACTTAGGCTATTTCAAGTGTTGGGGCAACTTAGTAACTTAAGCCAACTTCCTTCTCCCAAGCCACGGGATCGAAAGATCGAGTGTCATTTGAAAGCACGCTGAGCCGACTTCTATAAAGACCGTGGGACCATTTTCCATGTTCTAGGACATTCCGACCCGACGGGATTATTCCCTTAGCTATGTACGTTCGTAGCTTTTAGATTAGCCTACTTGCGCAAGTTGAAAACATGCGAATTATTAAGTGAAGGCTAAGATGAGGTAAGTTCACCGAAACTACCCTACCTGAGCGAGGAATCGCCTCGGACGAGCGAGCCTTCGAGCAGCCATTGCAAGGCTAAGTTCCAACGCCGTCGGCATTTTGATTCCTCCGATTGACTTTGTGGGACGGGGCACTACATATATCTCCATTAGTCAGCATAACCTGATGTGGATCTCCTGCTGTGTTGGCATCCAACAAAATCGGAGTCGGAATACCTTATGATCTCCAGAATTATCTGATCTCCTACAAAGAGCATATAATTTTTTGTTCTCTATTAATTACTTAAGTAGTTTGGCTGCTACCCAATGATCCATCCATATTTGCTTATATATCTTCCTAACATCCAAATATTTACGCAATATCCTGACGCGTACATACTTGAGCATACATTAGACTCCCTATAACTGATCATGAAGAAAAATCTATTATATTTTCTTAATTTTAAGGCTAACCTTAGGACACTTGATTGAGACCGAATTTGTCTTCTTTAACGAGAGGTGTCACCTGGTTTGCATTGAATACTTTAATCAATATACAAACCCAAAATTTTTTTTTACTCCCACTGAATTTGTGATACACACAATCTTCAACAACGTTAACTGTAACACCCATATTCAGAATACGTATTTTATCAGGCGTATACGTATTTCGGACCTGTATTTTATTTTCTCGGATTTTGGCTTGTACTTGTAATTGACTTGACTTGCGGATTTTGGATTTCTCGTAATTAGGTTTTTACTTGGCTTGGTTTTATGTTGTGGAGAAGGTTGGTTTGGTTTGGTTTGGTTTATTTTGCATTGGAGCACCTTAGTTAACCTCCACCCTACACTCAACTTATCCTCCACCATTAAAATCCCTACCTAATACTCTCTCTCTTCATTACTTTCCTCTATTAATTCTTCTTCTTCTTCTTCCTCTACACAACACCATCACCCATAGGCAAGTGCACCTTGCCACCATATGAGAACCATATTTTATTTGTTCATTAGCTAGATTAGGCCATGGTGATCAACATTAGTGCTTGACATTTTGTGATTTGGAGTCTCCATTGTTCTAGATCTAGGTTTTAACTATTTTCAGATTTATATGGTTTTGATCTATTTTGGTTGAATTTTTGTGGGTTTTGATGCTTCAATGTGGAAGAGAATTCAATTTTACTCAAGTTAGACCTTTGAAAATCTAGATTTGGTTTTGATTTGACCAAGATATGAAGATTTGACCTTTGGTGTTCTTGAAGAGTTCCTCTCGGCCTGGAGTAGCAGACTGCAGCCTGTGCTCTTTAGCGCAGTGCTGGACTGCGCATCCTCCTCTCGGCCTGCGCTATTTAGCGCAGCGCCGACCGCGCAGCTTGCCCCATGGTGAACTGCGCTCAACCCCAGCGCGCAGGGACTCTTGCGCAGTCTGCTCTTGCGCAGTCTGCTCATGCGCAGTCCGCTCATGCGCAATCTGACCCATGCGCCATCCCTTCCGCGCACATCACTCATGCGCAATCTGACCCCTGCGCCAACCAGCTCAGCGCAAGCCGACTTTTGTGCAGCTCACTCCTGCGCCGTTGGCCCCTGGCGCACTTGACTCCTGCGCAACCCGACCCCAGGGACCTTTGCGCAATCTGTCCAATCATAGAGATTTGGTTTTATTTTTTTCCTTAAGCTTGGCTCTTCTATAGCCCTGTATATTGATATTTTATTAGATATTTTGCGCCCATTTTATATCCTTACGCCTTTTATCATGAACTTGATTTTACTTAATATGTTTGGAATGACTATTGTACATGGCACGGTATGACAAGGAACTAGCATAACACGACAGTGACCCGTAGTTGTACACTCCTGACATGACCAACCTGACATGATAGTGGCCCGTCGTGGCGCACTCCTGACAAGTACCCTGACATGATTTATCTTGATGCTGTTGCGACGGCTAATTTGACTCGTATAATCAACTTGACACCGTGGGTGTTCCTGCTTGCTTGCTTGTGCAATCCACTTGTCTTGTCTTGCATCATGTCTAGGACGTGACTCCCTGGTTCCCACGGTCAGGGATTCATACTGAATATGGATTAGGCTAATGACTAGATCAAACTATAGTTCATGGAGATTTTCCAGTCACAGGCAATCTCGTTATCTGGGCGCTCTTAATTGGACTTGTAGCTTGCCGAAGAGTAGAGCACATTTCTAGCACACTGTCATGTGTTGCACCCTCTAAGTCACCTAAGGGTATATCGTCTCCGGGGCGATGTACCAAACCATACTCTCAACCCGCGGAAGGATAACTGGATGGTCTGCAGGGCTTGGGACTGGGAATTTCTTACTTGTATCTTGTTAGTAATTAAGGCTTGTGATAACCCTAGTTAGTTAAGTAGTAAATCGTAGTACTTGCTTGGCCGCTTGTGAATGGATAGAGTCCAGCCTTGTCTAAGTCCTGTCTAGCCCCTGTACCTGGAACTCTTGTACATGCTTGTTTTACTTATCTAACAATAAATGGGTAGAGACAGAGTGCTGTTCAGGCGAATGGTTACAACCTCGGTCCTTGTCTGGTTTAAGGGTTGTAACCTGGCTCCCGGAATGGTCCCACGTTATTAGTCGTTTATTGTCCTGTTGCACTCTTTATTACTTGTACCTTCTTCAATTTCTTTTCTTATGTTCTGATATGCTGGCTTTTGTTCTTATTTCGTGGCCTCCTTTGTGGCACTTGCTCTTTCTGGGGTTTGACCCAGCTGATTTTGTGTGGCCAAATTTTAGAGCAGCTCCCAAGGATCTTCCGAACCTCCAGCCCGATGGTGGCGACTAGAAGGAACCCGGGCTACGAGTGGGTTTTCTATTTTGTTTCGCTCACTCTATTATAAAGTTATTGTTTTGAGGCATTTAGCCGACGAGCACCTGTTAGCTCGATGCACTTTACTTACTGTCTGCCTACGGGCTGTAAACATGATTAACAAATCCTAGGGTTGATCATGTATGACTTAACTCTTGCTAGTCCTAGCATTTTGTTCGACTAGCTTCATGATCAGCTGATATATAATATTTGGGACGCCTTTTATTGTATATTTGGTGGTCAAACATCTTGTGATCATATTACTTGCTTGAGATTGAGACAATAGGCTTGACCATAAGAGACCGTTGGCTTGTAGTAAACCCTCATATCTAGACAGCCGTGACCGTATAGTTGAGATGTATTCTATTTTAATATACGTAGCTGGCTATGTACGCCCCCGCTCTCCAGTATTCTGGTTCTGGGGCGTGACATGGTTTAAGTGGTGGCCCATGCAGGTCTTGTCAATCAATAAATGTGAGGGTTTATCTAATAGATGTCTCAATAATTATTTGCCCTTGAACTCTGCTCATATCTTCTGAATCCCTGGATTCTTGTCCTGATCACTTGCTTGCATCGTTGGTCTGTCCTGGTCCTTCCTTATTATTTTCTATATCGTCTTCTTCAGCAGCATAGTACCTGATCCGGCCGATCAGCAAGAAGGAGCACCTCCCGTGGACCAGCAACAACCTGGAGATCAAGCCTAGCATTCCGGAGTCGCCTCCAGAGTGATACCTACTGGAGGAGAACCCCCAGTTCGGCCCGTCCAGCCTGCGGAACTTGATGATGGCAACTTGGTAGGTCTCATCTGGACCTTGATAGCTTCTCAGGATCGTAGAGGAGACGCCTTGCACCAGACTATGGCAGATGCTTTGACCAGAGGCGGTCATCCAGGGAACAGCGCGGCTAACAGCTTCAAGCGCTTGAACCCTCCCTTCTTCGACGGTAGCGAGGATGCGATTGCCGCGGACGCTTGGCTTCAGGATACCGAGGTGGTTCTGGAAGCAGCGAGGACCCCTGAGAATGAGAAGGTGGCGGTGGTACGCCTGCAGTTGTTGGACTTTGCTCACAGTTGGTGGGCGGTACAAGCCATGGGATTAGTGGCACCCATTGCTTGGGCAGTGTTTAGAGAGAGGTTCTAGAAAAAGTATTTCGATGTTGTGGCTCGGTACGACCTGCAGACCAGATTTACCAACCTGAAGCAAGGAGACAGAACAGTTGACAGTTATGCATCGGAGTTTTCTAGACTCAGTAGGTTTGCCCCTACCTTAGTGGCGACCGAGTTTGATAGGGCCCAGCGATTCCAGCAGGAGCTGCATTTGGAGATCTTGTTGGCTGTTGAACAGTTCGAGCACCAGATGTTCGATGCAGTATTGAGGGCAGCTAGGAGGCATGAGTACACCTCCCAGAGGATCGTGGATAGGACCGGAGGTAGGAAGCGATCCCACAGTCAGATGCACCAATCATCAGCTCCAGCCCCGGCAGCTAGGGGATTGACCATTGGAACTCCGAGGCGGGCGGCCTCAGTAACGTCGGTTCAGCATTTGACCGTGACGTACCCGCAGCAGCAGAAGCATAAGTAGACTTCCGCGATGGGATGTTCTCATTGTGGGAAGCCAGGCCATGTAGTGGCGGATTGTCGTAGGGCACAAGGATTGTGCCTTGCTTGTGGAGCGGCAGATCATAAGATAGGAGCCTGCCCGAATAGGGGTAGTTCATCCTCTTCCAACCTAACCAGTCCGTCGGTTAGGGGACCAGCACCCAAGCAACAGCAGCAGTACCCAAGGCCATTGTTGCCTCAGGCCTAGGCATTCCAGCAGCAGTGTGCCCAGGCTCCAGTGCAGAGCAGGCAGAGAGGTTTCCAGCAGAGGGGACCCGCAGCTAGAGGTCAGGCCATGATGATGGCTATGGAAGAAGAAGTTGCACCAGGTAAGGTAGTGGCAGGTACTATTCTCGTCAACTCCTTTCCAGCTTCAGTATTATTTGATTCTGGTGCATCGCATTCATTCATGTCTCCACGATTCACGACACGGATAGGATTGGAGCCCGAGTCATTATCAGTGAGGCTCAATATACTTACTGGTAATGGTCTTGTGGGAGTATATCGAGTGTTTTTCTCGTGTCGGATCGTAGTTAGCGGTAGAGAGTTCCCCGCTAGATTTATAGAATTCCCTATGGCAGACTATAATGTAGTCTTAGGTATGGATTGGTTGAGGAACCAGTATGCTAGGATAGACTGCCATGTTGGCAGGGTTATCTTTAGTATCCCAGGCGAGCCAGAGTTTTCATTTTCCAGAGACGCGGTGGAACCATCCTCCCCAGGATTGCGGATGACAGTAGCAGCAGTACAGTTACCAAGGATAGTTGAAGAATTTCCAGATGTCTTCCCAGAGGAACTTCTAGGGATGCCGCCAGAGCGGAAGATCGAGTTCACTATAGACTTAATCCCCGGGACAGCACCAGTATCAGAGCGAGTCTACAGAATGGCGCCTTCAGAGTTGGAGATTTTGTACAAGATGATTGAAGAACTCAGGACCAAGGGATTTATTCGTGCAAGTGGATCGCCTTGGGGAGCCCCGATGCTTCTTGTGAAAAAGAAGGATGGTACGTCCAGGTTATGTGTAGATTATCGTACCTTGAACTCAGTGACAATCAAGAACAGATACCCTCTCCCGAGGATATATGACTTGTTTGATCAACTTAAAGGGGCTTCAGTATTCTCGAAGATAGACTTGCGGTCAGGATACCACCAGATCAGAGTCAGAGAACAGGACATCCCGAAGACAGCGTTTAGATCGAGGTATGGACATTGGGAGTTCCTTGTTATGCCCTTTGGAGCAACCAATGTGCCGGCTGTATTCATGGACCTCATGAATCGCATTTTCATGTCTTACATGGATCAGTTCGTGATCGTATTCCTAGATGATATCTTGGTCTACAGCAAGAGCGAAGCAGAGCATGAACAGCATCTTAGAGTTGTCCTTCAGACGCTTATGGAGCACCAGTTGTACGCCAAGTTCAGTAAATGCGAGTTCTGGCTCGATCGCATTTCGTACTTGGGTCACATCATTACTCGAGGAGGAGTAGAAGTTGATCCCCAGAAGATTATGGCTATCGAGACTTGGCCAGCACCTAGTTCAGTGGTAGAGGTTCGCAGCTTCCTTGGATTGGCCGGCTATTACCGGCGATTCATTTCAGATTTTGCAAGGATTTCAGCACCGATGACCCAGTTGACTCGTAAGGATGTGCCATTTGTTTGGACAGTAGAGTGTCAGGAATCATTCGAGAAGTTGAAGCAAGGTTTGATAACGGCTCCCATTCTCACACTTCCAGATGGGACCGGAGGATTCACAGTTTACTGCGACGCTTCAGGCAGAGGATTGGGATGTGTCTTGATGCAGCATGGAAAGGTAATATCTTATGCATCACGCCAACTTCGTGACCATGAGAAGAGTTACCCGACAAACGACTTGGAGCTAGCAGCAGTAGTGTTTGCACTTAAGTTGTGGAGGCACTACTTGTACGGAGATAGAGTGGAAATATTTACTGACCACAAGAGCCTGAAGTATGTTTTCACCCAGAAGGACCTTAATATGCGGCAGAGAAGATGGCTCGAGCTACTGGTGGACTATGATATGGATTTGCAGTATCATCCAGGGAAGGCCAACGTTGTAGCAGATGCGTTGAGCCGGAGAGCCGGAGTTTATTTCCTAACGGTACAACCAGAGTTATTGGCAGATTTTCAGAAGATGGGAATTGAAGTGGTTCTTCCTTCCAACGTGGCATTGATGGCCAGTCTACAGGTTCAGTCCAGCATAGTTGAGAGGATCCGAGTGGCGCAGTCTACAGATTCTAAGCTTCAGCGGCTCAGAGCAGAGTATGAGGCAGGAAGAAGGCCAGAGTTGTGCATTCATGAAGATGGTACATTTCGACACGGCTCTCGTCTTTGTGTACCCGGTGGAGATATCAGACAGGAATGTAGGAACCCTAGAGGGGGGGTGAATAGGGTCAAGCTAACTAATCAAGCACTTAGCACAAGCTAATTGGCAATTAAAAAATATAAGTGCAAGAGAAGAAGCAAACACAATACCGACACCCGATGTATCCTGGTATCCTCCTAAGAGGCAGTCCAGTCCCGGAACTCTCTCCGGCTTTAATCCACTATTTGAGTAAATAGTTACACACGAGTTTGGATCCGAAGTACTCGCCAACTTCAACACGAGTTTGGATCCGAAGAACTCGCCAACTTCAACCGAGAGTTTGGATACGAAGACTCTCCAACTTCAACCGAGAGTTTGGATACGAAGACTCCCCAACTTCAACCTTTCACAATAGGTTTTGATCTCCTTACAATAGAATGAAGATCTCACTTTTCAACTCAATAACTCTAACACAATTTGTAGATGGCAAATGAAGGCTTTGTAGAGTTGTATGTGGATAAGCTTTGGTGGTTTGGAAATTTTTAGGCTCATAGTATCAACCTTGAATGAAGGGGGTTCAAGGCTATTTATAACCAAAGCAAAGGAAAGTGCAATAATGCAACTTTCTCAGGCTGACGGATCATCCGCCGGATTTCCGCGGAAATCCGCCGGATCATCCGCCTGAATAGTCCAACGGCTATAAAAAGAGCCGTTGGGATCAATCGTTCGTAAAATTCGACCGTTGGAATGCAAACGGTCATATAGCGGAAAATCCGTCGGAATTCCGCGGTTTTCCGCCGGATAATCCGAACACTCACAGAAGGTATTCTGTGAGACCATTCGGATCTTCCGCCGGATTTTCGCGGAGATCCGCCGGATTATCCGCCAGGATTCCGAAGATTGTCCTGGGTTATTATCTACCCTAGCTTTCGATTTTGCCATCCATTTCTTGTGTTTACAATGGTTTCTAAGACTCATTACAGACTCCAGATATACTGTAGCAGGTGCAGGCTTCTTCAGAGTCTTGAAATGATTATGGCATGGCTTGGCTTCTTCCTTCGATAGGTGCTGGCTTTTTCCCTTGGCGGCAGCTGTCCAAAGATATCCAGTTTGCGAAAACTGAATACCTTTCGGGGGCTTCGCCCCCGAACCCCCGACGAGGGGCGCTGTCCCCTCGACCCCCGTCCGCTGACCGGGCAGCGGAACCCCCGGTGCGTGGCTCCAGAGATGTCGTCGGGTGGTTCAAAGAAATCTTGTGGGATCCGTCGTCTTTGGCCCACCATGATTTCTTCATTGCATATGTCCACGTTGATCTTGCTTATTGCTTTTCTGCATGTACATGTTAGACGAACAAAGCAATATCCATAGTAGCAAGTATGATAAATTAAAGCACATTAGGACTATGCAAAGTTTAAGTATAAGTGCTAAGGTGATGGCATAAATGTTAGTGATATCAGAATGATTAAACTTAATTGAATGACCACAATCAAAAACATAGTTTTGATTTTGGCAACCCAATTAAATTTAAGATAGATAAGCTCATATCACTAAGATGTAAACCAATGGGCACATATCACCAAAGATATAAGTATAAGTAGAAATGCTATAGTGATAGTATGAAGATTAGTGATAATGAAATGCTAAACTTAACCTATTAACCATATTCAAAAACATGATACAATCATTGGGCCAACAAGGAAGTCATGGCAGAAGCTCGCAGTTCGCAGTATTCTATTCATCCCGGTGGCACGAAGATGTGCCGTGATATCCGTCAGCACTTCTGGTGGAATGGCATGAAGAGGAAGATAGCTCGATTTGTCTCTCGGTGTTTGGTTTGCCAGCAGGTTAAAGCTGAACATCAGAGGCCCGCTGGACTTCTTCAGCCCTTGTCGATTCCAGAATGGAAGTGGGAGCATGTGACCATGGATGTTGTGACTGGATTGCCTAGATCCCCAGCTGGTCGAGATACTATTTGGGTTATAGTTGACAGGCTCACGAAGGTGGCTCACTTTTTTCCCTTCAGAGTTGGTCAGTCTACAGCTCAGTTGGCAGAGATGTACCTCAGGCAGATTGTTAGGCTTCACGGTATACCCGTCAGTATCACCTCGGACCGAGATTCAAGGTTTACGTCACACTTTTGGCGTAGCTTGCAAGAGAGTTTGGAAACTCGTCTCCAGTTCAGTTCGGTATATCATCCGCAGACAGATGGCCAGTCGGAGCGCACAATCCACACTCTTGAAGATATGCTGAGATCTTGTACGCTCGACTTCGGTGGTTCGTGGGAAGAGCACCTGTATCTTGTAGAATTCTCGTACAACAATAGTTTCCAGGCCAGTATCCAGATGGCTCCGTTCGAGGCTCTGTATGGTAGGAAGTGCAGATCCCCGCTAGCATGGGATGATGTCGGAGAGAGGCAGATGCTTGGTCCAGAGATGATTGCCCAGACAGTTGAAGTGGTCAGAAGGATCAGAGATCGTCTTCGAGTTGCCCAAGATCGCCAGCGGCATTGGGCCGATGCTCATCGACGTCCCTTGGAGTTTGCTATCGGCAACCATGTATTCCTTAGGATCTCGCCTAACCGCAGCGTCATTCGCTTTGGCGTACGGGAAAAGCTTAGTCCTAGGTATATAGGGCCGTTCGATATCCTGGAGCGAGTAGGAGATGTATCCTATCGTCTTGCTCTTCTGCCGTCGCTAAGTGAGGTGCATGATGTATTCCATGTGTCCCAATTACGACGATACGTCCCGGACCCGAGCCATATCCTGGATCATTCGGAACTGGTTGTTGGTACCAACCTTTCGTATGAGGAGAGGCCCGTGTCTATATTCGACCGAAGAGAGAAGATACTCAAGAACAAGACTATTAGTTTAGTCTGTGTTGCTTGGGGTCATCACTCTCTAGGTGAGTCGACGTGGGAGCGTGAGGATGACATCCGATCGCGATATCCCTACCTGTTTGACTCGTAACGTATAATGTCTTCCTTATGCCTTATGTCTTCCATCCCTTGCTTGCATGTATGATTGTCTGATTGCTTGCCTGGTTATAGCTTGCATGTGATTAATATGGCTTGCTCTCGTCTCTCTAGCCTCTTAATTAAAATTCCGAGGATGGAATTCTTTTAAGGTGGGTAGAGTTGTAACACCCATATTCGGAATACGTATTTTATCAGGCGTATACGTATTTCGGACCTGTATTTTATTTTCTCGGATTTTGGCCTGTACTTGTAATTGACTTGACTTGCGGATTTTGGATTTCTCGTAATTGGGTTTTTACCTGGCTTGGTTTTATGTTGTGGAGAAGGTTGGTTTGGTTTGGTTTGGTTTATTTTGCATTGGAGCACCTTAGTTAACCTCCACCCTACACTCAACTTATCCTCCACCATTAAAATCCCCACCTAACACTCTCTCTCTTCATTACTTTCCTCTATTAATTCTTCTTCTTCTTCCTCTACACAACACCATCACCCATAGGCAAGTGCACCTTGCCACCACATGAGAACCATATTTTATTTGTTCATTAGCTAGATTAGGCCATGGTGATCAACATTAGTGCTTGACATTTTGTGATTTAGAGTCTCCATTGTTCTAGATCTAGGTTTTAACTATTTTCGGATTTACATGGTTTTGATCTATTTTGGTTGGATTTTTGTGGGTTTTGATGCTTCAATGTGGAAGAGAATTCAATTTTACTCAAGTTAGACCTTTGAAAATCTAGATTTGGTTTTGATTTGACCAAGATATGAAGATTTGAACTTTGGTGTTCTTGAAGAGTTCCTCTCGGCCTGGAGTAGCAGACTGCAGCCTGCGCTCTTTAGCGCAGTGCTGGACTGCGCATCCTCCTCTCGGCCTGCGCTCTTTAGCGCAGCGTCGACTGCGCAGCTTGCCCCATGGTGAACTGCGCTCAACCCCAGCGTGCAGGGACTCTTGCGCAGTCTGCTCTTGCGCAGTCCACTCATGCGCAATCTGACCCATGCGCCATCCCTCCCGCGCACATCATTCATGCGCAATCTGACCCCTGTGCCAACCAGCTCAGCGCAAGCCGACTTTTGCGCAGCTCACTCCTGCGCAGTTGGCCCCTGGCGCACTTGACTCCTGCGCAACCCGACCCCAGGGACCTTTGCGCAATCTGTCCAATCATAGAGATTTGGTTTTATTTTTTTCCTTAAGCTTGGCTCTTCTATAGCCCTGTATATTGATATTTTATTAGATATTTTGCGCCCATTTTATATCCTTACGCCTTTTGTCATGAACTTGATTTTACTTAATATGTTTGGAATGACTATTGTACATGGCACGGTATGACAAGGAACTAGCATAACACGACAGTGACCCGTAGTTGTGCACTCCTGACATGACCAACCTGACATGATAGTAGCCCGTCGTGGCGCACTCCTGACAAGTACCCTGACATGATTTATCTTGATGCTGTTGCGATGGCTAATTTGACTCGTATAATCAACTTGACACCGTGGGTGTTCCTGCTTGCTTGCTTGTGCAATCCACTTGTCTTGTCTTGCATCATGTCTAGGACGTGACTCCCTGGTTCCCACGGTCAGGGATTCATACTGAATATGGATTAGGCTAATGACTAGATCAAACTATAGTTCATGGAGAATTTTCAGTCACAGGCAATCTCGTTATCTGGGCGCTCTTAATTGGACTTGTAGCTTGCCGACGAGTAGAGCACATTTCCAGCGCACTGTTATGTGTTGCACCCTCTAAGTCACCTAAGGGTATATCGTCTCCGGGGCGATGTACCAAACCATACTCTCAACCAGCGGAAGGATAACTGGATGGTCTGCAGGGCTTGGGACTGGAAATTTCTCACTTGCATCTTGTTAGTAATTAAGGCTTGTGATAACCCTAGTTAGTTAAGTAGTAAGTCGTAGTACTTGCTTGGCCGCTTGTGAATGGATGGAGTCCAGCCTTGTCTAAGTCTTGTCTAGCCCCTGTACCTAGAACTCTTGTACATGCTTGTTTTACTTATCTAACAATAAATGGGTAGAGGCGGAGTGCTGTTCAGGCGAATGGTTACAACCTCGGTCCTTGTCTGGTTTAAGGGTTGTAACCTGGCTCCCGGAATGGTCCCACGTCATTAGTCGTTTATTGTCCTGTTGCACTCTTTATTACTTGTACCTTCTTCCATTTCTTTTCTTATGTTCTGATATGCTGGCTTTTGTTCTTATTTTGTGGCCTCCTTTGTGGCACTTGCTCTTTCTGGGGTTTGATCCAGCTGGTTTTGTGTGGCCAGATTTCGGAGCAGCTCCCGAGGATCTTTCGAACCTCCAGCCCGATGGTGGCGACTAGAAGGAACCCGGGCTACGAGTGGGTTTTCTATTTTGTTTCGCTCACTCTATTGTAAAGTTATTCTTTTGAGGCGTTTAGCCGACGAGCACCTGTTAGCTCGATGCACTATACTTACTGTCTGCCTACGGGCTGTAAATATGATTAACAAATCCTAGGGTTGATCATGTATGACTTAACTCTTGCTAGTCCTAGCATTTTGTACGACTAGCTTCATGATCAGCTGATATGTAATATTTGGGACGCCTTTTATTGTATATTTGGTGGTCAAACATCTTGTGATCATATTACTTGCTTGAGATTGAGACAATAGGCTTGACCATAAGAGACCGTTGGCTTGTAGTAAACCCTCATATCTAGACAACCGTGACCGTATAGTTGAGATGTATTCTATTTCAATATACGTAGCTGGCTATGTACGCCCCCGCTCTCCAGTATTCTGGTTCTGGGGCGTGACATTAACCTCAAAACCAAACGAGGTAACAACTTGGTGAAATTTATAGTACCACTGACAAGAAGCTTGCTTGAGTCCATAAATGGATTTTGTCAATTTGCAAGCCATATTATTTGGATCTTTCGACACAAATTTTTTTGGCTGCACCATATAAATAGTTTCGTCAATGTTACCATTGTGAAACGTCGTTTTAACATCCATTTGATATAACTCAATATTAAAATGTACAACAAGTACTATGATTGGTTTAAAAGAGTCTTTCAAAGAAACCGAAGAGAAAGTCTCTTTAAAAAACAATCCCTTCCTCTTCTCTTGAGGTTGTTGAGTTTGTTCCTCAGAAACAATTACCTTATCTTGAATGGGGGGTACCTTTATGTTGTCTTGTTGAGGTAGCTCAACATCGACTTATAGAGATAATTCGACATTGTCTTATTGAGGCTCCGAATTCACTTCTTGATCAATGACAGGTGCAAAATCTTGCACATCGTCAAAAGTGATAGTAGGAATCGCAATCGATTCCTCCTTAAAGATAATGTCATTGACTTTATTTCTCCCCCAAACTCAACATCCTCAAAAAATCTTACACTTCTCGTCTAAAAAAAAATTCTTTATTTTTGTGTTTAGTACCACGTGGTTCCATATGCAAGATTTCTTTATAGGACGCAATAGTTTCAAGTGATAATAGCATGTCACGAACATAAAAAAAAATACCAACATTATTTTGAATTTAAAGATAGATCAAACTTTATTGTTCCCAAATAAACAATGATAAATAAGATTGTCAAACAAGAAAACTGAAACTAAATTTCGTCTAAAAGACGGTACAATAAAAGCTTTAGATAAAATTGTCTATCAATTCCAATAATAACTAATATCCAAAATTTGTCCTATTGCATCCACTTCTACCGACTTGCCGTCTTCCACATAGATGTGTCTTTCACCATCAATTGGCTTTCGGTAGATCTGGTAACCCTTTCTTTACACGCCATGCGTGGTACTTTGTACATTCCTTCTTTACGTGTCCCGGCTTGCCACAAAAGAAACAACCATTAGCCTCAGTTTGTTATTTCTTTTGCACTGGACCCTTAGTAGCTTCTGTATTATTTTGCTTAGTGTCCTTATACTTGTCTTTAGGGGTGGTAGCCAAATTAGCACTTTCAGTTTTATCTTGCTTCAATCTCTCTTCTTCTTGTACACAGTACGAAATGAGCTCATTTAGAGTCCTTTTTTTCCTTTTGGCAGTTGTAACTGATCTTGAACTGATTATACTGTTTAGGAAGTGAGAGCAATACCAAATAAACGAGCAAGTCATCCGACAAGTCGAGCTTAAGTGCCTTAAGTTTTGAAGCAATATGAGACATCTCCATGATGTACTCCCTTATGTTATCTTTGCCTTTATACTCCATGGTAATCAAGCGCAACAAAAGTGTGCTTGTTTCCGCCTTATCATTCTTTGCAAATCGCTTCTCGATTTCAGCAAGGAATTGTTTGGCATTAGTAACCTCATCAGATACTGCACCCCTGAATGTCTCTGGAATACTGCGCTTTATGATCATTAGACTCATACGGTTTGAGCGTTCCCACTTCTCGAAGTTCGCTCTGTCACCAGATGAACTGTCATCCTTAGGAGTAGTGGGACGCTTAATCCTAAGTGCAAGATCTAGATCCATGCAGCCGAGAACAATATATATGTTCTCTTTCCAGTCCTTGAAGTTTGTCCCGTTAAGCATTGGAATTGAGTTCAGATTAGCAGATATTGTAGCAACACTAGCTGAAAAGAGAACAACAACAAAAAATAAAATAAATAAACAAGTATGCTCTAATTAATAACCAAAGCGTAAAATATAGTCAAACAAATTCAAATAATGGTGAACCCCATCTCAAGATACCTAGTACATCATTAATATCAAGTCTTTGGACAGTGATATTAATTGCAAGTGGTATTCTTGGTGTAATGATCAAACGTTGACAATAAGTCATGTCAAATAATAAGCCTATCTTTGGATCGGGTTATTATTCACATGTAAACTATATAATTGTCACACATTTATCACCACAAGTATGTGTGCAATTCGGCCAAGTATTAACCTTCCTTTGGGCCGGTTAATACTCGCATGAATGTACACACACAAACATCCGACATCCCTCATAGGCTATCTACGCAAGAGATGTCACTTCGGCGACATCTTGTTTCAATGAGTCTACTTAGAATATTGGACAACTATTGCTAGTCATAAAAGGCACCAAAAAATTGAATGTTGACTAAATTTTATAAAACTGAATCATGTCCAAAACTTTATATACATGCATATTCATAAGACTATTACTCAAATAAAGTAATCAAAAGCATAATCATGAATTTCAATTTGGCAAAATTGGATATTATCACTATAATAAAATTCATGAAATAATCTACGGAGGATATGCATCCAAAGATAATATCAAATAATGCATAAGGATTACTTTAAATAGAATAATCTATAGAAGGTCAAATATATGCATTAACAGATTATATCAAATAATCCATAAGGATTATTTTAAATAAAATAATCTACCGAAGACAAAATCCTAATTTTAATTTGAAAAACAATCATATATCTTAAAGATATCTCATTTAATCATATGCATGTGAATTTCTTTACATGATTCAAACAAATATTCTTAATTTGACTAAACTGAGCATTGTCAACATAATAAAATTCACGTTGAAAATATGCATCCAAAAGAAAACTGAAAATATTAACTCCAAAATATATATCCAAAATTGAACATATTTGATCTAACCTGAGCATTATCATCACCTCTTTCCTCTTTAAATATCAAAATATCTAAAGAAAATCCTTTTTTTTTTCTTTTTTTTTGTTAAAAAGGAAATAACCCAACTTTAGACCAATTCACATATACGAAGATAAATAACGAAATAACTCGTCCTGAGACTCATCCATCGACTGCCGGAAAACATATACGAAGCAAACGATGAACTTATCAACAAAAATAACCCCAAATTCACATTCATGACAAAACTCCACAATCCGAAGTTGCATCACCATCTGCAAAATCGTGTACAACTCCCATATTGCAACAAACCCTTGTGTGGCCCCTTAATAGTTACTTCACAACTCCCACATGATTGATTTGATTGGTTTAAAAAAACCATAAATAATCTAAAAGTAAAAGAAAAAAAAATATAAGGGAGTCTTGAACGAAAATTTAAAAAATTGTTGGTAACAATTTGAACATTCTCTCTTTCCTTGATCGAACAATCAAAACTTAAAATTAAATGAGATGTAATTATCTAGGGTTCCTGAACAACAACAAAAATTAAATCTAAATCTTCAATCTCATAAATCAAACAAGGAGGCTTTGATACCACTTGTTAGAAAATTTATTGTGCCATATCGATTCATGAGATGAAGAACATAAATTAAATTGATTGCGGAAGCGTACCTGAATCCATTGTCTTTACTTGACGGATCTGGAAGCACACATCTCTTTATGGGGTTTGATCTTCCAACCCGCTACGGCCCTTAATAACAAAGATGAAATCCTTGTTCCTCTCTTTGTTGATGGGAATACAGAAAAGAATAGAGAAACCCTCTCTTTGGTGGCCGTATGAGTTGGGGACCATAACCCTAATGAATACACACACACACACACACACACACACACACACACACACACACACACACACACACACACACATATATATATATATATATATATATATATATATATATATATATATATATATGTGTTGATATTTCTAATTTGGCCCCTCATCAAATTAGAATTATCTCCGGTATCTACACATTAATTCCATGACAATTATACCCTTAAGCCAATTTCCAAATAGACCACTTTAATTTGGATTAATTATTTAGATAGCCCAAACACAATTAATTTTACATGTATGGCCCCTTAATTATTGAATAATTCCAACATTTACCTAATATGATATATTTATAATTAAATAATTGTAATTCAAGTGGTTAAGATGGGAGGCATTTTTCTTTATTGCTTGAGTTCTAGTCCAAAGAATGACATTCTTTTAAAACAATTTCATATTTCATTTTAAAAAAAAATTAGGCACGTGCAATACTCGTGCACATTACTAGTATTAGGATTTGCAACAAAAGTTAAAAATTCAACAACAACAAAATTCCTTTAACAATCTAAAAGAGAAAGCAACAAAATTAGTTAAAGTTTGTTTCTCTTGCAGTATAAAGCAGATAAACAGAAATAAATTGGACATGAAACATAACTTATACTCTAACAACTAAGTCAAAAGAATCGCTAAAGGTAAACAGGTTTGATATTTGATATTAGGATTTGCTTGATAAACGTACATGTTCTTGAATTAAAATATACAAGATGTAACCATTCAGGTATCTACAGACAACATTTACCATTCAAGCCCATAGAGCACAGGATGTTGAAAATCTCATGATTATACAAATTTATAGCAAGAATATGTATGTTTTGGGATATATGTGTATATTTTATTTTTCCTTTGGGATATATGTATATACTCCTACAGAAACTTGAGATGGATTTATAATGTAGATCACTGACTCCTTTTGGTTGGAGAAAGCTGGTCAGAGCCACGCTCATACGCATCCTGTGGGTGTTGGATGGAGTTCCCAATCTTATATAGAGAGCACCTCATAGTGCGACGAGTGTCATCTATATGTCGGAGAAGTTCGACAAATTGAAGGCGGCAAAAGTGACTCGACTTGAGTGCGTGTTAGAAAATTTGAAAGACTGAGTGGTATTGTTAGATTATATTTGTAATATAAATATGGCCCATAAGTCCAAATGTAGACACTATATATATTGTAACAAATTCTAGCAATGAGAACAAGGCATTATTATTTCCTATATGGTATCAGAGCCAGCTTTCCAAACACATGCTTTCCAAGGGGCTTGGCGAGGATGCACAGGTAGATGCAGAAGTATTGACAGGAGAGTCAGCTGGGGGTGATACGGATACTACTGATGATACAGGGGATACAGTGTTGCCAGAGGTGCCCGACGAGGTAGTATTGGGAAGAGGAATGAGAAAGAAATCACAGCCAGTGCGATTACAGGATTTTGTGACGAATGATGTTCGAAGTAAAAGTCCCCCCTTCACCACAGTTCATCTGTTCCCGTCACTTCCTCAGGTACTTCGTATCCTCTAACACAATTTCTAAGTTATGACATATTTACTGCTGGACACAGAGATTTTCTTGCAGCTATCACTGCAGGTGTTGAGCCTACTTCATATCGCCAGGCCTCGCAAGATTCGGGCTGGCATGCGGCTATGCAAACTGAAATACAGGCTCTGGAAGATAATGGAACATGGAGTCTTGTCGATTTGCCTCCTGGGAAGAAAGCATTAGAAAGTAGATGGGTGTACAAAATAAAGTACAAATCCGACGGCAGTGTGGAGCGCTTAAAGGCACGACTGGTTGTGTTCGGTAATCATCAGGTTGAGGGGATCGACTATTCAGAGACATTTGTCCCGGTAGCTAAGATGCCTACAGTTCGGGCGTTCTTGGGTGTTGCAGCTGTGAGAGGCTGGACTTTGCACCAAATGGATGTACACAATGCTTTTCTTCATGGAGATCTGACAGAAGAGGTGTATATGAAGTTGTCGCCAGGTTTTTCGCATAGTGAACCCAACAAAGTGTGTTGCCTGCGTAAGTCGCTATATGGATTGAAACAGGCACCGCGTTGTTGGTTTGCTAAGCTTGCTGCTTCTCTGATATCCTATAGATTTATTCAATTTCATTCCGATTATTCCCTTTTCTCTCTTTTTAAAGGGAAGGTAGAGTTGCATGTTTTGATCTATGTGGATGACATGATTGTGTCTAGTAATGACACAGGTGCTTTAGATGCTTTCAAAAAGTAGCTTAGTTTTTGCTTTCACATGAAGGACCTTGGTGTGTTGTAGTACTTTCTTGGCATAGAGGTGGCTCGGAGTGCAGAAGGAATTTCCTTGTGTCAAAGGAAGTATGCTTTGGACATCATTTCAGAATGCGGCTTGATGGTGTCTCGTCCTGCTGGCTTTCCCATGGAGCCCAATCACAAGCTGGCAGAATCGACTAGTCCAAAGATGACGGATGCAGAGACTTATCGGAGGCTGGTTGGGAGGTTGATTTATCTATCGTTTATTCGCCCTGACTTAGCCTATGCTGTGCATATTTTGTCTCAATTCTTACAGGAGCCTCGACAAGATCATTGGCATGCTGCTTTGAGAGTTGTCAGATATCTCAAACATGCACAGGGACAGGGTATTCTTTTGAAAGCTGATTGTGATCTCCGTCTTTCTGGTTGGTATGATTCCGACTGGGCCAGTTGTCCCTTGACTCGCCGCTCTGTTACAAGCTGGTTGGTGTTTCTGGAGGGGTCTCCTATTTCTTGGAAGACCAAGAAGCAATAAACTATTTTCCGATCTTTTGCTGAAGCTGAATACCGATCTCTTGCTGCGCTTGTTTGTAAGTTGAAATGGTTGAAGGAGTTATTGGTGTGTTTGGGCGTTCGCCAGGAGTCTGCTATGTCGGTGTATTATGACAGTCAGTCAGCCCTGCACCTGCCTCAGAACCCGGTATTTTATGAGCGCAGTAAGCATATTGAGGTGGATTTGCATTTTGTTCGAGATGGCACCGTAATAGCCTCGCATGTTCCTACTTCTTCTCAACTGGCTGACATCTTCACCAAGCCCCTTGGAAAGCATGTGTTTGATTCTTTACTTCCCAAGTTAGGCATTTGTGACTTACATGCTCCAACTTGAGGGGGGGTGTTAGATTATATTTGTAATGTAAATATGGCCCATAAGTCCAAATGTAGACACTATATATATTGTAACAAACTCTAGCAATGAGAACAATGCATTATTATTTCCTACAGGTATACACTAGTTTTGTTCCAGAAAGGCTCTGTCACGAAAGTATAATTTTTTAATATACCTTTAGCATACCGTACCGGTATACTGTCGATATATCGGTGTCGGGGCTGAAGTTAAAAATTAGTGCTTTATTAACACCGTTAGAACTAAATTAACGGTCCAGATGCTTATGGGTTTTGTCTTTTCTAATCCTAATCCATAGTCATCACAAGATCATATGTAAGATAGAGATCAAAGGAGAGAATTCTCAAAAGTTTGCAACTTTCAAAGAAGATAAAAAAATTATTTGGGGCTATTTCGAAAAGAGTCGGTGATTGATTCTCGGCATCTCTATCTTCGGTAACTTTTTGTAATACGTTTTCATTGCTTTGAGTAGTAGTGGTGATCCGATTGGATCAGTGGAGAAGTTTGTATATGGTGTAATATTCTATTTCATTAGTGAAGGGTTTACCAGGGTGGACTCCGATCGTTCCGTGGTTTTTTTTCTTTTGAGTTTTCCACGCAAAAGAGATTGTGTTAATTTGGTTTTCAGTGTGATTTTGACAAGTTGATTTTGTGCCTTTTTGTTTTGTTTTTTCACAGCCTCTTGGTTGGGAGAACAGTTTCCGTATTTCATTCCCAACATAGTGGTAATAGAGCTTTGGTTTCAGAGTAGTATCAGGTGTAGGTGTTGACAATCAAACTAAGTAGAAGAGATGGATGCGAAGCCAGTGCGCGTGGTAACATAAATGGTCTAATTACCACTATTAGCGGAGCAAGATGAAAAAATTGATGTTCGTCAAGAAGTTGCATCTTTCGGTATTTGCTTCCGAAAAGTCCAGTGATAAATTCAATGAGGACTATAATTTAGAGCATATACAGGTGTGGGTATATCAGGAAGTTCGTGGATAAAAATGTGTAAAATTACTTCGCCAATATTGAGCAAACAAGGACATTATGGAAGAAGTTGGAATCCTTGTACACGAAGAAGACCGAGGTAAACAAGTTGTTCATGATCTAACAGATGATGGATCTCAGGTACAAGGATGGTTCGTCCATTACAAACACTTGAATGATTTTCGGGGCGTGGTTGACCATTTATCTTCTATGGGGGTGAAGTTCGACGACGAAGTACATGGACTTCGGTTGTTGTGTACATTGTCAGACTCGTGGGAAGTCATACGAGTGTCCATGATCGCTTCTACTCCAGAAGGTGTGGTTAGTTTGGAGTTTGCCAAGACCAGGATGTTGAATGAAGAGATACGGAGGAAATCTTGAGGCATGTCATTCATATCTCATTCAGAGATGCTTGTTTCAGAGAGCCGAGGTGGGATAAAAGCAGTAGTCCGAACGTTGGTATAGATAAGAGCAAAGGCAAGTCCAAGAGTCGGTATAATGACTCTGAGTGTTACCATTGTGGCAATAATGGCTAAATCAAGCAGAATTGTTTCACTTGAAAGAGAGAGAAGAATGGCAACAAGGAAAAACAAGTTAAGAACACAACACCGGTCGCCTCAGTACATGGAGGCAATATCATTATTGTAAGTGATGAGGTTATTATGGACCTCGCATGTGATGACAATTATTGGCTGGTGGATTCAGGTGCTTCGGCGTACATATCTCACAATAGGGCACTATTTGACACATACATAACAGGTGAATGCAGAGCGTTGAAGATGGACAACGAGAATGTGTAAAAAGTTGTTAATATAAGAGATGTGTACTTGAAAACAAATACAAGAGCAACTCTTGTGCTCAAAAGTGTTTATCATGTCTTCGATCCGTTTCAACCTTGGTGGGAAGGTTGGATGACGAGGATTCTTCAATCTCTTTGAGAATTATCAGTGAAAGCTTTCCAGAAGTTTGTTGGTGATTGTCAGAGAAAACAAAAAATTCGGTCTCTATTATATGGTAGGGAGCGCACAAGAGATTAACACAGTCAGTGATGCGTTCTACCGAATTGTGACACAAGCGACTTAGCCATATCAGCGAGAAAGAAATGATGTTTTTATTGAACAGAAAAGTGATTACAGAACTGAAGTCTACAAAATTGGAGATGTACATGCACTACATGGTTGGAAAGCATATGGTGTCTTTTCAAAGTCATCCATCTTCATGGAAGCCGGCGCTGCTCGAGTTGATTCACTCGGACGTCTGTAGTCCAATAAAGGTAAAAATTATTGGTGGCGCTTCTTATTTTGTACCTTTTATTGATGATTATTCCAGAAAAGTTTGGATATATGCTATAAAGACCAAGGATCAGGTGTTGCCTACTTTCAAGGAGTTTCAAGTCTCCGTTGAAAGAGAGACGGACAAGAAGTTGAAATGTATTCGGTCCGACAATGGCGATGAATATATTGATCCTTTTGATGCTTATGGCAAAGAGCACGAAATTCGACACCAGAAGTCTCCGCCAAAGACGCCTCAACTCAATATAGTAACAAAGCATATGAACATAATACCAATGGAGAGGGTACGATGTTTGCTTTCAAAATTAAACTTATTGGGCACTTATGTTGGAAGAAAACTTGTTACTTGGAGGAGCAAGAAACGAATCTAGTGGTGAGACAGAATATAGAGGTATGACTCCGTGTTTGTGAGATGATGTGGCTACATAATCGGATGGCAATCTTGGTGTCCCATACGCTGAGCCGTTATCTATGCATTATGACAATCACACCATATTATTCCGTGGTGAGCACATCTAATAATATAATAGCACATGGTAATATAAGCCAGAAAAAACTAATCAAACAATTGAGAAATATTATTAAGATATAATTAATTGGACAGATTCACCATTCACCACTGCCATGCTGAGGCCGTCCTGAATAATTTCTCAAAAAAGTGTTTTGACAGAGCTTTATTGCTACAATAAAAAGCAACAGTTTCAGGCCCATAAAAAGCATTCTTACTCCAGACCACAATGTAAGCCACCGTGCACAGCATTAACTAACACACATAATACACACCAAGGTTTGGTAGCAATACCACACTTTGTCGTGCTCTTTCAATATCATCAATGCTTCATAACTGTTGCAACTGTCATCTTACTGTTCACAAATTAATTTGTTACCCTCAGGAAGCAGCAAATTGTAGCAATACCACACTGGAAAAGTAACTTCCATACACAGCATGAGCATATACTATAGGAAATGCAGATAGAACCAGCAGAATGGCTGCAGATAGAAATTGGATAAGAGGGATACATTATCTCATTGATTACACTTGTATCTTTTTCCCTCTTTGTTTGGGGAACAAAACTGAAAAATAAACATATATATGCAGTAACCTGGCAAAGATATCGTGAACTTTGATCTCCCTATACAAACTGGTACCTTGATAATTTAACCTGGGTTCTGGTAAACTATAGTCTGGTGAAGCAAGCTTTTGATCAAGCAAACAGCGCCCCCGGAATAAGTATTGGAGCTGTTGCATCGTATATTAACCTTCAAATAATCCCATGTTTACACAAGAAATCACACCTTGGCTCGTTTAAGGTAAACCATCACCCCAATGCTTGTCAGTACAACTGCACCTGCCACGACTCCAGTTTTGAGAGAGAACCACCCACTTCTTTGGGCAAAAGCAAGGTCAGGTGTTGATCCTGTTTCCTCCTTCATTGTATCCGTGCTGTCAATATGCAGCCTGAGAACCTAGTATAAACAAGTGGGGTGACTAAACAATAAATCATAAACTTCTGTTACAGATAATGCCTTCCAATCGACCACTAAAAGATTATCCCAGATGTATAGGAGACAGTTATACTATTTGAATTGCACATATGGAGCATCCCTTACTGAGCTCTGGCATCAGTCAAATCAATAACAATGGTGAGATGAAAAATACTAATCGGTTTTGGACCCTTATGAATACCAGTATAGACTGTTTCGGCTGTTTCATATCGAGTCTAGCGGAGTCTAGGAGTTCTCTCGGAAAGCCAAAAAAAGTAATAAAAACTAGAAGAAAAAAATATTTGATACATTTAGGCATGATTTTATATATTATTTGTTTTCCCCGTCAGCTTTGAATAGAATAATCAATGTTTTGAGAGCCGAACCGGAGAAGGCAACGGTTGAGAGGTTCAACCGAGTCCCAACTGTGGTCGAAGCGGGATTTTCAGAAAATATAAAAGTTTATAGACTACAAAAGGAAAATAAGTTTCTTGTCAACTAAAAAATATATCTTCTGTTAATCTACCATAAGTAAAGTTTGTAGGACCGTTGAGCACCTCTAGAAGGGGGGTGAATAGAGTGAGTGCGAGTGCAGCAAAAAATAATCACCAATTTAAAAAATTATAAACAGATAACTATGACGATGAATAAGAGACAGTAAATAAATATAGCAAGAGATAGAGAGATCAAACTCAGTGATACAGCGATGTATACTGGTATCCCTCTGAGAGGACTAATCCAGTCTCGAGTACTCTTGCTCGATGTTAATCCACTAAGGCACAAGCTAATTGAGAGCTTGCAGTCTCTTACAACACCGTGCATGGTGACAAGTGCACGACCAACTTCACAACACCGTGCTTGGTGACGAACGCACGACCGGCTCCACAACAGAGATAGTTTCTGTACTTTGAACAACCTCTTTACAACTCTTGAGAACCAAAAGACTCTAGATCGAATAGATATTACTTGCTTTTGCCTAAGAGAAGTGTAGGTGTGATATGAAAGATTTTGATCGGATGAAGACACTTATTGAATAGAGAAAAGAAGATGAAATTGATTGAGTTATTTGGAATGAGAAATTCTCTTCTATTTATAGGTGTTTTCTGGGACCGAACTCGGGCAGAGTTCTGACAAGAGTTCTGATGCAAAGATTTCGCAGATGAACGTTGCAGAAGATTTCATGCAGATTTGGAGGCAACAAATATTTAAAATCAAACTGACCGAACTCGGGCCGAACTCGGTTTGAGTTGTCTCAGTAAAACTGTAAGACATTTGTCAAATTCTGTTGCGGAATAGAAATGAACTTTTTGGTGGGTGGAATATGGATAGGTAGGCTGTATAGAAAAGTGGACTATAATTAACCTAAGCCAGTATTATCCCGTCGATCTTACAATTTATATCCTCGACTCGATAAAGATAAAATACATAAATAAATTGTAAAATGACTCGGACTAGATTCCAATGAAAATAAGCTTCAGAATGATGATTTACGTGCTTGCTGATGCAGTAGTACGCTTGTTGATATTGATTTCACAAGACCTGAAATGATTAGCAGCAGTTCGTATATTTTGTGTATTGACTTAAATTTATGTCGATTATTAAAATCGGGTGTGACCATGGAATGGGCCAATAATCTCCCTCATTTTGATAATTGACAAACTTGAGTCTATACCAAAATATATCTAAATAGAACAAATAAAATTACCTGAAAAAATGGTTTTGGTTTTGGTATTCTTTCTTTGATTGTTGATTTTGGTATTGTGCTCATTCTCCCCATTTGTCAATGAAAAAAATGGTTTTGGCTCCCCCGTAATGTGTGAGGCCGACAATGTTCATCAAACAGACAGTAATACTAGAGAGAGAACCAAAAAAAATAACAATATTGTCACAAATAATAAGTGCATAAAAGAAATAACTAGTAGTGGAATACTGAAAATGTCATACTAAAAGAAAGATACAACCATCACAAACATCACAAAGTGCTAATAAATGTCTAACTGTAAAGTTTAGACATAAAAAAAACTACATCAGAGATCATCATCTATCAGACCCTATCCAAAATCCACTAGCTCAAGTCCTCATCACATCGAAGTGTCATCACCTCCAGGAGCATCTGGTGGAAAATATGCAGCAGTAGGATCGAAGTGAGAAAATATCGCCTCATCGTCGAACCTGGGTCCAGGGAAGCTGGGGTGATGAAGTATGGTAACTGGATGTGATGGGTTATGAGAGAGACTCCAGTGAAGATTAGCAATGCTGTTCCGCAACACCTGAGCCTGGGTGATATGGCGGAACTCTGAGTCAAGATAGCCCTGAAGTCGTGCTGAGAGGGCAACGAAATCATCAAAGCGCTGATAGAAGCTAGGGTCAAAATCTGAAGCAGGGGCTGGAGCAGCAGCAGCAGAAGGAGCCTCGGGGTCAGCATCTGGAATAGGCTCAGCACCAGAAGGCAGAGGAGTAGGATATAACCTAGACCTACTGAGCTCTATGACAGTGGAGGAGTAAGGACAGGTTTGAAGATCGATTTCAAACCTCCTAAAAATAGAAGCCAAATGCATAGGATAGACGAGGTTGCATCCTGCATTTCTGCAGTTAAGCATCCAAGCCATCATAGTCTTGGGAACAGAAAATGGAATGCCAAAGTGAATGTGGTACATGGCTGACAATTCCAGGAAGGTAATCTCATCAGAGGATCCCTTCTTTAGAAGAAGAACAGAGAATACAAACCTATGGAGTTCATAGAAGTTTTGGTTAAGATGCTTGGAGTAAACTCTTCTAGGAACAGGTTTGGGATGGCACATAAGTTCTTCACCAATAGGGCTTGTTCATCACCACTTGATGATGATTCTTCATAATCATTGCATGTAGATTTTCTGGCTTGAACTTTAAAGGCGATAGATTTTTCTTTTGGGGTCACTTCTTCAAACTCTTGCAGATCAAGCTCATGGGTCATGAGCTTGCCCATCAGTGTTTCCAGAGACATGGTGGTGAGATCGTTTCCTTCAATGATTGCTGTTGCCTTTGGGTTCCAGTTTTTGGTTAGAGCCCGTAGCACTTTTCTAATTTTCTCATGATTACTGTAATCCTTACCAAGAGATTGCAAAGGATTAGTAATATCAAGGAAACGTGTGAACATCTGTGTAATTGACTCACCGGATTTCATCTTAAAAGATTCATACTCCTGTGTTAGTCTACTGATTTTGGATTCCTTCACTTGGGAAGTACCTTTATAAGTTACCTCAAGAAGTTTCCAAATCTCATGAGACGTCTTACAGGTTGAAACTCTGTTGAATTCCGTTTTGTCAATTGCATAGAACAGTACGTTGATGGCACGAGCATCTAGACTAGCCTTTGCTTTTTCAGCCTCTGTATATTTGTCGCGAGGCTTGTCTACAAGCAGGCCATCAACTACTGTAGGTGCCGGTTTCTTATAACCATCAACAACTATAGACCAAAGATCAAAGTCAAGAGACTTTAAAAAGAAAGTCATCCGTATTTTCCAGTAGGTATAGTTTGTACCATCAAATAGTAGAGGTCTATTTGTGGATTGCCCTTCACCGTGAATATTGATTTCACGGCTGCCATATATACTCTCTGAGGTTTGTTATATTAGAATATAACATGCTCTGATACCAATTGTAGGACCGTTGAGCACCTCTAGAGGGGGGTGAATAGAGGAGTACGAGTGCAGTGAAAAATAATCACCAATTTAAAAAATTATAAACAGATAACTATGACAGTAAATAAGAGACAGTAAATAAATATAGCAAGAGATAGAGAGATCAAACTCAGTGACACAGCAATGTATACTGGCATCCCTTTGAGAGGACTAATCCAGTCTCGAGTACTCTTGCTCGATGTTAATCCACTAAGGCACAAGCTAATTGAGAGCTTGCAGTCTCTTACAACACCGTGCTTGGTGACAAGTGCACGACCAACTTCACAATACCGTGCTTGGTGACGAACGCACGACCGGCTCCACAACAGAGATAGTTTATGTATTTTGAACCTCTTTACAACTCTTGAGAACCAAAAGACTCTAGATCGAATAGATATTACTGGCTTTTGCCTAAGAGAAGTGTAGGTGTGATATGAAAGATTTTGATCGGATGAAAACACTTATTGAATAGAGAAGAGAAGATGAAATTGATTGAGTTTTTTGGAATGAGAAATTCTCTTCTATTTATAGGTGTTTTCTGAAACCGAACTCGGGCAGAGTTCTGGCAGAGTTCTGATGCAAAGATTTCGCAGATGAACGTTGCAGAAGATTTCATGCAGATTTGGAGGCAACAAATATTTAAAATCAAACTGACCGAACTCGGTCAGAGTTTGGACCGAACTCGGGTCGAACTCGATTTGAGTTGTCTCAGTAAAATTGTAAGACATTTGTCAAATTCTGTTGCAGAATAGAAATGAACTTTTTGGTGGGTGGAATATGGATAGGTAGGCTGTATAGAAAAGTGGACTATGATTAACCTAAGCCAGTATTATCCCATCGATCTTATAATTTATATCCTAGACTCAATAAAGATAAAATACATAATAAATTGTAAAATGACTCGGACTAGATTCCAATGAAAGTAAGCTTCAGAATGATAATTTACGTGCTTGCTGATGCAGTAGTACGCTTGTTGATATTGATTTCACATGACCTGAAATGATTAGCAGCAGTTCGTATATTTTGTGTATTGACTTAAATTTATGTCGATTATTAAAATCGGGTGTGACCATGGAATGGGCCAACAAAGTTTTCATGTAGAAAAATTTAACAATAATTTAACTTGTTATGGTTATTCATGAAACAGCATACAATACAAAATTATTAGGAAACAAAATGAAGAAAAGGACAAATACACCTAAAAGTTATAGTTTTAAGTTTTAGCACAAGATTGAGTAGAACTGTAAAAGAGGACTAACATTTAAGAAAGAAAACTAAAATTAGGGGAAATATGATGTGCAGAATGCCATAATCTATATAAAAAAAAACATCTGTAGCCATAATCTATATTAAAAAAAAACATCTGTAGCCGTGCTCCAACCGTATTGGAGGTAGGCTTATGGTGGCCTGAGGATGTAGTCGACTTCAGCATCTTACTGTTTGAGAGAGATGGGATGTTTGTTCAAGAGAGAAAAGGTGGAGAGAAGCAAATGAAAAGAAACGAAGCGGATAGAACAAAGAGGGATTAAAAAATTAGGGCCGTTGTTGATTGGGTTTCATTTGGAAACTTAGAACCACCAGTTCCAGGTTTTCATGTTCAACTGGCCGGTCCAGTTCTCAGAACATTGGGAATAATAGCGATAGTGATGGAACTTTGTGAATTAGAATGGAATGATATTAAGATGGATGCATTTGGTGAATTACAGATGCACAACACCACAAATGATAATGGTTGCAGAGTGTGGATAAGCAATCTTATCAGCACACTATAGCATGTCAATATTGACACTATTTTTCCCCCATACTTCCCTTATTTCTTTTAAATTTTGTCTTTATTGACTTGACTGGGAAAGAGAGCCCTATCAGCCGGCATCGGTATCTATGGAGTCGGTACCGAATCGGGACAGACCAAAACCGATATAGTACAACCTCTCACTGATTGATAGTGCAAACCTACGTTGTCATCGTGTATCAAATTGCTTGTGTATTATATCGTATACCGTATGATACAATAACTCTATGACTTCAGATCTATAATTCAAATCCATTTAGGATCATGATTTAATATAACTTTCTCATAGTTTTTTTGTTTCATCTTTATTGGTCTATTTAGTTCTAAAATACATATTCTTAAGTATACAGTACATGACTCAAGTGAAAAAAACCACACTACCTATCAGCCTATATGTTTCGTATCGGAACAACCAATACATAATGAAATGGTGTATATCATATTGTATCATAAGATATACATCGTGTATTGTAAGATACTAACAACAGCTTCAAACGTGGAGGTACACCTACGTTATATGAGGTGATTTCCCTATAGCAAACCTGGAGGTACCGACTCCAGCGATCTGCAGTATCGATGAGATCAGTATCGAAAACGATAAGGTTCTTCCATGTTTGGAGTTGGTATTATATCATTCAGGAAAATTCCAAGTCAGTCATCTCCATGGTGCATTAACCCAGAGTGTGAAAGGAATGACAGACCAAAAGTTTGCAATTTTCCTATACGATGCAACACCAACTTCCGATTACATTTTCACTGCCATCCCAAGCCTGTATAAAGGGGAGGATCACATTAAGTAGTTGACAGCCATCGTAAAACTTTGTCCGATCACTATGAAATGAATCCTAACATAATTAGGGGCATGCTAATGTTGGATGGGGTCATTGGACCTTAACAGATAATGGAAGACGAGGATTCAAATAGTGAGCTCCAAAATTTAGTGATAAATGCTTAGTTGGTGTTGTTCTTGCTTATGCAATTCGGTCTAAAAGTTCATACATAATGTGAGTGTAGCAATTTTCCAATATCAATGTTGCTTAACTGCAGATAAAAGAATTACCTTCCACCCTGCTAGCTTGGCATGGTTGACAGCTCCAATAAGATCACCATCTGTTGCAAGCAGGACCTTATCACCTTCATCATCTTCATACTGCATACCAAAAAATGATAACGAACCATAGCTAATAAAATAATTAGCTAATAACTCATCGTGAAAGAGTTCAATAAACTCACCAACAATTGAATCTTATCCCCGTTACTTTCAAACCCTAATCTCTGCATGACTGCAGACACAAGTTCTACTAGGCTCTCCGTACCTGGAAAGGAAGCACATGCATTGGAAACTCGTCCTTGTTATATCAAATTTACTTGCTAGAGTCATGATGGAAACACTAAATGCGATACTCACCCCAATTGAATCTATGCACACGTCTTCTGGAGTCCTCAAACTTGAAGGCAAATGAGTTTCCAAGGAGAGATGGGTACATAGATTTTCCAGGTTCTCCATATTCTGATGTCATTAATGTAGTAAGCTCACTGCATATGTACACGTACAACTAGTAGCTTTAGAAGCAAGTCAACTACATGTTTTAAGAAGCAGAATTTTATTAGATAACATGTAACAACAAACAGGAGCAAAAGAGAGGACCTATGGGTGTCATATTCCTCATCTGGTGGATCCAGCGCAAGGGCCGAGTCCCAAAACTTTTGCATCATTGTGTCTGCCATGTCATTTACAGCTCCAGTGCCTCCCTCAATCTTCAAGGAGCAATTCATGGATTTAGGAAAATATTGAACTCAGAAGTATGGAGACCACAAATATTATGCTAGATGTCATGTCACACACCCTTCTGACTCTTGATTTGGCTATTGTTTCGAAGAAACATGCAAATAAGACTTTTTTTACAAATCAAATAACATGAATGAGTTGAAATATGTATATTACATCCTTGTAAGTCATTATTCAATAATAGCTTGCTTGTGTGTGTCTAATCTTCCATTGACTGTTATCATATTGCATGTAGGTATCGGTTCATAATTCATGTTCTAAGTGTGTAGTACATGTCCCTAAAATACTTTAGCCAAACAATTTTGAGTGACGACCATTTTTTGAGAAAAGAGTGGGCATCAGTAAGGGTAATTTTACATTATTAAAAAGTAAAAACAATTTATGATACAACAAACATACCGGGGAATTTTAGTCTTACCATGGATATAGCGGCATGACTTATTTGCAATACATCCAAGCAGGCAGCAACATTTCCATCTGCTAGGGGAATACAGTCGACTGACATACAGCACACTAATATCTTCCATTAAAAATAGAAAACAATTGCTTACCTCCATCTAGGACAGGAAGATGCAAGAATTTTCCATCATGCATTACATGCAGAGAGTCAAGGATTGTTGTATCCAGTGTTGCACACTCAGGATTTGGAGTCATTACCTTATTAAAAAAATAAACTGATTAACAAATAGAAAATATATCCCATAATTAAGAAACTAACCCAATGAATGAAAAATCATATTAATCTAATCGATTTCAATTTGGATCTTCATACTAGTTTGTATAACCTTATTCATTATGAATGTTCCCAGAAATATACTAAAAAGGTCCTAATGGTGTTAGCAACCTGTCAATTATCAGAATAAACTAATATATGAAAGCAGGTAAAAATGAAGCAATTTGCATGGACAGAAGCTTGTGAGGCCACCCAGGTGCTTGACTAAGACGACAGCTTTGGATACTTATACCTGCCATATTGGCTCAGAAATAATCAGTTACAGCACCACAAGCATATTTCTCTACCATTCTATCATCTTCAAACCTTTCGTCAATCCTTGACCAATCTCATTTCCTATTCATCAAGGGATTTTTATAACCTCCATCTTTATTATAGTACGACACCTTGCTAACTGATCTTTCAGTACAGTAGCTTGTGAGGCCACCCAGGTGCTTGACTAAGACAACAGTTGTGGATACATATACCTGGAATATTGGCCCACAAATACTCAGTGACATCACCTCAAGCTTATTTTTCCCGCCATTCTATTATCGCCACACCTTTCGTCAATCCTTCACCAATCTCATTTCCTATAAATTAAGGGATTTATAAAACCTTCATCGTTTATTACAGTTGACACCTTACTAGTTGATCTTCACACCTCTCAACAATCCTTCACCAATCTCGTTTTCCATTAGTCGAGGGATTTCTCAAGTCTTCATCTTTTAGCATACTATGACACCTTGCTCACATTCTTTGCCCAGAGAATCTCATGAAAAAGGGAGGCTGAAGCTTTTGGAATTTGAATTGGTTTTACCATCTGCAAAACCTTATTTGTCCAAGATCTGTCATTGCTACTCTTGCTGTTACCTTGTGGGTTTCTGGAATAAAGTACTTGGAGCCTAAAATATGTCCTTATTTCAGCAATTGATTCCTCCCCATCTGAATTTTCTAGTAACTAGGCTGCACAACTTGTGAACCCTTGGGAAATCAAGATACAGTGGCAAAACCGACGAGGAAATTTTCGTTCCAGAAGGCACAAAATTGCACAGAAAAAAGAAAAAAAATAGAATACTAATGTTACCCTTTGGTGAAATTTATATTCTGCAGTGCAAATACTGCAGCTAGCTATTGTTCCAAAGAATAACGAGTGCCATAAACATCACATATTTGATATTTTGATTATAAAAAATTTGCTTACAAATCTTACTTCTACATGATATTAAGATAAAGTAATCGGAGAAACCTCACATATTCGATAATCAAATATTGCACATTTTTTTTATTTTGCGATACAAACGTCTTCCAGAAAACTTCACTAAATTAAATTCTGATGAATAATCAGCATTCATAAGCAAGTAGCTCGTGTGCAAAACCATGTGACATCTAAAATGCTATAAATACTTGGTAAAACACTATGTTGCCACCAAATAAAATAACACAGGACAACCAAGTGATTCTTGTAGACCATCAAAAGCATCCCACAGCAAGAGCAAGCAATAACCATGCAAAAACATATAAATATACCTTTTCCACATGAGTCAGTTCTGGAGAAAGGTTTTGAGCCACCACTCGCATAAGCACATCCTTCGAACTGCAGAACATTGCAGTAGAAAGCGATCAATGATAACTCAAAAGAAATAACTAGTAAAGAGAAATACCAACTAATGAAGGTTACAGCAGACAATATCAAATTCACACTTTATTTGAATTAAAAACCGTACGTCAGGATTCCTTGAATCCTGCTTCCTGTCACAATAACCACTGAATTAACTCGAAGCTCACGCATCTTTTTTGTTGCAACATAGACAGGATCTGACGGTGATACAACTGGAACTCTGCAAATATGGAAGTTGCAAAAGGTCACAACAGAATCAACATTACACATGATTTATAACATCAAATAGCAAGGTCAACATAACCCACAATGGACGTTAATCCTACTTTGAGTTCTCTGTGATGATTGTTGACAGGGAAGGCTTAAACATCCGCTCCCGAAGGGTTTCTATAAAAGCATAAGGAGCTGCAAGGATTTAATGTAATACTGTCAAAATATTGCACATACAGACATGGGAAGTAATAACTTGTGTTATAGAAGTTTATGCAACTGGAACATTATAGGTCAGACAAAACACTGCCACACTGTGTGGTTTGTACTTGTAATTTCTATCTTACATGCTAACTTTATAAAAGGATTTACGACTATCATGCGAATATGCAAGTGGACTATAGTAGGCTACCTTGCACCTATAAATCGTAACAAACTTAAATGACTTTGTAGTTCAATTTTGTGCAGCTATGCATTTTGATCATTCTTCCCCACTCTACACTTTATAGGCAGTTCTATCTGGCATGACCTGCTCTTTATCTTTGCATCCGAGGAGTTATGCATTCATATGCATCATGCTATCATATCTTGTACATGTTCGTTGTGAAATGGGAAGTAGAGTATTAAATAAGATATAAAAAAGTGTCCTTGACTGGCAATCATTAATCACAATGATAATTTTAATGCGAGCTATATCTATCCAAGACTTACACTTTATGCTTCAATGCCTAACTGGCAGCCAGTAATCACAACAAGAATTTTGAGACTAAAGCAATAAAGCAAATGTACTTAAGCACACTTTATGAGTTCATTCATCAGTTATAAAAGAATATGGAATGCTCAAACTGAGTTTCATATTTAGCTTGCACTGTAGAGTTCAGCATGATGTAAAAAAATACAAATAATTTGATCAGTATCTTAGTGAAGCTATCTTTTGACAAAAGTAGATATCAGAGATCCATCCAGTTGAAATAAGGATACATGTATGGGATAGCCTTCTCACGTGGTGACAGTCTGTATCCAAACTCGCACATGTCTATGTGTGCATGTCCATAATCGTATACATGCAAGTATAATAGGAACACTTGATCATGTCTGAGTACATGTAAATCGTGTAATTAGCTATATCTCGTAAGGAGGACAAGAATCTCAAATATTCACCGTTCAACTATTTGGACCTTTTCCTTCCATTCAGCTCCATTAAGGACCATCTCTTCTACAATATTAACAAAAAAAGGGGGACAAATGCTGATAAGGATAGGAAATTTGGATATGACACCAGGCTAAGGTTTTGTTAATTAAACTTGAATCCTGGAATCCACCATAGTCTCTCTCTTTTATCTGTAGTGTATTGATGATGTATCCGACAAACTTCTATTTTTAATGGGATGTGTGACATATGTCCTGGGTATCCAGTCCGAATCGGAGAAAACTCATTGTGAATCAGTACATGCACCCAATTCAGGTGCTTAATGGGTTCTGAAGAATTTATGCTTCACAGGTTATAGGACATTTCACTTGCAGCATGGTCATAGGCATTACGAATTAGAATGGTGGAAATTTTGACAAAGATACCACAGAGATGAGTTGAAAGTGACAGATATCTCAACTCAACTGATATGTGCATTTTGGTTCCTTGTCTAAAAAGCAATATAAAATTTTAGTTTCGTTTTGAAGCATGATACCGAGTTACCGACAATGTGGTGGATCTGAGATAATACATATTTAAATCCACTTGAAAGTATGATAGTGGAGGCTATGGAGTATGGACAACTTGACCTGTTTCCCATATAATAGAACCTAAAAAGAATGTTTTATTTGAATATCTATCTTCGTGGAGTATAGATGGATCTGCATGTTGTGAGTATCAAACTAAGAGTAAAAATTCCATATGGACAATAAAAGAAAACTAAAGTGATCTGAGAGACCATTTGCACCACTCGACAGTTGTCATCAATAAACTAGAAAGAAGATTTATTAATTCAAGAGAGGATAAAGAATCAAATGCTTGACCTTTTAAATTTCTAGCAATCCAGGAAGAAGATTGTTTGATTTTGTAACTGTATGTACGAGATAGCATGTGAAGCATATATGTACATTAACCATCACAAACCTGAAAAGTTGCTGCCCCATTGTCGTTCAACTCCTTCCACAGCAGCTGCTATAGCGCTACCCTGCTCTGCTGCCTTTTCCATCCTCGAGATAGCATCATAAAGGCATTTTGTAATGTCTAGCATGGCAATAACCTCACCATTCTCTACCACAGGAAGGTGCCTGAATTTACCTGTCAACAAGAAAAAGAGATCCATTGCAGGTCAAATCCAATCAACAAATACAACAGTTCATAGTTAAAACTAAAGATGAAATGAAAGACAATTACACAAAGTTGATCATTTGCCCCCATTTGTTTCTCAAAGATCCATGTGCAGATAATTGAATGGACAAAAACAATGAGCCTTAAGTTGACTAAAGAATGTACACCAATTACAAAGCCTTTATCTTAAATGTTTGGGAGTTGACAAAAGTTGTACGACAATAACAACAAAGCCTGAATTCCAAAATAATTTTGGGTCAGATACATGCATCATTTTAGAATTAGTACGACAAAAAAGAGTACAAGATGTAGCTTTAGTAAAACATCAAGAAGAAAGGTAGTAGTTCACATTGATGGCTAAGAGATACTTAAGTTATGAGTGATCTAATTTTCTAATTAGGATTGATTAATCATGATGGATAGTTTGAGAAGGATGCTATTCACTGAATCAAAATGGGATGTTGAAGTCAAGAAGTGCTTTCTAGGTGCTTTTTGAAATTATAAGAAAAAATTCTACAAAGAAAGGAATTAGACCAGCCATGACTTATGGACTATAATGTAGTGCAGCTTAGAAATGACATGTCCAGAAGGGCTTAGCTAAAATGAGAATGTTGATATTGATTTGTGGCAATACATTAAAAGATTCATCAACAAATGAGTGTACCTGTGGAAAGTTGGAGGAGAGAGTTCGGACATGTGCAGTGAAGACAACAGAACAGAACCACCAATTTGAAGGGAATGATAGGATATAGTTAAAGAAGATGCTAGAGATGGGGGAGTAGACCTAAAATTTGAATTGAGGTTTTGAAAAAGGGTATGGCTTTATGGCCCTTCATGTGCTTTTGGTGTGGGGTTTTTTTTTAATTCCCAGGAAACCTGTAAATGGGAAAGTAATTACTGTGTTTGTTTCTTGTTCTAAATCTTTTTAACGGGGATTATCCCAATATTCCATAAAATATAAGAAACCTACTCTCAAAAACAAGTGGGTTTCTTATTTCCCATGGATGGAAGGAATTATTCTGGTTGGACTAGGGTCAATCAGGTCCAGGTTGGGTCAGCATACTTGTTGCATTGTGTCGGACACTACACGGGTACTCCAAAATACACTATAACAAAACCAAAATAGGTGTCATGTCCGTGTGGCATACCATACTTTGGCAAAATGTATTCATGTCCATACAACCTAAGAAATAGTGCTACAAACTAGTCAGGCAGTAGTTAGTATGTATAATATAACTAAGGAGCTATTTGGTTGTCCGCTAATCTAAATATCATGCAACATTCGTTATTTGTTAAGTGGGATTGCAAATACAGTGTTTGGCTGCCTGTAAAAGTTGTAGCGGTACTTACATAGTCAATATCTGAAATGTTGTAATTACTAATTAGGATGCTTGGTTGCAACTTTTGTTGTTCTAAATAGAAAGTTGTTATTTGATTGGGACTTTATGGCACTGGCTAAAGAGAGAATGAGAGGTAATTGCGTAATAAACATTGTTATTTTTCCTCTCAAAATAATAATATGGGGAAGTATTAATCGCAAGGTATGATCAATCCTTTCCCTAAAAATTATATCATCAATCTTCACAAGTTAACTAACAGTATTGCAAAATATGGGAAAAAGTTTTCTACAAGCAAGATGAATACTAGTTGCACAAGTATGATTCATTGGTTTCATATACATTGTGGTCCATAACCAATCTGCTAGGCCCAGAACTATACAATATTGACGAACATTGCATAGACACTGGAGAAAGTTCCTTTGAACACAGTGGTCGTATCATCTTATCTAATACTTCCCTCACCTACATAAATATGTCAATTTTGCTATCTTGATGAATTTGGTCTCTTAACAAAACTAACATTGCAGAGGACAAACCAATTCGTCTTGCAAAGTGCCACTCTAACCTTGGCTAATGTTACAATAGGATCCTTTCTTATAACTAACACCCTTGGTTCTGCAACTCAAACTTTTGGGTGGAATGAAAGAAGAAAACAAGGGGTAGGGGTAAGAATAAATATGAAATTGTAGCTAATAAATGAGGCTTTTGTTCTTTGGGGAAGTACTGTCCCTTTTGTTTGCTTCTGAAATGACCAATGATCCAGTAGTAAGCTCAGCAACAAGTGTCGCACCAATATCTTTGCAATGAAGACAACATGGCTGCATCACAAAGCATACTCTGTGCTACAGTTTTATAAAAAGAAGAAGGTAGAGTGGATAAAAGAAGTAGGTAGATTGGTTCGATGACCAGCACAAGAAACATGTTCAATAGGTAGAATGACTTGATAATGTAGGCTTGAAGAAGTACATATGAAGGTCAAGAGACATATTGGGTTGGTCAAAAGACTTGTTAAATGTCGTGGACAACCGGTAAGGGTCAGAATACATTGCTAGAATGGCTGGTTTAGTTGTAAGCCAAGATGTGACGAAGAACCTAAGAAGGTTGAGACTTGAGAGACAAGTTAGGCTAGTTGAATGACTTACTGACCTAAAACAAAAAGAACCCATGAGGGTAGGAAGACATGCTAGATCGATCAACTGCCAGTTAACTAAGATGTGAACGAAGAACCTATGGAAGGTATAAAACACATTACGCCGATCGGATGACTTGTTGACCTAAATGTGATGAAGGAGCCATGACGGTCGAAAGACATGCTAGAGTGGTCGTTGTAAGGCGAGACGTGATGAAGAACCTGAAGGTCGAACGATTATGCTGCTTCAATGACCTGTTGACCTAAATGCGAAGAAGAATTAGTGAGGGTAGAAAGATACTCAAGATTTGTCAAATGACTTGGTAGCATAGATTTGAGGAAGAACCTATGAATATCGAGAGACATTAGCTCTGACTTAAATGTTATAACCTATTAGGGTCATGAGAAAAGCTAGACTGGTCAAATCACTAGTTAACCTAGATGTGACGAAGAGAATACGAAGGTCAACAAACAAAGAAGGTCGATCGGATGACTTGTCGGCCAAATTGTAACAGAGAATTTGTTAAGAGTCAAAGACGAGCTGACTAGTCGATTGACAAGTTAACCTTATGTAATGAAGAACCTAAGCATGTCGAGAGACACACTAGAGCGGCCGACTGATTTTACAGCCTAAATGTGACTAAGAACCAGTGAGGATCGAAGACACGCTCGAGTAGTCGATTTACTAGTTAACTAGACATGACGAAAAACAAATGAATGTTGATAAACACTTATGCCAGTCATATAAGTTGTTGACCCAAATGTGATTACGAAGGTGTGTGTCAAAAAACGTGTTAGACTAGTCATATGACTTCTTAGCCTAGACATGACGAAGAACCTATGGTGGTCGAGAGACACATTTGGCTATTCAAATTACTTATTGACCTAAATATAAATGTAACAAAGAAACCAGTGAGGGTCAAAAAACACGTCATACTTGTTGAGTATTTTTTAGTCTAGATGTAAAAAACCTATGAAGATCAAAAGACACATTAAATATCACAAATAAAAAGCGAGTGTTGCATAGAGACTGCAAAAGAAATCATGTCATGTGCGTATCATGTTGTATCGGACACTATAAACTCCAAAACACACTAGACAAACCAAAATAGATGTTGTGTTCATGTCGAAGTGTCTATAGTACCGTACAGTAGCATGATGTATTGGTGTCCGTGCTACCTATAAATACGGGAACAAACTAGCTAGAAGGTTGTAGATGTCATATTTCGAATTCATGTCGGATTGAGATTTTTAATGTCAGATGTCGGGGACATTTTAAAATGTCGATATCAATAAATATGTAATATTTTCTACATTGTATAACACAAATGTCCTATTTAATTTCTAATACAAATATCGAATAATTTAAGAGTAGGTAATCTAATTTGAGGTACACATTATCGGAGTAGGGCTTGGAGTAGCCTGAGTGGAGCCTCGCCGACGAGTATTCGAACGACACCAACAGATCGAGAGAGGAGAGAGCAACGACACAACAAATCGAGAGAGAAGAGAGAGGAGGCAACAACAGCAGATCGAGAGAGGAGAGAGGTTAGGATTTTTCGAGTTAGTTACTGCTTACATGTTTAATATGTTTTAAAAACCAAACCAGACCAAAAGCACAACAACAAAAAATCTGATTCTTCAAATGTTGGCCAACTTCTATAAATAACATATTGGCCAAAATGTCAGAAAAAACCCTAGATATCGACCGGTTTCTTACAAAACGACATTTTTGTTTGATATGTGTCGTTTTCCCCCTCAAAACGGCCATGTCAGCTGGCATGTCAGCCATGTTGGCGACATCTACAACACTGCTAGCTAGGCAGTGGTTAATACAGGGAGCTTTGTTGTCCGTATATCAAAATAACATGCAACATTCACTATTGTCAAGTGTTATTGCAAATACAGTGTTTGGTTGCATGCAGAAGATGTTGCGGGAAAATATAGAATGATGTAGTTAGGATGCTCAGTTGCAACTTTTGTTACGGTAAACAGGAAGTTGGGACTTTCAGGTCCTGGCTAAAGAGAGAAAGAAGGGTAATCGTGTAATAAACATTGAAGTGTTGTTGTGGTCAAAACACAAACTTCTGCTGTACAATTTGAAGGCTTGCAACTTTTGTTGTTGGGACTACATTGCAGCAAACCATTGGCTGGAAGCCATGTAATTTCTACAGCAAATGTTGCAACGGTACTACTAACAGACTAAACAAATAGTACCAAATTAGCAATTAATCACAAGAAAACGTACTAGTAATTCACAATCATTACAAAAAAAATCCAACCTTCAACCATCTTCTGCAGAGCTTCGATAGCGAGCGTATCGGCCATGACGAACAGCGGGTTCCTCGTCATCACCTTTGAGACCAACGTCTGCTCCGGTCTCAGCATCTCAGCTATAACCCTAGTCGACACATCCTAAACCCCCGATACAAATAATAATCATCAAAACAAACATAAAATCACAACTTTGAATCGCAAACCAAAGAATAAGGCTGAATTGCAACTTGATACCCTCAACTATGCCAATTTTTCAACTTCATACCCTAAACTTTGATATGCATCAACTTAACACCATCAACTATTGAATACTTTTAACTTGATATCCAAAAAAAAGGACAAAATTGTCCCTCTTTCCCCACCCAATGACCCAACCCCCCTCCGGCACCTCCCCCGGCTGCACCACCCACTCCCTCTGCCGCTGCCCCACCACCCCTCCTCCCCCCGCCGGAGGGGGGATGATAGAGGCAGGGATAATTTTTTCTTTATTTTTTAAGGGTATTAAGTTGATGCATATCAAACTTTAGGGTATCGTGTAGAAAAACTAGAATAGTTGACGGTATCAAATTGAAATTAAGCCAAGAAATAAATATAAAAAACCTTATCGGTAAGGATTCCGGAGAGGAGCCCATTGGCGTCGGTGAGGAGGACGGCGTCGACCCTCCTGGCCGCCATCCTCCGGCAGGCTTCGGACACCGTGGTCCCTTCCGGGATCGTCAGCGCCTTCGAGAGACGCAGCTTCTTCACGGTCCTCTCGCCGCTGGCAAAAGAAAACGGATTTTGTTAGAAGAAAAATAGAAATAAAATGTGGAAAAGAATGGAACTTTGTTGGGATTAGTACGGGGGTTGGTTTGGGGAAGATGGCTTGGTGGCGTTTCCGTTGGCGGAGGAGACGTTCTCCGGCGGGGTGGCGGAGGATTTCTTCGCAGCCGGGGGGGCTCGGCGGGGATTCCGGCGGGAAGGGACGGAGCTGGTGGTGCTCATTTTGGGATCGGAAAATTGTAGGGTTTGGAAACCCTAGAATTTGGGGGGTTAGGGGTAGGTCCTGGAAATAAAATGGAAGAAAGAAGAGGGGTGGGGTGTAAAATTCCGCCCCCCCCCCCCGCCCCTCTCTCCTTTCTTCGTCTAACTTTGTTTTTTGGACCCAGCAATTGCTAAGCACACCCCATCCTAAAAAAAAATAAGAAAATATGAACTTCCTATTCTACCCCTCTCCCTTGCCGCTCACCCGACCCCTCCCCGACCCCACTCCCCTCCTCCTCCGGCCCCCCTCCCCTCCCCCGCTGCTCCCCCTCCCCCCTTCCTCCCCCGAACCCCCGCTCCCCCGCCCTCCTCCTCCAACCGTCTGCTCCCCTCCCGACCCCTCCTCCTCCTCCTCGTTCAGAGGTCTGGGTCGGAGGGCCAGAGGAGGAGGGGAGAGGGAGCGAGGAGGAGGGAGCCGAAGGGCGGGAGAGGAAGAGGGGAGGGGGAGCAGTGGGGGAGGTCGGGGTCGGGGGGTCAGGGAAGGAGGGTCGGGGGAGCGGGGATGAGAGGGGAGCAGGGGGAGGAGGATAGAATAGGAAGTTCATAATTTTTTTTTTTAAGATTGGGGTGTACTTAATAATTGCTGGGGGTGCGGATAGCCGCACTACTTTTTTTTTCGAGCTTCCCTTCCCTTATTATTTTCGAGCTGGAGAAATTTTCAAATTAATCTCGTGAAGAATACGTGATGTTTTTGCATAACAGCCCCCCATCCTGTAAATTTATGTGGAGTGAGTATGATATCGGGAAAGGGTCCGACTATTGACACCCCATGTATTTCTAAGGACACCCCATGTAACTTAAGTAAAAAAATAGATTAATGTGTAAAGACGTAAATACCCCCCTTCTATTATAGCACATCCCATCAGCCTCATTCATATGCTTCATTATATTTTGGTCTTCTAAGTACACCCCACTTTCTCTCCCCAACCCAAAAACCCTCCACTTTCTCTCCCCAAGCAAAAAACCCTAAATTCTTCTTACTTTGAAGGAAGTTAAAGGAAGTTGAAGAAATCATAATGGAGGGACAAAATGCACATGAATCTTCCAAGGTACGTTCCTCTTTTGTTGAATTTTTTCGTTTGTAATCGTGTGATTCGGTTTTTTTTGAAATTTTTTTTTCAGAATTCGTGATCTGTTCGACCTGTACAAGTCGAACAGATCAACAGATGCTCGACCTGTAAGAGCCGAACATATAATGTTTGCACGACCTGCTCTGGTCGAACAGTATGGGTTTGTTCGACTCTAAGCCGAACAGTTTAAGTTTGCACGACTTGCTTAAGGGGTCTCCCGAAGATGTACGAGCAGCTTTGAATTATTTTACACCACCCATTTATGACAGTAAGTACTGGTGGTCATACCCAGATATGTACTACTTGGCGGCGTCGGCCTACAATATGGCCATCGTCCACATGCACAAGAACGGTTCCTCGTTGTTTCTACCAATGAGGACTGAAGTTCCAACACTTCCTCAGCTTGTATGCATGGCATTTGTGTCACGCCCCAGAACTAGGATACTGGAGAGCGGGGGCAGACATAGCCAGCTACGTATATGAAATGGAATCCATCTCGCTATACGGTCACGGCTGTCTAGATACATGAGGGTTTATCTACAAGTCAACAGTCTCTTAAGGTCATGAACAAGCCTAGTGTCTCAATCACAAGCAAGTAAGTAAAAGTCACAAGATGTATGATCATTAAATATACAATAGTAAGGCGTCCCAAACATTACATATTCAGTTGATCATGAAGCTAGTCGTTACAAAATGTCAGGACTAGCAAGAGTTTAGTCATACATGATCAACCCTAGGATCTGTTAATCATGTTACAGCCCGTAGGCAGACAGTAAGTAAGTGCAATCGAGCTAAACAGGTGCTCGTCGGCTAAACGCCTCAAAAGAATATTATTACAATAAAGTGGGAGATCAAAAATAAACCCACTCGTTGCCAGGGTTCCGTCTAGTGGCCACCATCTGGCTGGAAGGTCGGTAGATCCTCGGGAGCTGCTCCGAAATCTGGCCACACAAAACCAGCTGGGTCAGACCCCAGAAAGAGCAAGTGCCACAAAGGAGGCCACGAAATAAGAACAAAAGCCAGCATATCAGATCATAAGAAAATAGTTACATAATAAAGACAATTAATAAAAAGAAACCTGGCAGGTGATATACGATGAGATAACCATGGGACTCTTCAGATAACCAGGTTACAACCCGTGAACCAAACAAGGACCGGGGTTGTAACCCTTCGTCTGAACAGAACTTGGAATTCTCACCATTTATCGGTAAAATAAATACAAGCATTCTGGTCATGCAGCAATCTGGAACAGGATCAGGGCAAGACTAGACTGGTTAGATTCCATCCAATCATTTCACGGCCAAGCAAGAATTATGGCTTGATACTTTAACTAACTAGGGTTGTCACAAGCCTAATTACTAACAAGATGCAGCGAGATTATTCCGCAGCCACAAGCCCTGCAGACCATCCAGGTTACCCAGGTCGAAAGATTAGGGTTGAATTCAGGTGGGTACATCGTCCAGGAAACGCATGTACCCTTAAGTAGCTTAAAGGGTGCAACACATGACAGTGTGCTGGAAATGTGCCATACTCGACGGCAGGCTACAGATCCCAGGCGCGCCCAGGTAACGGGATTGCCCGTAGCTGGGAAATCTCTTCATGACTACTGTGTTATTCTAGTTATTAGCCTTAGTCCATTTTAGTGGGGTGCTCCTGATCGTGGTACTCAGGAGTCCCATCCTAGACATGATGCAAGACAGGACTGGTTTATTTATACAAGCACAATCGTCCACGGTGTCCAGGTTATTATACAGGTCATGTCATGTCAAGTAGCCGTCGCAACAGCTTATCAAGATATAACATGTCAAGTTATCAGGTCAAGTGTACTAGTCAGGAGTGCGCCACGACGGGCCACTATCAGGTCATGTCAGGTTACTCATGTCAGGAGTGCACCACTACGGGTCACTATCGTGTCAGACTCATATTACATAAATTCGTGATTATCAAGTTCATGATAAAAGGCGTAAGGATATAAAATGGGCGTAAAATATCTAATAAAATATCAATAGACAGGGCTATAGAAGAGCCAAGCTTAAGAAAAATAAAACCAAACTGACACGCTGACTTAAGACCAAGTCAGCCAAAGGCCATACGCTCAGTGCAAAAGTCGTACGCTCAGTGAATATTGTACTCCATACGACTCCTCATCAAGGCAGCGTATGAACTCCATACGACTCCTCATCAAGGCAGCGTATGAGGACCATACGACTCCTTGTCACCCAAGTGAGCGTATGCAAGACATACGCTCCCAAAAGGCAGCGTATGGACTCCATACGACTCCTTGTCACCCAAGTGAGCGTATGCAAGACATACGCTCCCAAAAGGCAGCGTATGGATCAGATTGCGTTGTGCTAAAGAGCGCGCGCAGCTCAGTGGCGTAAGCTAAAAAGCTCGCGTACACTGCTCACTGTCTTCTCCAAATCAGCAAGAACTCCATGGTTGAACCCAAGCTTCAAAAGTCTATAACTTGGTCAAAACAAGTCCAAATCCAACTTTGCAAAGTTCTATCTTGGGTGAAATTCAATTCTCTCCAACATAGGAACATCAAAACCCATAAAAATACAACTTAAATAGATCAAAACCATGTAAAACCGAAAATAGAGGAAACTTAGATCTAGAACAATGGAGACTCCAAATCACAAAATGTCAAGTTCTAATGTTGATCACTATGGCCTAATCTAGCTAATGGACAAATAAAAAGTGGTTCTCATGTGGTGGCAAGGTGCACTTGCCTATGGGTGTTGGTGTTGTGTGGAGGAAGGAAGAAGAAGAAGATGAAGTAATAAATGAGAGAATTATGAGGAGAGAGAAAGGTAGGTGGAGATAATAAAGAGGGTGGTTGTGGTGGAAATGAGGGAGGATCATAGGCTTAAGGTGTTCCAAGCATATTGAACCAAACCAAACCAAACCAAACCAATCCTACTCCACAAAATAAAACCAAGCCTTGCCAACTAAAACCGAGCCGAGCCAAAACTCAAAATACGAGAAAACCCCAAAACTCCGCAAGTTGAGAAAAATAAAAATTCATGCCAAAATCCAATTACGAGTATAATTACGAAATACGGGAAACGGGGGTGACAACTCTACCCACCTTAAAAGAATTCCGTCCTCGGAATTTAATCAAGAGGCTAGAAGGGCAATGACAAGCTATACTAATAACAAGCAAGCTATACTAGGCAATCAATCAATCATGCAAGCAAGAAATCGAAGGCATGAGGCATAAGAAAGACATTATACCTCACGAGTCAAACAAGTCGGGATATCGCGATCGGATATCATCCTCACGCTCCCACGTTGACTCACCCAAAGAATGATGACCCCAAGCAATTCGGACTAACTTGATAGTCTTGTTCTTGAGGATCTTCTCTCTCCGGTCCAATATAGACACGGGCCTCTCCTCATACGAAAGGTTGGTACCAACAACCAATTCTGAATGATCCAGGATGTGGCTCGGGTCTGGGATATACCGTCGTAATTGGGATACATGGAACACGTCATGCACCTCGCTTAGCGACGGCGGAAGAGCGAGATGATAGGATACATCTTCTACTCGCTCCAGAATGTCGAACGACCCTATATACCTAGGACTAAGCTTTCCCCGTACGCCGAAACGAATGACGCCACGGTTAGGCGAAATCCTCAGGAATACATGATCGCCGACCGAAAACTCGAGAGGGCGCCGATGAGAATCGGCCCAATGGCGCTGGCGATCTTGGGCAACTCGAAGATGATCTCTGACTCGCCTGACCACTTCAACTGTCTGGGCAATCATTTCTGGACCGAGCATCTGTCTCTCTCCAACATCATCCCAGGCTAGCGGAGATCTGCACTTCCTACCATACAGTGCCTCGAACGGTGCCATCTGGATACTGGCCTGGAAACTATTATTGTACGAGAATTCCACCAGGTACAAGTGATCTTCCCATGAACCACCAAAGTCAAGTGTGCAAGACCGTAATATGTCTTCAAGAGTCTGGATCGTGCGCTCCGACTGGCCATCTGTCTGCGGGTGATATGCTGAACTGAACTGGAGATGAGTTCCCAAACTCTCTTGTAAGCTACGCCAAAAGTACGACATAAATCTTGAATCTCGGTCCAAGGTGATACTGACTGGCACACCGTACAATCTGACAATCTGTCTGAGGTACATCTCTGCTAACTGAGCCGTCGACTGACCAACTCTAAATGGAAGAAAGTGAGCCACTTTCGTGAGCCTGTCAACTATAACCCAGATAGCATCTCTACCAGCTGGGGATCTAGGTAGTCCAGTCACAAAATCTATGGTCACATGCTCCTACTTCCATTCTGGAATCGGTAAGGGCTGAAGAAGTCCATTCGATCTCTGATGTTCGGCTTTAACTTGTTGGCAAACCAAACACCGAGAGACAAACCGAGCTATCTCCCGTTTCATGCTATTCCACCAGAAATGCTGACGGATATCACGGTACATCTTCGTACTGCCAGGATGGATGGAATACTGAGAACTGTGCGCTTCTGACATGATCTCCTGCCGGATATCTCTGCTGGGTACACAAAGACGCTTACCATGTCGAAGTGTACCATCCTCATGAATGCATAACTCTGGTCTTCGTCCTGCCTCACACTCTGCTCTGAGTCGCTGAAACTTGGAATCAGCCGACTGCGCCATCCGGATCCTCTCGACTATAGTGGACTGAACTTGCATACTGGCCATCAAGGCCACACTGGAAGGAAGAACAACTTCAATACCCATCTTCTGAAGATCTGCTAACAGCTCTGGTTGTGCTGTTAGAAAATAAACTCCCGCTCTCCTGCTCAATGCATCCGCAACAACATTGGCCTTCCCAGGATGATACTGCAGGTTGACATCATAATCCACAAGAAGCTCCAGCCACCTTCTCTGACGCATGTTAAGATCCTTCTGGGTGAAAACATACTTCAGGCTCTTGTGGTCGGTGAAAATCTCCACCCTGTCTCCATACAAGTAGTGCCTCCACAACTTAAGGGCAAACACCACTGCTGCCAGCTCCAAGTCATGGGTTGGGTAATTCCTCTCATGATCACGAAGTTGTCGTGACGCATAAGCTATTACCTTCCCATGCTGCATCAGAACACATCCTAAACCTCTGCCTGAAGCATCACAGTACACTGAGAATCCTTCGGTCCCATCTGGAAGCGTGAGAATAGGAGCTGTTATCAGGCCTCGCTTCAACTGCTCAAAAGAACTCTGACACTCTGCTGTCCAAGCAAACTGCGCATCCTTGCGGGTCAACTACGTCAATGGCGCTGAAATTCGAGCAAAATCCGAAACAAACCGTCGGTAGTAGCCAGCCAATCTAAGAAAACTACGAACCTCTGCAACTGTGCTGGGCACTGGCCATGACTCAATAGCCACAATCTTCTGGGGATCCACTTCTACTCCTCATCGAGTGATGATATGACCCAAGTACGAAATGCGATCGAGCCAGAACTCGCATTTACTGAACTTGGCATATAACTGGTGCTCTTTGAGGATCTGAAGAACTATACGGAGATGCTGCTCATGCTCCGCCTCACTCTTGCTGTTGACCAGAATGTCATCCAAGAACACAATCACAAACTGATCCAAGTAAGGCATGAAGATGCGATTCATGAGGTCCATGAATACTGCCGGCGCATTGGTTGCTTCAAAAGGCATAACAAGGAATTCCCAATGCCCATATCTCGATCTAAAAGCTGTCTTCGGGATGTCCTGCTCTCTGACTCTGATCTGATGATAACCTGAGCGCAAATCAATCTTCGAGAATACTGAAGCCCCCTTGAGTTGATCAAACAAGTCATCTATCCTCGGAAGAGGGTATCTGTTCTTGATTGTCACTGAGTTCAAGGTACGGTAATCAACACATAACCTAGACGTACCATCCTTCTTTTTTACAAGAAGCATCGGGGCTCCCCAAGGCGATCCACTTGCACGAATGAATCCCTTGGTTCTAAGCTCTTCAATCATCTTGTACAAGATCTCCAACTCTGATGGCGCCATCCTGTAGACTCTCTCTGACACTGGGGCTGTCCCAGGAATCAAGTCTATAGTGAACTCGATCTCCTGCTCCGGAGGCATACCTGGAAGCTCTTCTGGAAAAACATCTGGGAACTCATCCACTATCCTGGGCAACTGAACTGCTGCTACTGCCATCCGCAATATCAGAGGAGAAGGCTCAACCTCGCCTCGAGAGAAAGAAAACTCCGGCTCTCCTGGAATGCTAAAAACAACCCTACCAATATGGCAGTCTATCCTAGCATACTGGTTCCTCAACCAATCCATCCCTAGGACCACATCATAATCGGCCATCGGGAACTCTATCAATCTAGCGGGGAATTCTCTACCGCTAACTACGATTCGACACGAGGAAAACACCCTATCTACACCCACAAGTCCGTTACCAGTAAGTATATCGAGCCTTACTGATAATGACTCGGGCTCCAGTCCTACCCGTGTCGCGAATCGTGCAGACATAAATGAATGCGATGCACCAGAATCAAATAAAGCTGAAGCTGGAAAGGAGTTGACAAGAATAGTACCTGCCACTACCTCTTCTGGTGCCAATCCTTCTTCCACGGTCATTATTATGGCCTGACCATGCCCTCGGGGTGCAGGTCCCCTCTGCTAAATTCCTCGCTGCCTATTCTGACTCAAGGCCTGGGCTTGCGCATACTGCTGGGGGCTCTGCTGCTGAAACGCCTGGGACTGATGCGGCAAGGGCCTCGTCAATGGATACTGCTGCTGCTGGACCGGAGCTGGTCCTCTCACCGAAGAGCTAGAAAGGTTGGACGATGATGAACTACCCCTATTCGGGCAGGATCCAACCCTATGGTCTGGTGCTCCACAAGCCAGACACAATCCCTGCGCCCTACGGCACTCTGCCACCACATGGCCTGGCTTCCCACAATGAGAACAACCCACTGCAGAAGATTGCTTCTGCTTCTGCTGCTGAGGGTGCGTCGGAGTTGAATGCTGAACCGACGTTACTGAGGCCGCTCGTCTCGGAGCTCCAATAGTCAAAGCCCTGGCTGCCGGGGCCGGTGCTGAAGACTGATTCATCTGGCCGTGAGATCTCTTCCTACCCCCGGCCCTATCCACGATCCTCTGGAAGGTATACTCATGCCTCCTAGCTGCTCTCAAGACTGCATCAAAAGTCTGATGCTCAAATTGCTCTACTGCCAACAAGATCTCCAGATGAAGTCCCTGCTGGAACCGCTAGGCTCTATCATACTCGGTTGCCACCAAGGTGGGAGCAAACCGACTAAGTCTGGAAAACTCGGCCGCATATCCATCGACCGTCCTGTCTCATTGCTTCAGATTTGTGAACCTCGTCTGCAGGTCGTACCGAGCTATAGCATCAAAATACTTGGTCTGGAATCTCTCTCTGAATACTGCCCAAGCAATGGGTGCTGCTAATCCAACGGCCTGTGCCGCCCACCAGCTGCGGGCAAGATCTAACAACTGCAGGCGCACAACGGCCACCTTCTCGCTCTCTGGTTCGGGCTGCTTCTAGAATCACCTCTGTGTCCTGAAGCCAAGCATCTGCGGCGATAGCATCTTCACTTCCGTCAAAGAAGGGAGGGTTCAAGCGCTTGAAGTTATTGGCCGCGCTGTTACCCTGATGACCACCCCGGGTCAAAGCATCCGTCACTGCCTGTTGCAAGGCGTCCCCACGACGATCTTGAGAAGCTATCAAGGTCCTGACGAGTCCTACCAAAGTGCCATCATCAGGTTCTACAGGCTGAACTGGCTGAACCGGTGGCTCTCCGCTAGAAGGCACGACTCTGGAGGCTACCCCGGAATGCTGGGCTTGATCCCCGGGTTGCTGCTGGTCTACGGGAGGTACTCCGCCTTGCTGATCGGCCGGGTCAGGTACTATGCCGCTGAAGAAGACGACATAGGAAACAAATAAGGAAGGACCAGGACAGACCAACGATGCAAGCAGGTGATCAGGACAAGAATCCAGGGATTCAGAGGATATGAGCAGAGTTCAAGGGCGGATATTGATTGAGACATCTATTTGGTAAACCCTCACATATTTTGATTTACAAGACCTGCATGGGCCACCACTTAAACCATGTCACGCCCCAGAACCAGAATACTGGAGAGCGGGGGCAGACATAGCCAGCTACGTATATGAAATAGAATCCATCTCGCTATACGGTCACGGCTGTCTAGATACATGAGGGTTTATCTACAAGCCAACAGTCTCTTAAGGTCATGAACAAGCCTAGTGTCTCAATCACAAGCAAGTAAGTAAAAGTCACAAGATGTATGATCATTAAATATACAATAGTAAGGCGCCCCAAACATTATATATTCAGTTGATTATGAAGCTAGTCGTTACAAAATGTCAGGACTAGCAAGAGTTTAGTCATACATGATCAACCCTAGGATCTGTTAATCATGTTACAGCCCGTAGGCAGACAGTAAGTAAGTGCAATCGAGCTAAACAGGTGCTCGTCGGCTAAACGCCTCAAAAGAATATTATTACAATAAAGTGGGAGATCAAAAATAAACCCACTCGTTGCCAGGGTTCCGTCTAGTGGCCACCATCTGGCTGGAAGGTCGGTAGATCCTCGGGAGCTGCTCCAAAATCTGGCCACACAAAACCAGCTGGGTCAGACCCCAGAAAGAGCAAGTGCCACAAAGGAGGCCACGAAATAAGAACAAAAGCCAGCACATCAGATCATAAGAAAATAGTTACATAATAAAGGCAATTAATAAAAAGAAACCTGGCAGGTGATATACGATGAGATAACCATGGGACTCTTCAGATAACCAGGTTACAACCCGTGAACCAAACAAGGACCGGGGTTGTAACCCTTCGTCTGAACAGAACTTGGAATTCTCACCATTTATCGATAAAATAAATACAAGCATTCTGGTCATGCAGCAATCTGGAACAGGATCAGGACAAGACTAGACTGGTTAGATTCCATCCAATCATTTCACGACCAAGCAAGAATTACGGCTTGATATTTTAACTAACTAGGGTTGTCACAAGCCTAATTACTAACAAGATGCAGCGAGATTATTCCACAGCCACAAGCCCTGCAGACCATCCAGGTTACCCAGGTCGAAAGATTAGGGTTGAATTCAGGTGGGTACATCATCCAGGAAACGCATGTACCCTTAAGTAGCTTAAAGGGTGCAACACATGACAGTGTGCTGGAAATGTGCCCTACTCGACGGCAGGCTACAGATCCCAGGCGCGCCCAGGTAACGGGATTGCCCGTAGCTGGGAAATCTCTTCATGACTACTGTGTTATTCTAGTTATTAGCCTTAGTCCATTTTAGTGGGGTGCTCCTGACCGTGGTACTCAGGAGTCCCATCCTAGACATGATGCAAGACAGGACTGGTTTATTTATACAAGCACAATCGCCCACGATGTCCAGGTTATTATACAGGTCATGTCATGTCAAGTAGCCGTCGCAACAGCTTATCAAGATATAACATGTCAGGTTATCAGGTCAAGTGTACTAGTCAGGAGTGCGTCACGACGGGCCACTATCAGGTCATGTCAGGTTACTCATGTCAGGAGTGCACCACTACGGGTCACTATCGTGTCAGGCTCATATTACATAAATTCGTGATTATCAAGTTCATGACAAAAGGCGTAAGGATATAAAATGGGCGTAAAATATCTAATAAAATATCAATAGACAGGGCTATAGAAGAGCCAAGCTTAAGGAAAATAAAACCAAACTGACACGCTGACTTAAGACCAAGTCAGCCAAAGGCCATACGCTCAGTGCAAAAGTCGTACGCTCAGTGAATATTGTACTCCATACGACTCCTCATCAAGGCAGCGTATGAACTCCATACGACTCCTCATCAAGGCAGCGTATGAGGACCATACGACTTCTTGTCACCCAAGTGAGCGTATACAAGACATACGCTCCCAAAAGGCAGCGTATGGACTCCATACGACTCCTTGTCACCCAAGTGAGCGTATACAAGACATACGCTCCCAAAAGGCAGCGTATGGACTCCATACGACTCCTTGTCACCCAAGTGAGCGTATGCAAGACATACGCTCCCAAAAGGCAGCGTATGGACTCCATACGACTCCTTGTCACCCAAGTGAGCGTATGCAAGACATACGCTCCCAAAAGGCAGCGTATTGACTCCATACGACTCCTTGTCACCCAAGTGAGCGTATGCAAGACATACGCTCCCAAAAGGCAACGTATGGATCAGACTGCGCTGCGCTAAAGAGCGCGTGCAGCTCAGTGGTGCAAGCTAAAAAGCTCGCATGCACTGCTCACTGTCTTCTCCAAATCAGCAAGAACTCCATGGTTGAACCCAAGCTTCAAAAGTCCATAACTTGGTCAAAACAAGTCCAAATCCAACTTTGAAAAGTTCTATCTTGGGTGAAATTCAATTCTCTCCAACATAGGAACATCAAAACCCATAAAAATACAACTTAAATAGATCAAAACCATGTAAAACCAAAAATAGAAGAAACTTAGATCTAGAACAATGGAGACTCCAAATCACAAAATGTCAAGTTCTAATATTGATCACCATGGCCTAATCTAGCTAATGGACAAATAAAAAGTGGTTCTCATGTGGTGGCAAGGTGCACTTGCCTATGGGTGTTGGTGTTGTGTGGAGGAAGGAAGAAGAAGAAGATGAAGTAATAAATGAGAGAATTATGATGAGAGAGAAAGGTAGGTGGAGATAATAAAGAGGGTGGTTGTGGTGGAAATGAGGGAGGATCATAGGCTTAAGGTGTTCCAAGCATATTGAACCAAACCAAACCAAACCAATCCTACTCCACAAAATAAAACCAAGCCTTGCCAACTAAAACCGAGCCGAGTTAAAACTCAAAATACGAGAAAACTCCAAAACTCCGCAAGTTGAGAAAAATAAAAATTCATGCCAAAATCCAATTACGAGTATAATTACGAAATACGGGAAACGGGGGTGACAATTTGTTAACGAAAATCATTTCATCTTGGTAAATCATTTGTTAACGTAAATTATAGTAACATGTTATTAATTGTATGCAGGTAAATTTGGCCGAAGACGCACCGCTACCATCTATTATCACCAGGTGGTCTATTCTGCGTCTTCCATGTGCATCCGGTTGGGAGGATATCTACAAAGAACGGAATAAAAAGTATAAGAAAATTGTTCCATCCGGTAGCTCACATGTTGAGGCTTTGGCCGATTAGTGAGGACGATTAATTGTATTGAATTCCATGAACCTTATGAAATTGTATTAAATGCATGTGGACAGCTTGGTTCCATGAACTATCATGTATTTGTACCAAAAAAATGATGTATTAGTAACAAAAGTTGTGAATTGGTACTTTGGGATGATCTTCCATGTAAATAGTATTGTGTATATTAGAGTTTTTGCAATTGAAATGTACTTGTACTTTTATTTTTTGACTGAAAATGTACTGCTCGACCACAATTGGTCGTCCAGGTTCATACTGTTCGACCGAACACTTGCAAACTGTTCGACCTGTACTGGTCGAACAGTTTGTAATTGTTCGACCAGAGGTAATCGAACAATATGAACCTGGACGACCAATTGTGGTCGAGCAGTACATTTTCAGTCAAAAAATAAAAGTACAAGTACCATTTAACAAAGTAACAACCAACATTTCATACAACAAACATTTAACAACCAAATTTAACAACCAACTTTTAGCAAGAATTTCAAAGTAACATTTAACAAAGTCCAAGCCACATTTAGCAACCAACAAACAAAATTTAACAAAGTAAATGCCACTTGTAATCACGATTCACCACTTGTAATCAAGATTCACCACAAAATCTTAACAACCACATATTAACAAAAACCACATCAAAAAACATCTTAAAAACCACTTGTAGTCATAGTCTATGACCTACGACGACGCCTACGACTAGTGTCCCTCTTAGAAGATTCAGGTTTTTCTTGGGGCTCGAGCTTTAGTGCACCATATGCGCCAATTATCCATCTTGCCTTCTAAATTCCATGTATCCATCTTGGTTGTGTGGCACCAACACCTCAATACGGGCCTCTCAATTCTGTTCCAAATCTCGTACGCCATATGAGTTTTGAAACTTGGAATAAGTCGGGGATCCTCAGGTCCACCGGGACAAGGGCCCGTCAAAATATCAGCGTCTTCTTCCTCTTCTTCATCTGTGCGCCGCTCTTCGTCTGCGTGGCCTTCTTCTTCATCTAATTGGCCGGTCGTTTGAGTCGGAGCAACGACCGTAGCTTCTTCAAGACGTGTACGTTCTTGTTCTTCGGCACGACGTCTCCTAGCAGAAGCATGAGTGGCTTCCCTCCGCCTAGTGTTTCATGCAAATTTAATCAACACCCATAAATTAAGGAGAAAAATATGTTTTGCCTTCAAAATGTACTGTTCGACCAATACTTGTCGGAAAAACCTATACTATTCGACCAGAGCAGGTCGAACAAAAGTAAACTGTTTGACCGATGTTGGTCGAACAATTGTTGTATGTCCGACCGACCAGGGTCGAACAGGGCTGCGAATTCCCAAAAAAATTTCGAACGATTGTTTCGTTTTTGTCACAATCGATCGGTTTTGAAACATATACAGAGATCCTAAACGAAGATAGATACTAATTTCGAACAAGATTACTCATCTACAGGTCGATTTGCAAAAATTTACCTTCCGATTGAACTTGTTTTCCTCTATCCATTGCGAAGCCGAACAAGGGAGAACTCTTCGACGAAGGGGAGGCGACCGGGCAGCGACTGGAGGGACCGAAGTTGGCTTCGGAGTGAGGAGAGTGGAGTGTTAGGGTTTTGTGAGGGAGGAGAGTGGAATTTTAGGGTTTTGTGAGGGAGGAGAGTGGAGTGGAGTGTTAGAATTTTAGTGGGGTGTACTTAGAAAGCTTTGAGATGGGGGTGTAGAATAGGTAAGGGTATTTTTGTCAAATATTGGGGTGTACTTAGTATTTTTATAAGCTTAATCAACTACATGTGGGGTGTATTTAGAAATTGGGGTGTCCTTAGAATTACATGGGGTGTTAATAGTCGGAGCCATCGAGAAATTGAGTTTTAAGAATTATTAGTTAGTTTCAGAAAATGCAAAATAGAGATTAAAAAAGAAAAATGAAACAAAATTCATTCCTAGCCCAACTACCCACCCACCAACCTGGGCCCACCCACAAAACACTATGTTTGACGCGAATCAGTATATAGGAAAATTTTATAAACACTTCAAAAATTATTAATGACAATCTATTACTTTAGGACAGTCCAATTTTTTATAATTTTTAGTCAGGACAGTTCCAAATTTACTTTAGGCTGCCCAACCCTCCTCCTAAACCTTCCTAAAATTCTTTATTCTAAATTTATATTCTCTCTCTTCAAATTCCCAAACCCATTTCTCCCTTTCCTTATTCAAATTCTCTTCCCCATTTCTCTCCAACTCCTCCAATTCCAAGCGATGGCACACAAATCCAAACCTTCTTCACAATCTTTGGTAATGCCTAAAATAGTTTTAGAACTAATTTAGGGTTTATATACGAACTTTCGAACCCTAAAAATCAAATTTATGGTTTCAAAAAACTGAACGGAGCCGACAGTCGGGCTTCAAACCAACAGGACTGTAGGCAAATTCTATAGTCCTATAGTATATGTAGAACTGTAGATTTTTTCTAAAGTCCTATAGTATCTGTAGGACTGTAGAAAATCCTACAGTCCTGGATTATATATGGATTGTAGAATTTTCTACATTCCTGTATATATGTTGGCAGTGAGTTCCAATTAGAACTGTCAACTAGCTAACAGTCACCACCAAAATAAGTCATATTAGCGACGCCATCGGACGTCGCTAAACGGAAAAAAAAATGTCGATGATTTTATTTAGCGACGAAATCTCCATGTCGCGTATTACCTGGTCGCTAACACAAAAAACGTCGATGTTCGTCGCCATGGCGACGTCACTTTGCGACGTAAAAACATCGCTAGTTTTTTAGTGGATATCGATGTTTGCCCACGCGGCGTTGCTAAGTAGCGACGTATAAGGTCGTTGCTAATTGTCGCTGGCAGTTCAGTGATTAGTGACGGAATTTGCAATGTTTAGTGACGTAAAGTCTGACATTTTTGGGTTTGCCACGTCATGATATTAGCAACGTCTGGCGACCGTCAGTGACTTCTCTGACACAGGCTAGCGACATTCAGATACGTGAATAGCGACGAAATTAGCGATGCTACTTGACTATTTTGCTGACATGTCAAGTTTGCCATGTCAGCAAAGTAGCGACGTCCAACGACGCTTAGCGACGTTTGCTTTTCAGGTTAGCGACGTAATATTACGCGTTAGCGACGTTATCCTGCGTCGCTAAGCGTCGGTAAACGTCGCTAAGCATCGCTAAGTTTTAAAAAAGAATAGGATTCTGTTTGCTTCTCCATTTAGAATCTACCAACATTTTAAATGACAGTTTACAAATAATAGACTCGGAGCAACCCTCCATAGAATTCTCTGGGTTCGCCGACTCCTTCGATGGAAAACTCAACACCGGTAAACAAACATAATTAGACAAATCTAACATAACAAATCCAACTAGCAATAATCAAACAAATAGAATCAAACAACAAGAAAGATATGAAATAGCCGGGTGGAAACAAATCCACTACCAAACGGCTATAAAAAGAGTTTGTCCAGTAATGTTTCAACAGCGTCACATAACACAGTCACTAAATGAATAAAATAAATACATAAAGACCCAACAACGGGTCAGCAAACAACAACACAACACATGAAAATAAGTCCAATAAAAGACTATGTCTGGTCAGGAGGAGGCAGTCCCTGCATCTGGGACAACATGAACCTATACTGCTCCGGTGTCAGCATCACCGGCGACGACTCATCAATAAGAGGAGGAGGATACAGTAGAATCGATACAGTCGGTGTGGATGTCGATGCACGACCAGGAAGTGTCTGCTCCATGGCTAGCAGTCTAGAGTTGGCAGAATCCATAACAGTCGTCAGCCTTGAAAGATGATCGCCCATGGCCAGCTGTGACTCCTGTACCGTCTGAACGGCAAGATCCGCCCTCTCTTGCACCGCCTGAACGACACGATCCATACTCTCGCTCGTCTCCCTAATGATGTGCTTGAGCATATCAAATCGTGCGGTGAGCACCTCATCGTCCGTCTGCGGCTGAGACTGGGGCTGCTTTGTAATCCTTCGCAACATCTCGTCACGCAGCTTAGTAAGCTGGCGACAGAGTTCCTCCACTCGACCGACTCCTGTGAGGACTGTGGGGAATGCACACTGTGTCACACCCCGACCTGGAAAATCGCTCATCCTCGCATCGATTTATCTAAATCATCGTCCTCGTTGGGGCATGATGTCGTACGAGTATGAAGTTGCACTCGTACAAGGCAAGATGACAAGTTCTCAAATGGTTATCTTTGATATTGTTATTTAGTATTAGAAGAAACAGAGTATACAAAACAATTCTCTTTATTCAATAAATGAACTGAGGTTACAAAGGCTTTCAATAACCCAACTGAATTTGCCAGATTAGCTACAACACTCAGGTTCTCTCTTATCCACAAAGGATTTTATCGTTCCATACATCATATCTTCTATATCTCGGTCGCGTCATCCTGTTGCAAGTCCGAGCGTCAATACTGTTGCACGCCTCAATACGCTATGGCATTCTATGTCTTAGCGCGTTCAAGCGAAGCTCCACCACGAGCAGAGCATTCCCTGAACCTGCTAGCAAACTAGTGGGGGATTGATACTTTCGTCCTTGTTGTACTGATCAAAGATCCACTTTACTAAACCGATATTAAGTAGTGTATTGAATCATGCAGCATACAAGTTAGTGATCTTTCTATCCTTGCCTTAGGATCAGTTCATGGCATATTCGAAAGCAGTAAAGCAGGTTATCATGGCAAGCATATTATTTGATTTGTATAAGCAAGCAGGCAACCAATAGCACTCTCGTGTTTTGTGACTTCTTACCAACATCGACGCACTCGCCCTTACACCGACGCAAGGTGAATATCCTCATTCTTTTCCTGTCATGTTATAAGTGCTATGTACAGGATCTCTATATTTTTGCACTTCCGGCCTACCATTCCTTAACTATATTAAGGTCGTTGGCGTATCCGCATCAGAATGGACTAACTTAATTCTTTTTTCTTTTCTTAAATTGGATAACCCGATGTCCTTCCCGTACGGGTTTGCTGGCCCAATATCCGAAGGATGCTAAACTTACCATCAATTGTGGCTTATCATATCAGTAGCAGATCGCAAGTCATGTCCAAAAGATGTGCACCAACAATGATTAACGTCCCTTCAGAGCCGAATGGTCCTGGTGCCCCAGCATTTAACTCGTTCGAGGGAATATCACCACACCCGTGCACAGGCAATATCTCAAGTCCATTCGACCATACAATGTGCGTCAAGCTCATACAACCAAACATAGTCTTGAGTCTGAAACTCAGACTTCACGTCTTGTAATTCTGTTTCTTTCAATGTTCTTACTCTTTCTATGTTCTCACATTCTTTGTATGATTTTATTCTTCATTTCAATGTTCAATGGCACCATGCCCCAACTCAATGTTCGTCAAACGAACGACCCGAAGGCCCCGAACATTTCCAAGGCACCGTGCCACATTTGACAGTTATGTCACATTGCCACAACTATTCTATTTGAAACGAAGCCATCTTTTATGGTTCTCGTGCACGTACGCACGCTTTGACACAATTGTTCTCTATTCTTCGAGTCGTGTATGCGATGCACGCCTCGATACCATAATTCCATGTTCTATGCCTTAGTGTTTAAGGTTTATGGCTCGTGCACTAGGGCACTCGCCTCAATAGTCTTTCAATGTGCTAGCCTTCTAACTCGTGCGCGGGGGTACGAATGACTTGTGCACTGAGGCACTCGTCGATACAATTATCATATGTTCTTATGACTTGCGCACCGAGGCGCTCGCCTTTGCGATATTCAATGTTCAATAGCGACCCATATATTTGATGTACATTTTATTTTAATTATTCTACCTAGTGTTCGACACGCACTATGTTCATCTCTCTATCAAGCCACGCCCGTGGTCTCGACAGGTTAACTTAGCATACAGCGGTACATTTTACTTAGGCATAAAGAAGTAGCAAAGATTGGTCAAAGTCCTCCCACCTTAAGCCGATACGCCTTGTCGTTTCGTCGAGCCGATACGGCTCGATTTTATAACTTTGTTGCACGGCCAACTATTCTGACTTAGCCATTCGAGGACTTCATGTTTTGTTGAATTATCCGACCGATTTGGCTTACCGTGCATGTGCCTCAGTCCGTTGCGAGGCGGCGATTTGGTTTTGCGGACCCTGTTGTAAATAAGGTAAAATGTCGACCTCTTATATTTTAGCGTAAACGTATAGCCTACACACGAAACCAACTAAAATCAATATTCGTTTGAATCGGACTAGTGCGTTGTATCGATTCGATTTCTTAGAATCTTCGAACCGACTCAATACTTTCTCTTGGCCAACTTAACGCATACATCGATCTTACTCGATACGTTCCTCGGGTCAACATAACTCTTTGTATCGATCCGACTCGATGCATTCTCGGGTCAACGTAACTCTTGCATCGATTTGCATCGTTACTTAAATCGGGTCAACGAAACTCTTCGAGTCAATGATTCAGCATAATGCACCGTACGGAGCGGAACATTACATAATATACCACTCAAAATAAGGTTCGTCCTCGAACCGAAACCAACACTCAATTTCAAGTGTTTCTCTAGATCGTTTCACGATCTCGTCTCACATTCGTTTGGATCATACAACTTAGTTTGGATTAGTACACATATTTTAGGCGTTCCACCAATATATGCATTTCAGCCAAGCTCAGTTGTGGGATATTAGAACAAAGCTAACAGGTAACTTTGTATCCTCAATTACTTGCCATCTCGTACTCTCGATCGGACTTGGGCTCTAATGTTTGTTCTCACAATTCTATTACATATACATATTCGATGCATACGTGATCATCCAACAAAAGTCACGGCACACGATGCGATTCGAAAATCACATTTCTTACTTCGTAAGTTTTATATAGACCATCAATTATATGCGTCGCGTCAAGCCGTCGGGCATCAGATCGCAACAAGCCTTCACAACGCTTTGCGTTCGAAGCTGCTGTCCAACTATTTTCACTTTACAACTCATCTCAATCGATTTTCCTTTATTGACGTGCAAAAGCATTAACATTCAGGACTACGCCCGCTAGGTGACTTACCTAGATACCATGCTTAAATTCTCCTGACGTAACTCTAATTGAAAGTGCTCAAAGGCAGTAATCGCTTTGATGACGCGTCTTACGTTCGATTCCTATTGAGTAGGAAATTCACTAGCTAAATTCTAAACTTGTCTGTCTCGTAACATCGAATGTAAGTTCAATTCATGCAAGCTCAATTACAAGGTGAATCCAAATCTAACGACATAATTCGTAAGTCATTCTCTTACCGTTCACTCTCGTGCATAGCAGGATTATCAAAATCGCCTAGACTTATCATCAACATGCACCACGCGATTCATATGTGACATTGTATGGATCATCTTATGGGTCTGTAGTATATTTTTTTGATTTGGTGGTCAAGTCTTCTAGGGTCAGCTGCTCCGAAGCTATGCTCGATAATTGTGGATCATTAACGAAGGACAGTTACTACAAACCATGCTATATTATTTCGGAGCCAAATCATGTTCTATGCGACTACCCAAATACGGACAAAACCATTTCTATTTGTGCAACTGAAGCACAACTATCCTCCGAGTAATTCATGTACTACCGTCGATGATTTCGAAATTCACGAAACATCTACTCGTATTGAGTTCGAGTCTTTCTACCCACGGTCGACATCCAAGATGCTATACGCATCAAAACAATCGTCGATGACTTTATGGCCTCGCTTGATCAATCGTAAAGTTTACGATCAACCAGTTTGACATTGTGGTATTACATATTTCTTAAGTTATACTAAAGTTAGTGACACGTAAAGTAATATTTACATAGCTCTGCGTGGCCCTATCATCGATGAGCTTTTCGTCCTTCCGATGGGTGGTCAGGAAGATGGTCACCATGTTGGGATTTTCACCCCTCATTATCTGTTATAATAATATATTTGTTATTGAAATTGAACATTTTATTCCTACTTTCATTAAAATAATATATTACAGTAAAATACATACTAGGCGACGAAAATGTTCCGTTATGGGAATCGAGCCACCACACCACTTCCCTGCCCTCGTCCTAGCCGCTTTCGCCTTCTCCGATCGTTCCTTGTACCTAGGATCGTCGAATCTAGCCCTCATTGTAGTCCACTGCTCGGGCGTGATCCAACCTTGGATCGGTCTTTCGGAGTGCTCTCGAGCCTTCTAGTCGTCGATCGCATCCCGGATCAACTTGGCGGCAACGGCAGAAACTTGCTTCTCAATCATCTCAGCCCGGTGTGGTGAATAAAAATATATTTTTTATAAGAATTAAATTAGTTAGTTATATAATATGCATAAAAGATGATTTATACTAAAAGCAATATACTTTAGTTACCTTGAAGTGGCAAACCAGAATGTCTTTCTCTCGTCCGAGGCATCCGAATAGTTAATCCAAGGGCCACCATAGTTGGATCTCAGAAATAGCCCCAATGCCCTTTGAACTGACGGGGGACGTTATCTACGCAACGATAATTATATTCATGAATATATTGATATATGTATAAATTAATGTTAAATAATTAACTTACTTTGTAGGCCCGTCGGACGAAATTTTCATCATCGTCTCGTCCGGAGGGGCGCATGGGGGATCGCTCGGATCATATGGAGACGGAGTAGGTGCGACCTCCTCCACCCGCTCCTCCGTCTCCATAGTATCATCAGTATTCGAAACGCTGGACGGGATAGTCTTAGGCCTGGAATTGCCCGTCCCAGGAGTACTGCCATGTACCGTCGACGCAATCGGAGATGTGACTAGTCGGTACACTGGAGTACTAGGAGACGAGGATCCGGAACCATCATCCGATAACGGAGTAGCACTCCGTCCACCGGTGGAACCTCTACCAACACGGGATGCTCCTTTACCGGTGGAACCTCTACCGAGGTACGATCCTCTTCGTCCTGCCATACCTGATAAAAATAGATACATACAAGAAATGTAATGCATATTCTAAATCAAATCTGCATGCATTTAACATATCACAGTTTATAAAAATAGACCCGGAGCAACCCTCAATTGAATTTCTAGATAATAACCAAGTCTAGATAATATTATCCAGAAACATCAAAGTCTATATAATAACTAAGTCTAGATAATAACAATAAAGTAATCCAGAAACATCCAAATCTAGATAATTACCAAGTCTAGAAACATCCAGAGTTGTACAAAAACATCCAAGTCTAATCCAGAAATAAGTCTACCGGAGACAAATTCGGTCAAAAGTCATATATATATAACTCTACCCTCTACGATGGGGGCAGATAGAACTCCCTCAGCTACCGCCCATAAGATTCCTTTACACTCTAGGTACTACGATATACACTTAGGTGTTGTCACATGTTCTTTGTGAGCCATTCCCTGAAAATAAAATTTACTTATGCAAGCCTTTTGAGACTATCAGGGTTATACTAGATTTTCAAAAAAATCTATAAAAGACTAAGTTGTTCGACTTTTTGGTATAACTCTGATAGTCCCAAAAGGCTTACATAAGTAAATTCAATAGAGAAGGCTCAATGGACATTTGATTTCAGGCTAACACGGACACTTAACATAAGAGATAATAATATCTCTATTGTCATGTGTTCCTTGTGAGCCCACAAGAAAAACTTGACCTCGGAGTGTCCAGGCTAGCACTTACCTAGCTAGCACTTACCATAAAATACTTGGCGATACCTAGCTAGCACTTATAACTGTATATTTATATACCCTTATATACGTATCTATCTATATAGATTATATATTAACCCTCACTAGCTTACTCATCCCTCACTCAAACATATACAAATTCACCCCGACCAAGTGCTCAAAATAAGATAGGATGGAATAATTGGGGTTTTTCTCTCTAAGGAGACACTGGTAACTTGAACTTATATATTTTTTATTTTCCTCCCCTCTTTTTTTCTATTATGTTTTTTTGCTTGTTCTTGTTCATAATTATATTTTTTGAGATTATAGTTCAGTCATTCAATTACTTGATTATTAGTGTACTTAGTATATAGTTCACCAAGTATTGCTACAATAGTAGGTTGATTGCATCAATATCATTCAATCTGGCCTCCTACCATTGATTGGCAAAGAAATCAGAGTGTCCAACAAAATTATGGTCCAAGAATCATCTTCCCAAACTATATATCATGCCATTTTTAGACTCTCTATACGCAATTGATTGCTTACATAACCAATCACTCATTGAGCTACTCCAAGATGCGTTGATTACATTTAGTGTATTAAAAGGTTAGTTCTACTCAAAACTACTGCAAGCTAAATAGATTTAAAGTTGTGGTCGTGTCAGCATGTGTGTGTCATGTCTATGTTTTCGTGTGTGTGTCAGCATGTGTGTATTGTGTCAGCGTGTGTGTGTCGTGTCCGTGTCAGCGTATGTCTGTGTCAGCTTGTGTCGTGTCCACGTCAGCGTGTGTCTGTGTTGTGTCAAAAAAATGGAGTTAGGGTTACCTGCCTTGGTCGGGGTCGGGTTGGGGTCGTCGGGGCTGGAGCAGTAGCGGAGGGGACTGGAGCAGCGGCATCGACGGTGGAGGATTACAGCAGCGTCGGAGGGAGGGGGTCGCCGCGGGAGGGGGTCGCCGCGGGAGGGGGTTGCTGGGGGGAGGGGGTCGCCGGAGTCGAGAGTGGGAGGGGGAGAGAAATTTTGGGAAGAGCGGGAGAATGAAAATTTTGGGGAAGAATAATGAAAAGTCGATCGGCCAGCAACCCTATATGAAATAATTTACCGACGTTCGCAAAAGACGTCGATGTCCAATAATATAATGGCGACATTCTAGTGGATGAGTCGCTAAACGTTGCTGACAAAAACATAACAGCGACGTTTACCAACTACACCGCGACGTTTGCTTTTCAAACCATATCGCATGTCGCAAATTGTCGCTGATAGTGACGTTCAGCGACGTCATTTTTATTCGTCGCTAAATACAACAAAGTTAGCGACGTTTTAAACTGGCGTCGCTAATATCGTCGTCAATATGACTTATTTTGGTAGTGAGTCCTATCATAATTTAGGACTGTCAAGTTTGTTAACAGTCCTAAATGATTGGGGCTTTAATATATTGACAGTGAGTTTCAATTAGAGACTAGAGTTTTGACCCACAATCTTCACTTTAGGATTTTGACAGTGAATTTCAATTACAGTCCTCCATCATCAACAACTTTTATTGTAGTGGGACAAGAATTTTTAGGGTCTAGGATTTTGAGAATTGGAAGAAATTAGGTTTTGGAAGAAGGGAGAAAATAGCATAGGAAGAAGAGAGAGCATAGGGAAATAAAAATTCATTGGCTTTTATACTCAAAATTTGGGCTCCCCTCAAGCAAAAAAATTGAGTGACAAACTTGTAAATAAACAGAAAAAAAATGGTTTTGTCCTAAACAATTTTTGAAGTGCCTACAAAATTTGCCTATATATATATATATATATATATATATATATATATATATATATATATATATATATATATATATATATATATGGAGAGAGAGAGAGAGAGAGTTCTTAGGGTTTTTGTTCTCTCTTGAGATTTTGAGAAGCAATTTTCAGCAGCGAATTCCAGAGGAATTATGACTTCTACCTAGGGTTTGAAAAAGCTCCCGATTTTATTTTACTCCCAAAATTTACTGGTATGTTCCTCTACATGTCTAGAACCAGAAGCAAAATATTGGAGGGGAGAGAGGACACAGGCTAGCTATATTGTACAAGTATACCAGTTCTCCATATAACGATCACGGTTGCCTAGTAAAATATAGGGGACAAAGCTAGCATGTCACTAATGTCTATCTAGGGTCGGACAAATCATGTATTTCAATCCTCCCAGACAAGTATTAACAAAAATAGCATACACATAGAGAAATAAACATCACAAAGGCTATATACATACATGATCATGAAGCTAGTTTAACAAAATATAACACAATATATAAATTAGATACATGATCATATAGCTAGTTGAAATCTAGAATATACATTTACGTCGACATAGTCAGAGGGAACACACTCCCATAAACGAAGTCTAAACACTTGCCTTTGGTTAAACACCACAAACAAAAAATGTGTGCGAGTGAATGAAAAGACAATCCACCGTTGCTACCTGCGAGCCGCCAACCTACAAGCATAGTCTATCAAGCAAAAGTAGAGGTAGAGCCTTCGGATCTAGCATGAGATCTGTCCATGCAAAACCAGTAAGGTCAACCCCTATGAGCAATTACCACAAAGGAGGCTCAAAATAAAACAACATAGGAAAACAACAAAGCTATTATAGAAAGGAAAAGAAAAACATACAATGAATCATAGACTATACATAGAGCAATAACCACCTCTATACTAAAAAGACACAAGGTGGGAAGCTGGATCCATGATAGATTATGTTTTCCAATCCTACTACGCTACCAACAATAGTAAAAGAATCATATAGGATTCATATATGTTATATATAAATCAACAACCACCTCTTCACCAAACAAGGATAGAAGAAGGGAGCTAGATCTATGCTAGACTATGTTTCCTATTTTGATATGCTAATAAAGATGAATAGGACAATGATGAATCAATAAACTAAAAGCAATGCACGACCAACCATGACCTACAACTTGATACATTTAACTAAATAGGGTTATCACAATCCTAATTACTATCAGAGGCAAGTTGGGGAATGTTGACGTTTCATGTACTACAAATACATGGTGGTTCCGGACCAAAAATATAATAGATAATACATATATACACAATACTTGGGCACCTTGAAAGTGGAAGAAATATAAACAAGTAAATACATATAAACACTAGAGGTGGGCGCACTGAAAGTGCTGGAAAATAAAATATAGGTCATGTCTGGAATGTAGAAAACATTGCATACTAAACAGGATCATGGGCCCACGCCAATCGGGGTTGCCATGTCCTTGAAACCTGAATCAGCGGGGTCGCATGAAACGTATATCCTTCCCTCCCAATGATCTAGATTGGATAAATTATTTATTTTTCTATCATGTTCATTTAACGATTCTCGAGTTGTGGAGACTAGAGAATCGCCCTATAATGATATGACTGTTGATTGGGGTAATCACGAGCTAGCACTGGCAAATTTTTTGGTATCATGTTATGCATGATGGACTGGATAAGTCATTATGTTGGATTGTAATTGAGGTATACGTTGAGAGTTATACAAGTCAAGAAAGCAGGTGTCTTAGCAAACAACCAAGTAGAAAAGTTCATAAAACTAGAATATCAACAAAAGATCATATAACGAGTACATGTTACCAGACTTGAACTTGTTTAGAAGTGACATTTTGTTATAGTTTAGATTTCATATACTAGACATGGATAGCTCGTGATATGTGCTCGTGGATATTATAGACGGGTGCGAGCCCGCTCAATAGTAGCCAACTATGTGCAAGAACTAAGTAGAATGCTCGTGTGAGAAAAATTGTGAAAGGAGCAATCAAAAGTAACATTAATAACTAATCCATTACAAAATGAAATTAGAACAAATATAAAAAAATCCATTTATAAATACATGGTTATAAGCTTAAAAGTCAATAAGAAGCACTAGAAAATTCTACTGAAAACCCCAAAACAAACAACTCAAGAAAAATAATGATTTTGTGCTAAACCAGCCTTGGTGGTATACTATCAGTATACTGCCATGCTCGAAATCAGCATGACAACTGGCTATTGAAAACTCGATTTGGCCACAAAATCCTCATTTTAAGTCCTAGTTTATTTGTTTCAAAGCTCTAACTTGGGTGAAATTAAACTTTTGACATGATAAATCATTAGAATGAACAAATTCTAATAAGATAAAGAGTTACATTAATTTATCCAAAAAATTGATTTTTGATGTTAAAATAATTGATACGGGTGTGGGGCTTAATTTTGTATGCAAATATGCTTCTTAGCGAAGTGTACTGGCGTGATGTAAAACTAAGAATCATATTCAAACTCCAAAAACCCCATACACAGACCCAAAATCTATTTTTGACACAAATAACCTACATGCACTGAACCATAGGATCTCGTGTATGGGCATGTGTCTACTGTGCAAAAAATAAACATAAAAATAGTATGGGGGCACTGCCCCTAGTCAGTGAGTAAGGTGTACTTGCCTCAGGTTATGCTTTCGCAAAGATACGACATGGACATGGGCTTCGGGTCTGCCTCCAGGTCGGCTCAAGCAAGCACAAGCTGTAGCATCCACTTTTTCAGAAGGGTATTTTAGCCTTTTTAGCCATTTTGGCCTTTTGTAATTTTCTAGATATGTCGACTTGTGTTGTGCTAGCAACTGGTTTAGCCTTAGAGGACATTGTATAGGAGCCTAACCATGCCTTAGAATTATTATTTTTTATTTTTAGAATTTATTTTAGGCTTGAGTTTATTTTTTTAAGGCTTTAATTGATTTTTTAGCCTTTTTCATGCTAGCCTTTTAGCCTTTTTGCCTTGAGCCTAATTTTTTACTTAGGAATGAGTTGGCCCAAGTGAAACCCTAACCCTAGAGACCTATTCCTGGCCGCCCAACAGCAGTACCCCCTCCCTCTTCCTTTCATTTATGAGTTTTAGCCTCCACAAGTGAAACCCTAATAGATCTCCTTCTCCAAAACTCATTTTTCCTTCATCCGGAGTCCGTTTCTTCCCAAATGAACTCCGTTGCACTCATCGAGGAGAGGAGGATCTGCTGGAGCATTTCTAACGAGGAGGCGGAGGCTTTTTCTTAAGGGAAATCGTCCGACACGACAACCGAGGGGCTCCGTTCATTGAGTTTTTGACACTCAATAGGTAAACCCTATTCTAACATAATAAATCTGGAATTTCTTTCATTTTTGCATCCATATAGGTGCCCTAGACTTGCCCACGAAGTTTGGTTGGATTTTGACTTTGTCTGATGGCAGTATCGGACACGTGTCGGTCCTTTACGGCACATGTTCGACGAAATGCCGCTTTGGATAGAAAGTTGCTATTTTTCGATTCTGTCTTCATGGATGTTTAGATAATATTATTTTGGTAAACTTTTGGGAAGACGGATTTGATTTTGATGACGTTACAGCGGCGTTTCGGGCATCGGACGCACGTACACGGATCCCGTGTACGAGGCCGTGCATGCCCTACCGTCAGTGCATTGTATCTCGATGCACAGGCCATATTTTCGCGTGAAATTTCTTGAGAACATGGGGGCAACCTCTGCCCCCATGCTCATAAAATTTCACGGCTTTTCATTGAGCGAGCGCGGAGAAATCCGACGTGCACCGCTCAGCCGCACTGTGCATTCAGGCTGATTTTTGTCGCTGAAACGGACTTCGTGCGCACACATGACGCAATGAGGACCCGTTCCAGGACCCGGGATACGTTGACCTATACCTAGACTACCCGAGGGGCTAACCTCGAGTCATGGCGTGGCCCGACGAGCCAGCCACGGAGGCGGAATCGAGCGCACGAGGGCGCGCGCGCAGCAGGCCGCGCACAGGTATGGGGCTGCGTGAGTCGCCTCGATACGACGTGTCACTATGTTTTCGTGTCCTAGACCTACCCCAGGAACCCCAGCTATGTGCACGAGCACGGGGCTTTTCATTGTGTGTGCGGCGCTCAATCGATCGAGAACGCACGCACAAGCACGCGTTGTCACGCGGTATCAAGAATTTCCGATACGCGTTCTGTGGACACGACAGGACACGATTTCGAACCCAAGAGTATACGAGCGCATCACGTGGGTCGAGACCAACGTGTATGCCGAGTTTTGCGGGTTCATTTGGTGTATATCTCATTTTGGGTCGTTGTGTGAAAAATGGGTTTTTCTTTAAATTCGATTTTGAGTTTGAGTATGATATTTTGATTTCCAGTAAATTAGTATATAAAATCTGAGTTTTTGGTACGTATATGAGGTTTTGGATTTGTGGGAACCAACTTTTGGATTTGTTTCATAATTTTCTATCATTTATGAGTATATGAGTTTTCTTTGTAGCTATGTATATATATATATTTAACTATATGCATTAGAAAACCCCGTTGAAACCCATTGCTAATGTATATATGTTGAGAATGGGTCGAGGGGGATTTAATTCCAGATTTGGATTCACTAAAACTATTTCAAAACCTTTGGCTCCTTTTGAGCATTGATATATATACCTATGTGTGCATAGTTTGTATGCATACCTATGTGTAATATAATCATTGATATATATACATAGGTTTTGAGGTATACCATGGTTATGTTTGGATGTTTTTAATCTCAAAATTTACTCACTTCAATAAGCTCCAGGACACACACACATACACAATCATTTGTTAGAATTAGGGTTTGGTTTGTATTGTAAATACACATGTGTGTATATATACCTATGTGTGCATAGTTTGTATGCTTGAGAACTCTCTTAGAATAGATCGTAGTTGTGTATATAACTATAGGAGTCCTAGGACAGATTTGGATTGTCATTTTGAGCCTAGTTTAGTCGAATTGGCCGACAAGTTGACCAAATTGACAAAAGTCAACTTTGGGTCAAACTTGATCCAATTCAACTCAAACGAACTCCAAATGACCTAAAATTTTGTGTATGACCTAAAAATTAGTAAATGGACTAGTTGACCAATGTTTGACCATGTTTGACCAATGTTGACCAGATTTGACCAGAGTTGACCAAGGGTTGACTTTGACCAAAAGGGACCTAGAAGCATGTAGTCTTGCATTGTAGCTATTTTCTTTGATATTTTAGATTTTGTTGTAACATGTGTATACTTAAAATATGTTTATATCACTCCAGTTCAGTTATACATCCTCATCAGCAGCTCGGGTTGTCAGGCGAGTATATTCTCTGATAGTTCTTTCATTTACTTGTCAAATTCTATATTTTAGTTGTAGTCAGTTCTATTTGATTCTCGTTTACAAACACGAATTGATATTTTCTAGAATTCATATATACGACACACATACCTTACTTGTCTAGCCTCTATTACAAGAACTATTACAAGAATCACCTACAAGCACCTTCATGTTCTTGCTAGATTTATTCTCGATTTACGTGTCGTATTATGGATTCACTCATATTTGTCGGGCGGGGAAATACTTGAGTAAACATGTAAACATTTCTAAATACTCGAACCACCTCCCTGTGAATTATACAAGAACGATAGCCATCCCACACTTGGCCAGTGTGTGATGTGCCGGATTACCCCTAGCCGTTTACATGTCGATCTCAGTATTTTAAAACACACTGTGAGTAGTGTCTAGAATCTTTACTAGAATCATCACAAGAACCATTACAAGAATCACCCTACTTGGATCATTGAATGAAATCACACTTGACATACATTGTACCACTGGACTCATATCACATTATTCTAGTTCAGCTAGCTTTATTTACAGTCTTCATTGACATGATATTCTGTTTTACAGCTTTTACTTTCCTTGTTCTTTTACTATTTACATCTTAAACTGTCTCGAATTCCTATGCTTCATCAACAAAATTGTCTATAATTGTTTTATGGCTTTCGTCATTTACTTGGATTTACTTGAAGAGATGTATTCGTTCCTGTCCTGACTGGACCTGTTGAAATATTACAGATGTTAGCCCTGAGGATGCTTGCCCTACTCACTATGGATCTGGAGAGGGATTAGCTACCTTTGGCCCCGACTCTCAGGAGTGATCGGGAGACTAGTTTAGTAGACTATTTTAGATTTCTTTACTGGAACTTGAGTTGTAATAATGTATGAGTTGTCTTATTTTGAGTTATTTTGAGTTATTATCTTTTAGTAGTTTTCATTGTTTTCTTTTAGTTATAGAATTCTGTGATATCCTATCATGCTTAGACTGTGATTGAGTTATATTATTTTGTTATATAATTGCGTGAGATGGTTCAGATAGTGACCTAGAACAGCGTTCTACCGCCGATTCTGCGGCGTAGGCTGGGCGTGGTTACGCACTTGTACCCTTACACTGGGTGCGGGTCGTGACACAAGCCAATCTCCTTTCCATGCTACCTTCCTAGAGCTAGTCAGGTCGAGGTTGAGCCTCCATGATGATACGTAAAAGGAGAGGAGAAATAAAAGGGAGAGAATCAAGAGTAAGAGATTGAGAGTTAGTCTATAGAGGGGGGAGGGGGGAGAAAGAAATTACATAATAAAAAAAAATGGAATTTGTGTTATATATATAACTTCCCAATAAAGATCATGGTCGCTCGATTACGATCAAATGGTCAGAAATCAAAATAGCCTGGCAAAATCTACTCAAGCGATTTATCGGGTGGTATATTGGCAGGTATACTGTCAGCTTGGATTTTTGCTTAAAAGCTTGGGTTTTGGGTATCCACTCTAGTCCGATCCTACTCAGCTGGAGTTCATGTGCATTAGCCAAAGTATCTACAAGTCTAGGGTGATATGTCCATTAGCTATAGTTACACAAGAAAGCCTAGAACTTAATTAATCGCATATGTCATTAATCCAATTCAAAATCAGGTTATCGTTCGAGTACCCTACTCTTGCGATACTATGACACAAAAATTGAGAAGACTAATGAAACAAATTCCTAAACCCTAGCAAAGCTAGCCAAAATCGAAGTACCAACTTAAATTGATTCAAGAAAACCGAGACACGTATCCAATAAAATACAAATATGATATAAATACGCTTTTCAAAAAATTTATATATCAAAATTCTAGAAATAAGAAATATGAAAATGGGCCTCACATGTTAGACCTCTACGCCAAATCTGGCAGCGGGACTAGTTCTCTGCATGAAGTTTGCTTTAGGTAAACTGCTAGCAGTGGATCTAGGATCCGCAAGGCTATGCCTCGGTGTCATGTCCCATTCTCAAAATATCTTGAACTGACACGTGATCTGACCAGCTGATACGAACTAGGGCAGGCTTCTAATCTAATGGACCTACCTAGACGTACTATGTTGTATTGTTAACTCCAGTCCACAACTATACTAATATGGAATGGTATATACATCTCATCCACAAAGATAATATAAAATATAATATGAAATACTACTGAAATATATTCATAGAGAGACTATGTCCAATATACAACTGATAATGTCTGTGGGAACAATCCAATAGTACAATACTAAATGAAAAGTACTAAAATAAAGTACAAAATGAAATATAAAAGCAGTAAGATAATCAGACTAGTATCAACTAACTAGATAATGATACTTGAGTCCCAGGTGGGAGTCCTACCGCTGATCAGGATAACTCTGTTGGAAGAACCTCGATGTCCTCGACTTGAGTAATGCCTAAATAATGTTATAGATCGTACTCCTAGCAGATAATATTGTTCGCTTAAGTCTATAAGAAAAATCAGGTCCCTAGAGGGACGCAACAAGATAGTAGATATGTGTCAAGTGTAACTGAATAATACTAAGACAATAAGAAGATATACATCTAAGATAATATAACTAAGTGAATGCATTATGACGACAAGTTCATACATATAGGTTGTCGGCGTATGCATATGTCATGCACCAGTACCAAAAAATGGAGATAGACATGGCCAGCTATCCCATATAAGGTACGAAGATGTCATACGACGACCACAGCTGTCACTAGACTTGGAGGTGCATGCTACAATCAGGTCTCTTAGGATCACAGGGAACATCTATGTCTCAATCAATGAAACAAGAATAAGCAATTAATAAGCATATAAGATAAAACAGTAAGACATCCTCGACGCTTCATCAAAATGATCATAAGACTAGCCTTACAAAATACCAGCTAGCGCAGAGAGTTAACAGTACATAACCATAGTCGGCTGTAGTCTGATTAATGTAAAAGAAATTAATATCTAGAACAACCGGCTAAATAGGTGCCGGTGGCTAAACACCAAATACAAATTTGAAGATATCAGAGTGGAAGAGAAGAAACCTACTCAAGTCCTCTAACAGCCATGCTCCTACTATACACCATCGTTTGAAAAGAAAGCTGGATCCTCAGGCTCTGCTACAAGACCTGGCCAAATAAAACCAGTGGTGTCAGCCCTGAATAGCAAGTACCACAAGAGAGCACATATAAATGAGACAGAAACCAAGCAATAAATAAGTCCTGGTCGAGGATTGTAGGCTTACCATACCAATGCGACAATGTGACACCCTTACAACCAAACAAGAACAAAGGACGTCGAACCGCGCCGAGATAAGATACATCCTATAACCATAGTCAGGCTGATGGATTCCGCATCGCAATTTTGGTCCATAGTCTGTCGTAGTACAATAGTCCAACCCAACAACCAAACAAGGATATGGGTTGGACCACGCACCGGGACACTTCATGTTCTTCGGCTACTAGCAAAAGAAATATCACAATCAAGTCAGTTTACAAGCGGCCAATCATCTCTACGACTTTCTATGATTTGCTTGGCTAATCCCAGTAATGCATATATATAGAAATTCTCATATCGTGTCGTATCTGAGCCGGGCTAGCGGAACCAATAATAATGCATAACACATAGCTCATAGATTGCACCAATCCCTTATAAGGCCAACGCACTTAAACAGATCAATAGCAGTTCCAGCTCTCCTATAGGGAGATGTTGGCTCGACATTTAACATGTCAGATACTGCACTCTACTAGTGCGGATGAATAAACAATATCCATCGTGGCCAGCCTTGCACTCCCGAACGTTTGTCCGATAGGGTCGGTAACACATGATCTCGAGATTTCGTTTCCTCCCCATGCTTCTATCGACTTGAGTTACCTAGGTTAACTCTATGTTTGTCTAGAATCACATGTCGTTGTCACATGGTCATCATTCTAATGTCGCACCTTAGTACGGTGCATGAATCCACATCGGCTTATAGAGTCCCAAATCTAGATTCATCCTTAGTGTAATGCGTCAAACAAGCAATCATCGTACCATGCCAATATTAATGACTAATTACCAAGATTGTGTCGGGAATGATGAATATATTAATATTTAACACGTACGATCACTTAGCACGTATAGTAGCACCTCAGTGCATACATAGATTGTACCTTAGTACATACATAGAATATACCAACATTTATACAGGTAATCACGTCAGGAACATGATCGAGGAAAGTGGTCGCATAGAGATCTCTTGGAACATAGGTCACATATGCGCATGAGTCACATGGTCCAAACTATACAAGGTATGCTAGGGTCAGGACAAGTAATTAAGGAAAAATAACAACAAATACTTAAAATATAAATCTAACCCTAAACAAGCGCATGGGGTACCATGCGCATAAGGTAGACAGGTGCATGGGGGTAGTCAGGTATAGAAGGAAAATAAGCGCATTAACATCCCAAATGCATGAGCAATTAGGCGCATGGCATGATCAGGCGCATAGCAATCGAGTGCATGTCATGGCCAGGCGCATAGCAACCTGGCGCATGGCACCACAAGCGCATAGCGACCAGCAGGTGCATAGCATCCATAGGCGCATAGCAACCATAGGTGCATAACAAGGACAAGTATGCGCCTTCAGCTCATGCACATAGAAAATCTATGCACACAACACGCATTTGTCAGGGGTCCTTGTGGTAAGTTTTCATGGCCACTTGGCATTTCTGCCGCATGGCCTCATATGTGCATGAAGGATCGTCATCCCAAACAAAAAGTTCAGCCATGCAGTTTCTCAAAACTTGTCATGGCCAAAACTTACTCTTTCGAACTTGAAATCAAGTAAAAATAAAAGCTAAAACTGCATAAAATCAAATTCTCTACAACATAGAACAAATAGTTTTCGAAAATAACAAGTTTTGATAGATCATTTCCATAAAAAATCGTAAAATCCTAACTGTAAAACTTAGATCTATACTAAACTAGCCAGTAAATCCAAAAACTCCAAGAAATAAATATGTAGAAATTTTTTAGAAGCATAATATAGGCTAATAATATGTGATGAAATCAAAGAAAATAAAATAGCAAGTGGTCTTTCTATTAGTGCAAGATGTACTTGCTATGGATTGGTTGGAAAGAGTAAATAGGAGTGAATGAGGAGAGGAAGAATGAAGAGAATATTTATACTAGGAAGGGAAGTGGCTCCACTAAACCCTAGTCCTAACTTTACTAACCCAATCCACATGTCATGTTGCATTATGCAATAATTAAACAAAATTTGGATCACGACACGGTCTATGTTCCATCATCAAAGCAGTGAACCATACCTACAACCAGATAAGGACAAGGGGTGACACACTACTTTGCGATAAGGTACTGTTCCATGCCATGACTAGGTGCATATACATGATTAATACTAGAAAAATGCGTATACCGAAAACGAGGAGTGACAATATATATATTAGATTTAGTCATCCATGGCCATGTATAGCATTCATTGAAAAGACCATCTGCATAAATGGTCATTAAACCCGCATCTCCATAAATACGCTTTTAAAAAAAATTAAATACCAAAATTCCAGAAATAAGAAATACGAAAATAGGCCTCAACACAAAGTTTGCTTCGAGCAAACTGCTAGCAATAGATTTGGCCTCAACACTAAGAAATTGAAAATAGGTCTCAACACTAAGAAATATAAAAATAAGCCTAGCAGGCTACGCCTCTATGCTAAATTTGGCAGCGGGACTAGGCCTCAACACAAAGTTTGCTTCGGGCAAACTGCTAACAACGGATCTAGGCTCAACGAGGCTAGGCCTCAGCATTATGTCTGCTCCGAGTAAAATGTTGGTAGCAGAGCAGGCTCTATGGGACAAAGTTCTATTGGGATAGATTCCGCAGCTTAGTTTCACGGGACTAGATTCCGCAGCTTAGTTTTTGGCAATAAATATGCTTCAATAAAGCTCCCTCTGGTTGTGGGGACATTAGCTCTAACCCAAAATTTGGCTTTGCTTCAAGCAACATTGTGGTGCAGCAAAGTTGCGCCATTCGATAGGACTAATGCCTTAGCCAATGTTATACAACGAAGCTGTGCCATTCGGCGAGGCTAATTCCTCGGCCAATATTTGATTATCGCTATAGGCAATGCGTTGGTGCATTGAAACTGTGTCATTCGGCAATGCTGTTCCATTTAGCGGAGCTGCTCCATTCGACAAAGTTGCTTCATTCAGTGGAGTTGCTTTATTTAGTAGAGTTGTTCTATTCCGAGAAGCTAATAACTTAGCCAATTTTTATTACTGCTTCAAGCATTGTCATGCCTGTTGTTAGCCTTACGTTCAACAAGGTTGGGTGAAAGTCCATAGCGTCATGGATGTTGTTAATGGCCATGAGCAGACCACTAACTGATTTTGATATGGTAGTAGATGCTGATGTTGAGAGCCATTGTTGGCTAATTGATCCATGAGGGTCTAGAAAATATTGAGAGCCATTATTGGCTAATTAATCTAAGAGAACCTCAAAAAATTCAAGAGCAATTGCTAGTTGATACATTCGAAGGATTTGTATAGTTTACAAAGCTATTGTGGGCTAATAGATCTGAAGGATCTTGTAACTATTTTTAGTTGTTTGACCGTCGACCATGGAGGTCATGGGGTCTGCTCTTCATAGAAGGAATCCTATTTTCCTATTAAGAAGGAAAAAAAGTTAGATCATAAAACTAATTTAGATCATACTTACTCTTAGAATTGGAGGATGATCGTGCGATTATAACTTTCGCGTGGTAGAGCTACGTGCTGATAATTTTTTTAGTTAATTTTTTGATTAAGAGATTTGAGAGGGATGGTGAGATGAATTCTCTAATAGCTGAACCCTTCATGAAAGGTTCTTGATATATAGACTTTTATTTCTTGATGACTTAACAACCGAATACAATAGTATCTTTACAAGATAAACAATGTATATTGTTTTATAAATAAGCATGCCCTCACTCTTGAATTATGAAATTAGGCAAGTTTTGCATAATTTTGGTTGGCCAAAAAAAAAACTTTTACAAGCCTCTAAATCAAGCTCAGTTCAGTCCAAATCGAAACAAACTTGAAATCCACTCGATTTCTCAATACACCCAATTTTGTTTGATTTGAATCGTCATTTTTTACTACACTTAATTTTCAAAGATTTCATTGATTAAAATAATACATGAATCAATATCTCAGTTTGACGACTACGTATGATTTTCTTCAATTTGAGAATTACAAAATTTGACTACACTCGATTATAGGTGACTTCACAATCGAGTGAAATAAGGATGAAATCAAGCTCAACTACACCCTTGCAAATATATTTTACATTAAGGACTAGTCTGGATTGCAGTTAAATTTTATCATGTTTGGTCAAGTGTCCATTTCGAGAGTGTTGGTTGAGCTGTCCGAACTCTCTAGCCTAGTGGTATTAGAGCGGACATCCGGAGGTGCCGGCAAGGTTCGAGCCCCCCAATTATGTGTGTGTGGGATTTAAAAAAAAAGAGTGTTGGTTGAGCTTGCCTTTCAGGAAGATACATTTGAGCCCCGAAATGACTGACACATCTGAAAAAAATGTTCTTCCCAGTAAAAACTATATGTTTGGCTCGTGATTTATGTCTCTCACCAAATAGAGTCCTCCATAAATGATAATAAGTTCCGGATAAATGTAATTAGCATTCAAATTGGGCTCAACCCGAGTTGTATTCGACGTTCAACCGTCTTTTAATTAACTTTTTTATATTTGGAAGAGAAGGCACAAAAAGAACAAACTACAATTTTTTTTAAAAAAATTCTATTAGTAAATACCTAGTTGTCTTCATTAAATTTAATGAATAATTTTAATTAGTAAAGTTAGCTAAAGATATATTTGGAAGGAATACAAAAAAGATCCATTGCACGTTCAACCGTCTTTTAATTAACTTTTTTATATTTGGAAGAGAAGGCACAAAAAGAACAAACTACAATTTTTTAAAAAAAATTCTATTAGTAAATACCTATTTGTATTCATTAAATTTAATGAATAATTTTAATTAGTAAAGTTAGCTAAAGATATATTTGGAAGGAATAAAAAAAAAATCCACTGAAGCCAATTTTTCTTATTAAAGATTATATAAATGGGGGCAGTCCCCTCCCTTCCTCCTTAAAATACATAACTAGCACTCATCAGCTGGTTGTTCTCCAGAGCTTCTTCTTCTTCTTCTTCTTCTTCTTCTCTCTCTCCAAAGAAGTAAAGCATGGCGGACCCGAGTAAAGCGACCTTCTCTGAATATGTTCCTCACAATCTCATGGAATGGTCATCTCTCTTCTCTTTTCTTTTCTTTTCTTTTCTTTTCTTTTCTTGAAGCCCCCAGTAATTTCATAGCGCATTTTTTTTGGTTCATGGTCATTGCTTAGTATCTGCATGTTGCTTCTTCTGTTGTTTCTTTAATCCAAATGTCAAATTATTTTGCTTCTTGATTCACATTTCGAAAACACGAGAGCACTCTAGTTTCTTGAAACATAACCAGGAGTAGCACCTTCTTCACTTAGATATGGAACACACCCTGTGTGCATGATCGATCAAGAAAGCGCGCGCTGCCGTGCCCATGGACTCCTATCATGTCGGTCACGCATCCGATACAACCGAGACACCACAAAAATGCACTAGGACACGCCTAAATAAGTTCCAATGAAACAAACATATTAGGCTTCTATTAGTTATTCTGTCGACTATATATTGAAATGTCGCATTTGCTTGTTTCTTGATTGACATTTGATATCGGTTTGGATCGTTAAAATTTGTTTCTCGAAAATAGAACCAAACCAAGATATTATCCTTGAGGAATTGTACCAACCATAGTACCTTATTTTACTAGATATGGAATTAACTTGGAAGAATGTTCAAGATAGGTTTATATCAGCTATTCTTCTGTCCATTGTACCGAAAAAATGTGCACTGGTGATTTTCTTGATTCACATTATTGGTTCGTCTTGACATCCTTGGGGTAAGTCATGGACCAACTTGCCCATATATCGATCGATGCCTGATCAACTGCGGTTGCTCTTTTATGTTTTGGTGACCCGTATTAGCCTTCTTTTAATGATCAAGAGTAGATTTCGATTAGTTCTTCTATCAATTATTTCCACCATAGCATTTCTTTCTTTCTTGATTACATTTGTGTTCTTTCTTTTATGGTTAGATTTGAAGAAAGGGAAAATGGTTCCATTTTTCTTTTCTTGAAGTAACTCCAAACCAAGAAGTTACTTTCAAGATTTAGACCACCAATATTATTAGCTTCTTAACTAGAGACTGGACAAACTTGGGTGAATGATCAAGATTAGGCAAGAACAAATTACTTGTCGTGAACCTTGCATTGATGTCAAGATTGTGTTGGAAAAAGTGAATGTATATTTGTAAACTAATAATAATATCAATTATTTTCTATCAACGAATCTATGGCAACGAATCTCTGAAAAGGTGTACGAATCTTTTCATTGGAAAGGTGTGTCCTTTCCATTGTGTCTCTATATTTCTATAAAAGCACAAGTGTTTGGAGCATTCATTAATTCAATTCAATTCATCCATATAGCATTAATTAATCTAAGAGAGAGAGACAACCAACGTTGCTTCGACAAGTTCCTACGGTGTGAAGTGCTGCTACCGAAGGGACCGTTGTATCCTGGGAGACTAATCGCCATTAAACCGTAAGCACCAGTGCGGGGCGAATATTGTCTTAAGGACATTGAACCAAGTTCAAGCCTCGGTATCATTTTGTTTGAGACTAATTCTATACCAACATATTGATCTCTTGAAAGCTCGTTTCTTCTGCCACGAACCATGAAACACTTCCACACTTTGTGTTGCTATAACCTTTTGTTTTTTTGAGATAACTTAGTTGTAACTTGTAACCTTTTCTTGTAGAGTAACTTTCATAAGAGCCATGAATATTTTGCCTGTGATGCTTGTAGAAGGGCTAATTATAGTGAAGTCGTCATGCATGTGATACTTCTTGATCACAGTTTGAGCAACTAATATTATTTACTTTTGTTACTTCATTTGTGTTATTTTTCAGGTACAGTGCATCACAAAATTTGCCACTTCTTGATGACATCAATGAGTTTGTAGAGGAGCATAGCGACACTGACAAAATTGACTGGAATGCAGTGGCCAAATATACTTATGGAATATCTAATCCTCGTGAATGTGAGATGATATGGCGACATTTGACCTACGGAGCCCCATTTCTGGAAAACATAGAAGATGGAGATGAACCTTTGGTTGGTTTAAACGTTTTTTTTTTCTATTTCATTTATTGCCTTGAAATTAATTTTGCATATGTACACCCCCCCCTTTTCTGACTCGTCTTCTGTTAGTTGATTTGCTGCTTGGTCTGTGTGATTGTTGCAGGATGATTTTAGTGACTTGGGAACTGGAATAAAACTTGACCCAGCTTCTAGTGCATCACAAAATTTGCCACTTCTTGATGACATCAATGAGTTTGTAGAGGAGCATAGCGACACTGACAAAATTGACTGGAATGCAGTGGCCAAATATACTTATGGAATATCTAATCCTCGTGAATGTGAGATGATATGGCGACATTTGACCTACGGAGCCCCATTTCTGGAAAACATAGAAGATGGAGATGAACCTTTGGTTGGTTTAAACGTTTTTTTTTTCTATTTCATTTATTGCCTTGAAATTAATTTTGCATATGTACACCCCCCCCTTTTCTGACTCGTCTTCTGTTAGTTGATTTGCTGCTTGGTCTGTGTGATTGTTGCAGGATGATTTTAGTGACTTGGGAACTGGAATAAAACTTGACCCAGCTTCTAGTTCCGAAGAATTAGAGACTGCGGAGGTAAACCTAAAAATATATCCTAAGAAATAGCAATGATCTCTCTTCTTTTCTTTTAAGTACTAAATTACTTTAATTTATGATCCTCTTCCTTATTTTAATGAAACCTCTACACATATGTTCTGGTTTTGTTTATCTATCATACGAAATCAATAAGTAGCAATAGGAGGACGAGCACTGTCAATGTTCGCCTGTACATATAATTGCAGGCAAAAGATGGACACAGTTAATTACTATCTTTGATATATTATGTTAATATCTTCTTTTTTGATAAATCTTTGCATTATCATGACGACTTCTGCGGGATCCACCCAATCTCCTTATCTCGCGCTTCATTGCTGAAAATATAGCCACTTGATAGTTTTTTGTGCTCTTTGCTAGAGATATTGACAGTTGCCATCATTTCTCCATGAAAACTTTTCAGAACCTTAACTAAACATGAGTGACCTCACCAAATTGATTTTTATTTTCTATTTTCAAATTCATTGACAGATTTTACTCACATTGGCTAGCGAGACCGACACTATGACCGAAAAGGTTCAGAATGAGAAGAAAGCAACTGAGGAGGACGAGGAGAACATGACGGACACAGGCAGCAAATCCCCTGTTAGAGAAGAAGCTTCTTTGTCAGCAAATGAAAAGGATGAAGTCTTTGCTTCTTTGTCAGAAGACCTAGACGATAAAACTCCTTCCATTTCATCATCAGAAACTAATTCACCATCTGACAGTGATCACTATGAGCAATCCAAGTAAGAGCAGAAAGAACCTACAAACTAATATGAAGTATATGTATATTTTTTTTTTTAAGATAGTGACATCGGAGTGCACTTAATCTTATTAAGAAGTTCAATCCAAATCGTATTTGCATAAAGACTCATATATCTTACTTGATTGCATCACCTGTAAGACACTATTCTGCACTACGTTAGAAGCTTATGCTAACAGCACCTCAAAACAGTTCTAACTTTATTTTGGCTGCTTGAACTTGTTGTTTTGACACAGTTTTAGCACTACTATTATTTACTTTTGTTACGTCATTTATGTTATTTTTCAGGTACCGTTCATCACAAATTTTGACACTTGTTGATGAAATCACTGAGTTTTTAGAAACACATGACACCGGTGGCAAAATAGACTGGAATGCAATGGTTAAAAATACTTCTACTGGAATATCTAATGCTCGTGAATATCAGTTGATATGGCGACATTTGGTACATGGAACCCCATTGCCAGAGAACATAGAAGATGGAGCTGAACCTTTGGTTGGTTTCGACTTTTTTCCTTTTTCAATTTATGCTTGAAATAAATTTTGCATATGTACACACACAAACAACAATTGTCTTTCTGACTCGGCTTTTATTTGTCATGATTAGTTGATTAGCTGCTTGGTCTGTGTGATTGGTTCAGGATGATGATAGCGACTTGGAAACTGAACCAGACCTTGAAGCATTTGAAAGAGCAAATGAGAGTCTCAAGGTATATCTATCAATATATCTAAGAAATTTTGGCTTGTGTCTGCTGTACCGTATTTTCGTTATCGTCAGAATTGTTATTTGTCCATTTCGTATATTTCTAATTGAAGGATGGCAGATGCAGTTTCTAGATTCTTAAGGCAAAGACTGTGCTGGAACAGTTTATTGATTATGAAGACAAAGACTGTGGTAGAGACACACAGTTTCTCAATTTTGTAGCAAAGACCGTAGTGGAGGAAGTTTCTCGATTTCTGGAGACAAACCGCGTCAATTGTTAATTGTGTTTCGCAGTTCTGGAACAAAGACTGGTAGAGACAATTTTGTGGTTATGGGATAAACACAATGATAGTGGCTGTACTCAGTTTTGACAAGGGTATGGCGGTAGTTAGTTTTGGATTATAGTCAAAGACCATGGCGGTGGAAGAAAACAAAAAGTCGAAGCTAAGGTTAAAGGAGCACGAAGTATCGAAACACTCATGATCAGGTGGCTAGTTGAGCAACTCATCAATGTAGAGATTCTTGGATATGGCTCGTGTCCAATACAGAGTGCAGCCACACGCCATCTGTGGAATCGAACAACCCCGGGAAGACTCGATACACCAATCCCAGGGTTGTGTCAATGGCCAAAACTGTGTTAGGGGTACACTGGAAGTGTACCTTACAAACGAAACAATGCCAGGGGTACACTGACGGTGTGCCGAAAATTACTCAAATTCATCAGAACAAGTCGGCAGTGGGGATTTTTTGGGGGGGGGGGGGGGGGGGGGGGTCAAACCCCTAGTATACTTGCAGTATACTGTTAGAGTCAGGATGGTTAGAATTGGTGTATTGTTTATATCTAAAGTGGTGGTACGACGGTCCAGATTGCTCCCGACCTTTGAAAAAGATTGGAGGACCTATAAAAGGATCTCCACTAGTCCTAGGTCTGGTAGGGTCAAGAAAAAGGAGGCTTTGTAAGAGAGGGTTCTTGGAAGCTATTAAGGGATTCTTCAAGAGGAAGGAGAGACTTCATCGGAGATCTCGTAAGGAGAGGATTTCACATTGGGGTTTGTGTGTGTAATCTTTATAAGGTCTCTCTTGTTGATTCAATAAAATTATTTCTTCCCTTGTACCTTGCAGTATGTCGAGTTTGATCAAATCACGTTAAGTATTGTGTGTTCTTGTGTATTATTAGTTCGGTTAATTGTGCCTAGCTATTTTACTCGTCATCATAAGGTTATTGTTATTCCGTGTCTCTTCCGCATGTGCACTCGGATTTACAACTGTTGGAATGTGATTTGTTTTATGATGAAGGGTTCTGTTTCATACTACCATGCCCTTAATGGATAGATAAAGAAGTTCTTCATTGCTAAAATATAACCATTTGTTAGTTTTGCACTCTTTGTCAGAGAAGGTGTTGAGTGTCACAACATGTATCTGTCATATATATAGCTGAACCATTCTTACGAGAGAAGGTGTTCAGTGTCACAACATGTATCTATCACATTGATTGCACTTGATGAGTAGCTATATTCCATTAGACACTCCAAAACATATGTTCGATACCACCCTTCATAACTTTCAGTGGTTATGGGAGGACGAGCACTTTCAATGCTTTCCTATACAAATTTTAAGTTAGCATCTTATTTGCATAAATTTTTTGCTTTGTCATGATCACTTTTGTAGGATACTCACTATTTCCTGATCTCGCTCTCAAATTGCTAGATATATACCCATGTGATAGTTTTGCACTCTTTTCTAGAGATATTGCCAGTTACCGTCGTTTCTCCATGAAACCTTTTTCAGTATCTTAACTACATATGGGTGACCACACCTAATTGATTGTGATTTTTCAAATCCATTGTCAGATTTTTCCTTCTTCCGGTCCAGCCTCATCTATAACTGAGACCATGAGCATGTTGGAGTTAGATCAGATGGAGAAGAAAGCAACTGAGGAGGAGGACCAGGACAACATGACGGACACAGGCAGCAGATCACTTGTTGCTTCCTTAGCAAATGAAGGGCATTTCAAAGGAGATTTAAAAGGAGTCGAGATCAAAGCTGCTTCTTCTGCTGCTGCTGCTGCTTCCTTAGCAAATGACGGGGATGAAATTGTTGCTTCTTCTTCTTTGTCAGAAGATGGAGAGGATAAAGCTCCTGCTGATCCCAGTGAGGAAACCAAGGAAGAAGAGAAGGAACCTACAGACTAATATGAGCTGTACCTGATTTTCCTTTTAAAGATACTGAAACAGGAAAGATATATACATAAATATGTTTATATCTACGAAACATAGATATGTGACAAACATAGATACACATGAAGTCTATAATGATGAATGCTCTTTTTTTCCTTTAACATGAATCTATTCTGCACTCATCTGTTTGGTGCCATCACATAAATCTTCTTCATTGTCACCTGCACTCTCTCTCTCTCTCTCTCTCTCCAAAATGTCAAGCCCAGGGAAAAAAAGCGAAGTTAGCTGATAGATATGATTACGACCAACTTCTCTCTTCTCTTCTCTCCATTTTCTATTTGTTTTCTTGAAATAGAATCAAACCCAGTTTTTCTAATTGATCCTTTGTTTGTAATTAGAGAAAAGATAGATATAGACATCATTTGGGTTTTATGACCATTCGTTAGTAATCTGCAACTCCTTCTATGGTTTCTTGATTCATATGTGAAGTCCTTTCTGTTTCTTGAATTCACATCTGGTCGTTTTGGTGTCACAGAAAACTCCAGTTCGGTACTGGTTTCTTGAAATAGGAATCATAACCCAGAACTTAACTTTGACAAATTGTCAGGAGTATTAGGATTCTACTAGCTACCTATTCATTAGGTTTATTTGACTATATATGGAATAAACTTAGGATTCTACTAGCTAGATATCGATTAGGCTTATATTATACTTATTTTGTCGACAATGAAATGTGTGTGCTTGTTTGTTTCTAGAAATAGAACCAAACCCAGAAGTTAATTCTAAGAAATTGGACCCATAGAAGCTTCCTTTACTAGATATGGAATAAACTTGTGTGAATGACATAGATTAGGCTTTTATTAGTTATTCTATTGATTATAGTGAAATTTGGGCATATGCTTATTGCTTGATTCACATCTGGTGATGTTGGTATAAGAGAATTTTGGAATTGGGATTTGTTTCTTGCAATAGAACCAAATCCAGAAGTTAATTTTGAGAAAATGGACCGATAGAGCTTCTTTTACTAGATATGGAATAAACTTGGGTGAATGATCAAGGTTAGCCTTCTATTAGTTATTCTGTCAATAATAGTGAAATGTGCACATTTATTTGTTGCTTGATTCATATATGGTGATGTTAATGTCAAGGAACTTTAGAATTAGCATCAGTTATGTTAAAGATTTCTTTTCAAGATGTCTTTCTTGAAGAAGAACCAACCCCAGATGTTATATTTGAGAAATTGAACCAACAATAGTGCATGAAATTTGGTGAATGATCAAGATTAGCCTTCAATTAGTTTGCTGTTTCAATTATAACGAAATTTCACATTTGTTTGTTTTCTTGATTCACATTTGGTGATGTTGACGTAAGATCACTTTGGAATTACAATTGGTTTATTTTGAAACAGAACGAACCTCAGAATTTAAATATGAGAAATTGGACTAGTAGAAGCTTCTTTGCTTGATATGGGATAAACATGGGTGAATAATGGAGATGACACTTCTATTAGTTATTCTGTTAGTTATACTGAAGTGCGTGCATTTGTTTGTTTCTTGATCCTCATTTGGTGATGCTAGTTTGAGTTCGATTCTATTGGGAGTGTTGCACAATTCGAAGGCAGAAAAAGAACAAATTTTTTTTAACGAGGTTGGGCAGTGTGCCTACGTCCTCCGACAATTCCAATTTTTCTCCACTATGAATAATGGGATTACAAGTACAATCTCACTCAATAGTGGTTAAAAATGACTCTCTTGGATTCACTCATGAGGCTCACAATATTCTTTGCTCTCACTTGCTTTGGGTGGATCACTTGTTCCTCATCCGACAACCACTCATCCTCCATTCAACCTCCTTTTATAGCTATATGAGGTAGAGAGACTTCTCCTTCAAGATTGTACCATCCACGGTTCATTAACCTTGGGAACTCCAAAGGATGACTCCAAGGTTCATTAACCTTATGAACTCCAAAAGATAATAGATTTCTCCAAGATTCAAAAATCCTAGAAACTCCAAAAGACAAAAATATTCTCTCCTCCACTTAAGGAGGGATCACCTCATCAATTTTCTCCTACCCGAGTTAAGTGGAAGGCTCCGTCATACTAGCTGCACTTCTGCAAAAAAAACCATGCTGGTCTTTCGACAATGATTTTGTCATCATGTTTGAACCGTTATCAATCGATTTGAATTTTACTGGATTCCAACACTTCACAAACCCAATGACATCTCTCATTAATATGATTTGACCTTGAGTGGAAACTCAAATTTTTGCTCAAATGAATAGTGTTCTAGCTATCACAATAAAGAACATAATTTTGTTGTTCTTGATCCAACGCTTGTAGGAATCTTTTCATCCACAGTAACCCCTTGCATGCTTCTGTAGTTGCGATAAATTCTGCTTTTGTAGTCGACAAAGCGACACACTTCTGTAACTTAGATTGCCAAGAAACAGCTCCCCGAAAAGTAATTAAATATCCTGAAGTGAATTTTTTGGAGTCAAGATCTCCAACCATATATAACTACATCTGTGTACCCAATCAACACATGCTTGCCACTTCCAAAACAAAAACTCATTTTGGAGGTACCTATGAGATATCTCAAAATCCACTTCACCACGATCAAATGCTCTTTACTCGGATTGGATAAGGACGTGCTAACGACACCAACAGTATGTGTCATATCTGGTCTAGTGCACACAATCATGTACATAAGACTGCCAACTGCTGAGGTGAATGGCACCGATGTCATCTCTTCCCTTTCTTTGTTGCTTGTAGGACATTGCTCTGAGATGAGCAAAAAATGATTAGCAAGTGGAGTCGCTACTGGTTTTGCCTTGTCCATGTTGTATTTCTTCAACTTATACACTAATTTGTTCTTGAGTGCGTTTCTTCCTTTCGGTAATTTCACCAAATCATAAGCATGTTCTCATGCAAGATTTTCATCTCATCTTGTATGGCTTTCAACCACTCTCCCTTTTTTTCGTGTGTCACGGCTTCTTGATAGCATTTAGGTTCTCTTGCATCTGTTTACAATAAATATTGTGTGGACTGTAGAATTAGTAAAGAAAATAGGATATGTTAACATATGTCATAATAATACATAATAATACATCGATGAATGTATATTTTACATGTGTATTTCCACCAACACATTGACAAATATATATTTTAAGTAAAATCAGGACCGACCCGGATTATTTTAATGTCCAGGACGAAATTCAAATTGATGTCCCATGCCCAAGTTCTACTTGCCCCACCCTTGGGCCGCCCCTGAGTAAAATAAGTTTTTTATTTAATGTACCGTTGGAGTGAAAGGTTGCTTTATTTGATGTACTGATGGAAATTCTTATTTAAAATACACATTAATTTTTTGATGTGTTATCACGTGTCTTAGGACATGTTAATATAATCCAAAAAAATAATACAATGATATCAAAGTGGATTTGTAGGATTCACATTGGAAGAGGTACAAAAATAGGTAAGCGAATTAGGCATGAAGTGAAGATGACACGAGGATGCTTCTTAAAATTATACTTTCAAGAAGCATGTGATACGAGAAAGTGGATTATCTCATGGAACTAATAAGAAAATATCCAGTTTATATGAGATAGGTTGGCTCAAAACACTTACAAATTAAGATAATAACTATATATTTTTTCGTACAATTCAATAACCTTTGTTGTATAATTTGCACGTAGCATGCGTACCTTACTTCAATTTGCATAAATACGAGTGTTTTTCTTTGCATTCCAATGCTTTCCTTCGTGTTACATGAAATGAGGTCCCCTATCACTTAAAGGAAACATACTAACCCCTGGAATCCACTTGCCCAAAGCTGGATGTTAGGTTGTGTCTCATTTCTGGTTGAGCCCTTAAAGGTGGTGACAATAGAGTTGATAATTTAGTCTCACATCGGATAAAAAGTGGAATCATGAGGTGTAGATAATTGGAATTGATTTAGGCCTTACATGTGAATTCTCTTTTCAGACATATAGGTTCAGTCTAAGATTGAATCTCATGGGCTAACTCCGATTCGGGTCATACCGCGTTTCCAACACATGGTATCAAAGTCTATAATTACGGGACTGGTTTGGACGACTCTAGTTGGTTCAAGATAGGTGGTGCTGAACGTTCATGCGTATACACTAGTTGGTTTGAGACAGATGGTGCTGAACGTTCACACTACTAAAATCTGCTTAATTGGCGACGTAAATTTAGTGACGTTAAAAAGACGTCGCTAAATTGTGGACATTGGCGACGTATAAATGAAACGTCGATAACCGTCGCTACTAGCGACACAAATGGCGACGTGACAACGACGTATACTAGTTACATGAGCTAGTCGTCGCCAAACGTCGCTATAACGTCGCTAATTGCGACTGTTTTAGCGACGTTAATAGTAACGTCGCTAAATTCTAACTAAATTAAATTCCCCCACCGAATTCATTTCCCCCCATCCATTTCACTCTCTCACTCGCTCACTCTCTTCCTCCGGCGCTCTCGCTCTCACTCTCTCCGGCGCTCTCGCTCTCGCTCTCACTCTCTCCGGCGACTTCACTCTCTCCGACGACTCTCCTCTGGTACGTGACTCCCTCTCTCTCTCTCTATTTGTTGTTGGTGGTTGGGGGTGTTGGCCCATTGGTCATATGGTCAAACTGATTTTAATAATTGATCAAACTCTGTCTCGTTATATGAAGCTAGTCAGGATATCTCGGACTCTTGGACATGATCAAGAACGGCTATCTACTCAGTTCAAGACCGAAGCGCTGTTTGCCTGTTTGAGTCTGTATTTTTTTGAGCAATATATTTTTTACTTTATTTGAGTCTAGGAATATTTTGTACACCGAGTCGTACTGGCAAATAGGCTATTCCAAAATGATTTCAAAATATTTTTAAAATGTTCTTAGTTTTGAAAAACATTCGTATTAACAAAAGCTTCAAAAAGGTTTTTCAAAAAGGTTTTCAAAATTCTCCAAAAACTATTTTTAAAACCCTAACCTAACCCTGACAGAACTCGGCCAGAGTTCGGCCAGAGTTCGGTTAGTGGCCGTTTTGTTTTTGAATTCCTTGGAACTTGGTCCTCCTGCAGTTGCGCATTTGACCGAGATTTTCTCATAGAGTTCTGCCCGAATTCTGCCCGAATTCTGCCAGAATTCTGTCTTTGGAACTCCTATAAATAGAGAAGGATTTCGATCATTTTAACTCACTCATTCACTTTCAATCTTCTATCTACTTAAAGCTTTCAGTCTTCCAAAGAGTTTTCTCGAGCTTTAAATTTCAGATTCTAAGCCAATTACAATCCTCTAGTCGATTTGCCAGTGCGGTACGGTCTAGAAGTTTCTGAGTGATTGTAATCAGAAGGCTTGATAGAAGAATACCTCTTCACAATTGAAGTTGGATGAGTTCTTCGTATCAAAGCTCGCGTTGTAGAAGTTGCAAGGACTTCGTAAGAAAACTTGCGGTTTTGCCAATAGTGGATTCAACTGGTAGCAAGAGTTCTACCGACTGGACTAGTCCTCAACAGAGGAAAACCAGTATACATCGCTGTCTTTGCGTTTGCTTTCTTATCTATGCCTTTACATTATTTAGTTGTGATTATTATTCTGTGATCTTGCTGCTAACAATTTTTAATTAGCATTATTTCGCTACCAACTCTATTCACCCTCCCTCTAGAGTATTTTGCTTTACGATTTCGTTCCTACAATTGGTATCAGAGCGGGTGTTACAGGTAAAGCAAGGTAACATTGCAATTATTTATTCATTTAACTAATTGTTATATAGATCACAGTACAACACATGGCAACTGTGAAATTCACAAGTGAAGGCCAGGCCACAAACAGACCTCCACTGTTTGATGGTACGAATTATACCTATTGGAAAACACGGATGAATTTTTTCTTGAAATCACTTGACTTTGATTTATGGTCTATTGTTATTGATGGCTATCAAAAGCCACCTCGTATAAATGTTGATGGAGTTTTAGTTGAAAAACCCCATAACAGATATACAGAGGAAGAAAAAAAAGGCCAGTCTTGACGTACGTGCTATTAACGCTTTATTTTGTGCTTTAGACAGAACTGAATTTAACAGGGTGTCTATCTGCACAACTGCTAATGAAGTACGGAAGCTTCTTGAAGTCACACATGAAGGCACGACTCAAGTCAAAGAATCAAAGGTCAGCAGACTTACTCAAGAGTATGAGATGTTCAAGATGAAGCCCAACGAAACAGTTACTCAGATGTTCGAAAGATTCTTGGATATTGTAAATCCTTTGTCCTTCCTAGACAAAGATTACAGTAACCATGAAAAGATTCGCAAACTCCTGCGAGCACTTACCAAGAACTGGATTCCAAAGGCTACTGCAATCATTGAAGGGAACGACCTCACAACTATGTCCCTCGAAGTACTCATGGGTAAGCTACTCACTCATGAACTGGAGCTACAAGATTTTAAAGAGCCTGCACCAAAGGAGAAGACGATCGCTTTCAAGGCTCAGCACAGAAAAGCTGCTGAAGGTGATTCAGACAGCAGTAAATCTGATACTGAAGATCAAGCACTCCTAGCAAGGAAATTCAAAAGATTCATGAGATATGAGAAGAGAGCCAAAGAAAACAATAGCAGCAACAACTGGTATCAAGATGATGCTGTCTGCTATGGCTGTAAGAAGAAGGGACACATAAAGAAGGATTGTCCTACAAACTCATCATCAAGCAAGAAGAGCAACAGGTATGAGAAAGGGAACCTGAAGAGATCAACATCTCGGAAGTATGCCAACACCAGCATATGGCATGAAAGTGAAGCCAGCGACTCAGAAGACAAACAATCAGAAGACGCTGCAAATGTATACTTTATGGCATCCGATCAGGTACCTACTGAACCTGTAGTTGATACATATGATGACTTCACCTTTGAGCAATTAGGAGATGCCTTTAGTGAACTGATAAGTGATTACAGGAAACTGCGTAGCAAATATCAGACCTCTAAGAAGGTACTCAAAGAGTACAAAGGTGAAATAGGAAGACTTACCGACCTACTAGCTGAGGTTAAAAATAATGTTAGTGAGTCTGGTGAGCTTTCTTCTATTAAGCTCTTATTACACGAGACTACCAAGTCATCCGAAAAAAAAGACAATGTTATTGACCAACTGAAAGAACTTTCTAAAGAGAAAAAAGTCTTCGATGTGCACAAATCAGAATGGAAGCACTCACTTCTGATTATACTAAGTTGTACGACACTTCCAAAAGATTGGAAATTAGGTTAGAAAAACAGCCTGAGACTGCTGCTTCCTACCCTAACACGTGTCACTTACCGAAAAATCGGAACATTCCCAAACCAAACACTGTCAGACCTAACCATATCAAACCTTTACCCCAAAAGGTTAAGCCCAAACATGATTATAGGTATGCTTTCTTCTATACTAGAAAACCTAAACCTACCAACCATGCACACCACTCAGCTTTCAACACTCAACATGTACAATGTCATTATTGTGGCCTCATTGGTCATATTTCTCCTGCATGTAGAATCAGAAAGCTTGTTGATTTAAATATTTATGCTTGGATACCAAAAGCTAACATTTTAGGACCCTACAAGAAATGGGTACCAAAAGTTTCATCTACAAATTGTTTTGTAGGTGGAACACCTTTCACATGCTAAAAGCAAATGGATCCTCGACAGCGGTTGTTCACGGCATATGACCGGTGACGCTACATTATTTGCAACACTGTCGAAGAAGAAGAAGGAAGGTTATGTTTCCTTCGGTAATAACTTGAAAGGGTATATCATTGGTATCGGTGATGTTGGTAAGTCTCCCTATCCTGTGATTAAGGATGTCTGTCTGGTTACCGAGTTGAAACATAATCTACTCAGCATAAGTCATTTAGCTGATCATGGTTATGGCATCAACTTTGGCAAAGACAAATGTACTATAGTTGATAGCTCAACTGGTAGTACTATCTTTGAAGGTATCAGGGAAGACAACATATATGTTTTCTATTTGTTGGAAGAAACTAACATTTCAGGTAGATGCTTAATGGCTAAAAGTGATGAGAGTCATCTGTGGCATATGAGACTCGGTCACACAAATATAGACACAATCTCAAGATTATCCACGAAGAAGCTAGTACGCGGTTTACCAGACATAACATTCAAGAAGGATTCGGTATGCAGCCAATGTGAAAAGAACAAAGCTACCAGATCCACATTCAAGTCAGTAAACGCAGTATGTACTACTAGACCTCTACAATTGCTACATATGGACTTATTTGGTCCTAGCAGAGTTGCTAGCCTCGGAAGTAAGTTATATGCTTTTGTAATTGTAGATGATTACTCTAGATACACGTGGGTATACTTCTTGACACGCAAGAATGATGCATTATCTGAATTTGTCGTCTTTTGCAAGAAAGTACAAAATGAAAAAGGTTACATGATCACTCGTATTAGAAGCGATCATGGTAGCGAATTCGAGAATGCAGAGTTTGAGCAATTTTGTGACACACACGATTTTGTACACGAGTTCTCCTGCCCTAGGACTCCACAACAAAATGGAGTTGTGGAACGTAAGAACAGAACTCTATCCGAAATGGCCAGAGTAATGTTAAACCAGTTTAGTCTACCCAAGTATTTCTGGGCTGAAGCTGTCAATACAGCTTGTTTTGTTCTCAATAGAGTTCTAATTCGACCCAAATCGAAGAAGACTCCATTTGAGTTATAGTTTGATAGAATTCCATCAGTTTCATATTTTAGAATATTTGGTTGTAAGTGCTTTATTCTTAATACAAAAGATAATTTGGGAAAGTTTGATGAAAAGGCCGATGAAGGTATATTTTTAGGTTATACGGCCAAGAGTAAAGGATACAGAGTCTTCAACAAACGAACTATGATCATCGAAGAATCAATCAACGTCACATTTGATGTATTAAATCAAATGACTATCGATGAAAATGATGAAGATCAACTGCATCAAGCTCAACACCAGCTGATTCTCAACCAAGTTCAGCACTAGCTGATCCTCCTAGAGAAGATTCAGGAACCAGCTACCTTCAGAGTATGCCGAAAAGATTAAAATTTACGGCTGATCATCCAAAGGATTTGGTAATTGGTGATATTACCAAAGGTGTAAGTACTCGTACATCCAGTAAAGATATTGTTTCTAGTGTTGCATTCATTTCACAGCTAGAACCCAAAACCATTGATGAAGCATATAGTGATAATTTTTGGATAGATGCTATGTAAGAGGAATTAAACCAATTTGAACGGAATCAAGTTTGGGAACTTGTTCCCAAGCCTATTGATCATCCGGTCATTGGCACCCGTTGGGTATTCCGAAATAAACTTAATGAGAATGGTTTAGTGACTCGTAATAAGGCTCGACTCGTAGCTCAAGGATACAATCAGGAAGAAGGTATCGACTATGATGAGACTTATGCCCTAGTTGCGAGATTAGAATCCATTCGCATGTTATGTGCATTTGCATGTTTTCATAATTTTAAATTATTTCAAATGGATGTCAAGAGTGCATTTTTAAATGGATTTATAAAAGAAGAAGTTTTTGTAGCACAACCTCCAGGTTTCACAGATTTTAAAAATTTTGATCATGTTTTTAAGTTGAAGAAAGCTTTATACGGTTTGAAACAAGCCCCTCGTGCTTGGTATGATCGTCTAAGCTCTTTTCTACTTGACAACGGTTTTTCAAAAGGCAAGGTTGACACTACACTTTTTATTAAGTCTTTTAATGGCAAGCTTCTCTTAATACAAGTCTATGTTGATGATATTATATTTGGATCTACTGATGAATCTCTGTGTCAAGAATTCTCTAAGTGTATGCAGAATGAGTTTGAGATGAGCATGATGGGAGAGATGAAATTCTTTTTCGGACTGCAAATCAAACAAACTGACAATGGGACATTCATAAATCAAGCCAAGTACACAAAATATTTGCTAAAGAAGTTTGATCTGGACAATGTCAAACCTATTGGCACTCCGATGGCAACTTCAACAAAGCTTGATATTGATGAACAAGGCAAGCCGGTCGACACACGTAAGTATCGAGGTATGATCGGTAGTTTACTTTATTTAACTGTTAGTCGTCCAGATATTATGTTTAGTGTTTGCCTGTGTGCACGTTTTCAAGCTAATCCAAAGGAATCACATCTGTGCGCAGTTAAGCTTATGGTATCCCAAAACTAAGTTCTTTGACCTTATTGGTTATTCGGATGCAGATTTTGCTGGATGCAAAGTTGATAAAAAAAGTACCAGTGGCACATGTCATTTCTTAGGCAAGGCTTTAGTCTCATAGTTTAGTAAAAAGCAAAATTCTGTAGCCCTATCAACAACAGAGGCTGAGTATATCGCCGCAGGACGTTGTTGTGCTCAAATTTTGTGGATGAAACAAACCTTAGAAGACTATAATTTATTTTTTACACACATTCCTATTTTTTGTGACAACACGAGCACAATTAATTTGACTAAGAATCCAGTATGTCATTCTCATACTAAGCATATCGAGATTCGATATTATTTTCTTAGAGATCATTATCAGAATGGAGATATTGACCTTGTGTACATAGATACTGAGAATCAATTAGCTGACATCTTCATAAAACCTCTAGCAGAAGATCGTTTCAATTATTTACGTCGAGAATTAGGAATTTTGGACGTCAATAATGTTAATTGATTTTGTTTTATGATTATATTTTAATACGCAAAAACTGTGTTAGAAACAAGCCAATAAAGAGTCTATCTGTCACCACAACTAAGGTTGAAGTGAAGTGGTACTTAAGAGTTCCCCGGTGAACCTTCGCCAGCTGGGACAGTACTCCTACAACTAATCTGAGACAGTTGCTGTGTAACGATATTTAATCTATAAAATAGTATTAATTATATTAATTGAAGGTTGAAATTATTAATCTTTGAATTAAATCTTTGAAATGAGTCAATGAAAAAGAAAGTTGCAACTAACAGAACCCTAAGCGAATTCGGCCAGAATTTGGACCGAATTCGGCCCGAGTTCGGTTAGTGGTGTCTGGTTATATAACCAGAACCCGAGAGCCTTTCTTCTTCATTGCTTCTAAACTCCACCATAACAGCAACAGCAGCCGCGCGAGAGCCCCCAAACCCTAGTTCTTCACCACTCCGTTTTCCCTATCTACGTGGTGAAATCCATCCAAATTTTGGATTCGTGCGGAGATCGTTGTCCTCTACAACATACTCAAATCTCGGGAGGTATAACTCCGTATTTCTCCTCCTTTCAATTTCGTGCATTTTACTTTATTTGCACAATGGCACCTAAGGGATTTAACCCCTTCAAGAGGAAGAAGACGACCAATCCTAGTGAGGAAGGATCATCTTCTAATCCACCCACGGATTCCCTCTTTTTGCCAGTCCAATCGAGCGATGGCGCGTTCGACGGGTTTTATTTTCAAACCCTAAATCAAGCCCTTCTGTGGTATGAAGACTTTTCCATGAGATCCATATGCACATGCGCTCCTATCAAGTGGAATGTGTTTCCAGAACACCGCCCTTATTTTGAGGCATTAGGGTTACAATATTTTGTTAAACTTTATTTCCCAGTAGCAACTAATGCCATTAGACTTTTCTACTGTAATATCATATTAAACACGTTTGACATAAGTACTCGTGTTGGCGGATTAGATATCAATTTCAATGATGTCCTCTTAGCGAAAATCCTTAGTATTCCTAACGAAGGTGAACCGCTTGTTGATATCATTGAATTTGATTTCCCCGACGGTACGACACTTGCTAGTTTCAAAGCTGAACTCAGTGCACCTGATCGAGTTCGCTCTGGAAAGTTCAAGGCAAACAACTTGAACTTGTTTAATTATGAATTGCATCGTATCATTTACTCCACTCTCCTTCCGAAGTCTACTTCAAAGGATGATGTCACATCTCTTGAATTATCTGCTATATATCATATTCTTAAGGGGATACCTTTTTCTGCCCCTAAGACCATTATCCAGATGATGGGACGTTGTCGTGCAAGAGATAGAAATCTCTCTTATGCTATGATTCTCCCACGCATCTTCTAGCATTTTGATATTGATCTGTCAACTTGTACTCAAGACCCTGAGCCCAAGTTTCTTAAACTATCTCGTCGTAGTATGAATGTTGCTGCTCCTCCTACTGCTCCACCTCCTCAGCAGTATGCCATGACCTTTGAGGGCATACACCAGCATCTTTCTGATTTGCACGTCTCGATGACGGATATGGCCCGCGAACGTGAGTTTCGTGACGTCACTCGTTATCAGGCGATAGCAAATTCTTTTGCTGATCTCCGATTTGCTCAAACTGGATATTCTGCCGGTTCTATTCCTAGAGATCCAACCTTCTCTGGTTACCGCTGTGAGGATGAGGCTGTTCATGCCTACTATCAGCCCGGTAACGCATATGATTGGTACCGTTCTGACCGTGCTCCTCCTCGAGACTATGTCGATGAGTTTTACACTGGCGCCCCTCCTCACCCTTCTAGCGCTGGTACTTCTGGAGCTGGTCCTTCTGGACATGCCGGTCATGCTGATGATGATGATGATGATGATGATGATGATGATGATGAGGAGATGTGATGATGAGATATTAGCTGATTTATGAGACTTAGATATTATCTACTGTATACTTGGAAATGCTCCGACATTCCAAGTTTCTAGTTTTTATTATCAGTATTCATTTGAGGACTTGTACTGGATTTTTTTATGTCTCTTGAACATCTTTTTATTTTTATGGGATTCGTAGTTTATCTTTCACATCAGTTTATTTTTAGCATATTTATCTGTTTCTATATTATAAACTGCCTGTGAAATAATTATCTGTTATATTATAAACTGCCTGAGACAAATACATGCCTGTGATATCATTCTCTTTTCTTTTCTTACTATTTCTACCATTTGTCATGCTTATTTTCTTGTGTTTCTTCACTGTTTGTTATTTATGCATTGATTGCGGGGGAGTTTTTCTCTTTTGCAATTATTTTGCTAAGTGACAACGGGGGAGAAATAATAAGGATCTAATATTCTTTTGAAGGATCTAACATTCTTTTGAGAAAATGCAGGACATGAATAATTATACTATTTTTGATTTTATTCCAAGCTTAAATGTTATATCATTCATAGTTTGTCAATTATCAAAATAGGGGAGATTTGTTGGCCCATTGGTCATATGGTCAAACTGATTTTAATAATTGATCAAACTCTGTCTCATTATATGAAGCTAGTCAGGATATATCGGACTCTTGGACATGATCAAGAACGTCTATCTACTCAGTTCAAGACCGAAGCGCTGTTTGCCTGTTTGAGTCTGTATTTCTTTGAGCAATGTATTTTTTACTTTATTTGAGTCTAGGAATACTTTGTACACCGAGTCGTACTGGCAAATAGGCTATTCCAAAATAATTTCAAAATGTTTTTAAAATGTCCTTAGTTTTGAAAAACATTCGTATTAACAAAAACTTCAAAAATGTTTTTCAAAAAGGTTTTCAAAATTCCCAAAAACTATTTTTAAAACCCTAACCTAACCCTGACAGAACTCGGCCAGAGTTCGGCCAGAGTTCGGTTAGTGGCCGTTTTGTTTTTGAATTCCTTGGAACTTGGTCCTCTTGTAGTTACGGATTTGACCGAGATTTTCTCATAGAGTTCTGCCCGAATTCTGCCAGAATTCTGTCTTTGGAACTCCTATAAATAGAGAAGGATTTCAATCATTTTAACTCACTCATTCACTTTCAATCTTCTCTCTACTTAAAGCTTTCAGTCTTCCAAAGAGTTTTCACGAGCTTTAAATTTCAGATCCCAAGCCAATTACAATCCTTTAGTCGATTTGTCAGTACGGTGCGGTCTAGAAGTTTCTGAGTGATTGTAATCAGAAGGCTTGATAGAAGAATACCTCTTCACAATTGAAGTTCGACGAGTTCTTCGTATCAAAGCTCGCGTTGTAGAAGTTGCAAGGACTTCGTAAAAAAACTTACGGTTTTGCCAATAGTGGATTCAACTGGTAGCAAGAGTTCTACCGACTGGACTAGTCCTCAACAGAGGGAAACCAGTATACATCGCTGTCTTTGCGTTTGCTTTCTTATTTCTGCCTTTACATTATTTAGTTGTGATTATTATTCTGTGATCTTGCTGCTAACAATTTTTAATTAGCATTATTCCGCTGCCAACTCTATTCACCCCCCTCTAGAGTATTTTGCTTTACGATTTCGTTCCTACATGGGGGGTGCTGGTGGCTCGGGGGGAAGGGCATGGGTGGTACGGGTGGTTGGGGGTGAGGAATGGTTGGGAGGGTGGCTGGGTGGGTGGGGCAGGGAGGGGTGAGGACGGCTGGGGGTGAGGGCGATTAGGGTTAGGGTTCGGGTTAGGGGTGGGGTTAGGGTAGGGTTAGGGAAGGGTGAGGGCAGTTAGGGTTAGGGTTCGGGTTAGGGTTAGGGGTGGTGTAGGGGTTGGGGGGGCTGGGGAGGAGGGGGGCTGGTGGGGGAGGGGTTAGGGATAGGGTTCGGGTTAGGGTTAGGGGTGGTGTGGGGGGAGGAGAGAGGGGTGCGGGGGGGGGGGGGGGGGGGGGGGGGGGAGGGGGGGTGCTGGGTCAGGGGCACCGATAGTGCCGAAAAAACTGATAATTTAGTAATAATTATTTGTTTTCCGACACCGAAAAATATGATACTCCGATTCGAAACCACGTACCGATAGTGCCGATATTTGTAACACGTAGTTTTGTTGGTTGGTTAATTTATAACATGATAGTACCAATATTTGTAACACGTACCGATAGTGCCGATATTTATAACACATAGTTTCCTTGATCCTGATACTCATAGGAATGGTCCCGAGTCACGGCCGTAGTATGTAGTATATTCGTTTTTAGTTTGTAGTATATTCGTTTTAGTTTTTAAGTTTATTCGTTTTAGTATGTAGTATGTAGTAGGAATGGTCCCGACTCATAGGAATGGTCCCGAGTCACGGCCGTAGTATGTAGTATATTCATTTTATTTTTGAAGTTTATTCATATTTGCAGATATCTAGAAATAGCTATATCCATGTATCTGCTAGACCGTTCGTGGATGTACAACCGCATTCGAGATGACATGTGCGGTGTGCGAGATGAATACATCGCCAGAGTAGAATAATTCCTCCAATTCGCGAAGGCGTTTCCTCAATCCATGGACGGCATGGACATTAAGTGCCCGTGTGTAAAATGTCGGAACATGAAGTTTCAACCAAAATTGGATGTGACGTATCATTTATACACAAAGGGTTTCCTTCCGAATTACTACCAATGGACCGCACACGGAGAGCTTGTACCTTTAGCATTCCAAGCGGAGCCTTATGTGGAGCCTTTTGTGGAGCATTATATGAATGTCCACAACCGAACTGGTGTCGACAACGAGTACGTGAACTTGGTCTTCGACGTGGGGGCATAGTTTCAATCCATACAATCGTGATGCAGCTGAGGAGGCACCGAATGCCGATGCCGCAAAGTTCATGGAGTTGTGGAGAATGCAAGGATCCTTAACCCGTGGCTGTGAGAACCATTCACAGTAGAGGTGATCACTGGCTCTTGAGCATAAAGTCTGACTTTAACATGTCCCAAGAATGATACAATAGAGTGTTCGAGTTGATTACCGATATCTTGCCGGAGGGGGTGCAAGTTACCGAAAGACTTCTACGCTCTAAGAGGATGGTGAGATCTCTCTGGATGGGATACGACAAGATCGATTGCTGTCAGACGGATGCATGCTTACTACAAAGATTACAAGGACGCAGAAGTGTACGGATTTGTGGTGCTGATCGTACAAGCCAACTACTGCAGGCAAGTCTAGAAGACGACTGCTTCAATGTACACATGCGTTGACGCCGCGGTTGCAGAGATTGTTCA
>JANAVB010017800.1:8649544-8682212 GCA_029216955.1 Iris pallida | reverse complement strand
CATAACCGACTTCTTTTCCCATCAGATAGTTTGTTTTATTTCGCTTTGTACGCGACGAAAAAACGAGTCCAAAACAGGAAAAATCCGATTTTCGGAATTTAGAAACTGTCCCGAAACCCAAGTTGGCGGTCGATTAGACCAGAATATTATGAAACTTGGAAAATCGTTTGAACAGCCTTGTAGACAAGAACCGAGTGGAGACCTACTTTTAGTTATTTTCTAGTTGATTATATTCTGTTTAAACCGATGAAAATCAGGAAAAACTGATAAAAATTGTTTTAAAAACTTGAAAATCCATCCACACGACGTGCGTCCCGCCAAAGGGCAACGTGGTCGTGCACCATAGGATCGAAAGCTGCGTAACGGTTCGTGGTCGTGTGGGCTTTGACGGAATTCAAATTGGTCGTGTGTGCGACGAATTTGATGCGTATCCGTCGAAATTCACCGTATCGTGTACTTGCAAATTCTCCAATTACTTTGTGCCGCTTGTCAGATCGAGACGAAACTTACGCCAACAGCACCGTATCATTTTTTTGGTCCTGTATGCCAAGTTTGGTCCAATTCTGAGACACTTGAATCGTACGTCGTTTTGCGGGCCCCACGGTCCCACTCAACGGGCGATTTTGTGCACAGCCCGTCGAAATCCAACTTTGGACATACGGTTGGGTTCGTATCAGAAAATGGATCCGTAGACATGTAGTTTGACGACTTTAGAGACCATTGACCCTGGCCGCTTTTGTTGCAAAGCGGATCCACGACGGACATCGTTTTTGTTCGAAATTACCGTTTGCCCTGTGTTCAGAATGGATTTAAGGACAGGAATCCTAGCTAATTGACTATTCTGAGAATGTTGGTACTGTTATTTCAGCATCGGAGACTTCTGCATGTATTGACTGATTGTGGCTCTTTGAGTGGTATAGTATTATTGGTTTTCTCCAGCTAAGGACTCTGGCAAGTGCACTTTCTGATTGCTTGCGATTCATAGTAGTTTTCTATTATGTATACATATTCTTGCTCCTTGTTGACACGCTCGTCACACGGAGTAGTCGGGAGGAGAAATATCTTAGTAGATATGTGGACTACAGAACTATCTCCGTGTCTTTCGTGAATGCTAGCAGCTGCGCACGACACGTGCAGTGAGCCTTATTTACCCCCTAGCCGTTCACCTGTTAAAACAGATATTTCACACCACCTAGGTAGATGTCTTTTTTTTTCTTTTTATCTCTACCGTGCATGTCATCAGTTTCTTTCCAGTTATTATCTCATATGTTATTTTCATGTCTTGTTAATTCTATTGTGTTTTTGCATGTCGTCGATTTGTGTACTTGTTCCATTCCTGACTGGAAACCAACATTTTTCAGGTTTAGCCGCGATCACTGTTAGCATTGGAAAGGCTTGGGTATGCTGAAGTCAACCTAGAAATAGATAGCAGTTGTATCAATTCCAAATTATAAACATCTTATATTTCTTTTAATTTTAAATGATGTAAATGTGTGAATAAATTTAGAATTGTGAATGAGCAACAAATGTTTCTGGAGCATTTCTTTCTTACGGGCTTGACAAGTTCTACCGCCGACTCTGCGCGTAGGCTGGCTGGACACGTCTCGTATCCGAAAAAAGCGGGAGTGCGGTCGTGACAAGTTTTTGTGGTGGCCCATGCAGGTCAGTTTTGCAAATATTGTGAGCTCGTGGTAGTACCCAGTAGTCGTACTACTGCGAGCCTGTGACTGAAATGCTCATTCACAAACTAGGATTGAAAATGATTTAGATAATGATTAAGACTAGGAGCCATGTTCAAATGACGTTGGGTAGTTAAGGTTATTAGATAGTCCATGCAATTTAGAGGCTAGATCCCTACAGTACACTATTACTTTTGATATGACATGTGATCCAGTGTGGATATACTAGCTTGCTATTAGGCTTACCTAGAATTAAGCTTTGACCTTGATGAACTGTTTAATTTTTTTATTAGATATAAATCTTAGATCAGATAGTTAGAATTGTCTATTTTAAATTCTCTTTGCTGTAAGGAGTTAGTTTTAATTTCTGATTCTGTTTATGTGTCTAAATCTCGAGTTAGATTTTGATTCTCACAAAACTCGAACTACTTATTACTTCCTTCCAAAAATCTTGCTACTTATATTTTGACTACATTGACCAAAACGCTGCTATACATCCTATTTTACAAGCTTACTCTTTTATCGAGCTTGATCGAGACATAGTTTATTGGGGACGCCTGCTAACATATGTCTTCTCAGAATCAGTGTATTACGGTCTGATCAACCATGATACATTTGGTTCACCCTTCGTTTAATTACCCTACGTGGGTTGAGATATAGGGGTATCCAGGATCTCACCCGCGACTACTTTGACAATTTATCTTGAATTATATATTCGCCTTGAATCACGTAATTGTACTCAGTGACCCCTCTCCTGAACTCCTTATTGGTTTTGTCTTTCACTGATTTGAAAAGACAAAAGCTCGTAATTGATAGATAGATACCTAGTATTCCCATGACCATGATGGTTGTATACGCAAGTGTAGCTACCATCGGCCAGCCCGTGACTAGAATCTTGCCTTAAGTTACTCGTCCTCTCTGCGACCCTAAACCTACTATCATGATCTTCTGGTCCTTGGAGTCCGAGAATGATTAGGATCTTTCCCTTGACCAAATGCCAACCTAGGAGACTACCTATGCTCAGGAGACCAATTAGTGTGAGCCTCTAATCAATTATTTTGAAGCTTACTTCCACTAGAACCCTTATGATAATAGTCCGACAAGTTTGACCCCAATAGAAATTCACGACTCAGTTGTTAGAAACCTTTTCATATGACGTGCCTTAGGGCTGGTTACCCCGTCGATAACTCTTGTACACTATGGATGTGTATGTTCCTCTATTTTATCGACCATGTGTTATTGTACACCCTCGTTTCTCATTTATTGAGGAATGATCATTAACTTGACTTATATCTACCGTATCCCGTACGTCGTGTCTTATCCTTTATTAACAAGAGTCGAGGTACAATATCTGGACTTTGAAATCCTTCTAACCTCATTATTCCTAAAGCCATATTCTAGCTTCTAAGGTGGGTAGACTATAAACTTTCAAAAATTTAGAATATATGAGGATTACCGATTGATCGGAATAATTTCCGTAGGATGATAATTAGTGCCCCTGGACTCCCACTTTCCATCTATATCATTTTGTGTCCCCCGGCCGTGTCATTAATATTCGGAGCACGAGACCAACTGCTACCTTCAAACAAATTTTATATGCAAGATCTAGACGAGTCCACCTTCATCTAGGTATATCATGTCCCACTCAAACTCATCCCATTGTACTCTATTTTGGGGTACGACTTTCAGGTTAGAAGGACTAGCTATAACCCTTACCGTAATACCATTGCACTTTTCGACTTCCACTAGAGCCTCAACCTCGACTCAATTCATTCGATCCAATATATGGTAGTGATCTACTCGAAGCCCACTACGCCCGTGCCACTAGTATGCCACCCAATTGAGACCTCATGTGCCACTTAAACATAAAGGTCACGGAAGGCGTATTTCGAGCTTTATGAACCTAGCTAACCAACCTGACGGGCAACTAGCTCAACCCCTTGAATAGAAACCTATTCTAGAATACCCTAATCTAGTAAGAAGAGTTTTATCATTGGGATCTTGTCCAACCCATATAGATTGACACCCAATGTTCATCCAACCAATGACTGATGTCCAAATAGGAAACCCATTAAGGCCCAGTAAAACCCCTCCAGACAAACCCCCATAGTTGGTCTATAAAATCGAACTGTTTGAAATAGGTCCCCATACCTATTATGTAGTCTCCACCCCTTAGAATGTGAATCCATTCGTAACATTTATCCCATCTACCTGGAAGTCGAGATACGATCTTGTATTACAATTATACCCCTTACTCGTGTGTTTAAATAACCATGGGAAAGATCACAATCTTGATTTCTCAAATTCAGTCCTATTTTGGAATGTCGCTTAGAACTTCGAGAACAAAATTTCTGTATTGCATGGATTGCAAGCCCTCTAAGAAACAAGTGTTCTTCGATTTAGCAGGTGACTGGACTAGAGTAGCTCATCTAGCAAATAAGTTAATGGTTCATTAACATTCTTTCTATCTGTATCATTGGATACGCTCTCTGAAACTTCATGATTGCTCTCGATTACTCCTCCTTATCTTCCTATTTGAGAGCGACGAATGATCATACCTATTAGAGTTATCAGTATTTCTTAGCTACTTGTGTAAGTTTGTTGCTTGTTAAATTTTGGGTTGTTTGATAGATACGAGAGTATTATAGATACCATATGTCCTAGATATTTTTAGAAGAGTTATTAGCCACTAGTTAGCAATTATAAGATTCTAGTGACCTGCGTTTCAAGGGAGTAGTGTGACTAAAGGTGGGTAGAAGTCCTCGAGATTTCGTAAATTACCAAATGACTAGAAAAGGATATAGACGATGTGTGAGGTTGAGGTTAAGGCAGACTTCTTTTAGAAATTTACGGAATAACTACGAATTAGAATTTCGAGGACGAAATTATTTTTAAGGTGGGTAGATTTGTAGCTCCCTTCCCGAATTTTTTTAAATATTTTATTATGATTTATTTTATTTAAAGGATGATTTTTAGATTTTATAAATAATTAGTTATTGGCTTATTGAATTACGTTATTATTTTATTGAGGTTATAATATTAATATTATTATTATTGTGGTTATTAAATATAGACTATTTATTATTATTAGTTATTATTAATTTATTCTTTATCAAAAGAATAATATATGTGTGTATGTGTTTGTATGTAAATATATATATATATGTATATTATGTATATGTGTGTAAATATATAAATGTGTGTATATATATCTAATATATATATGTATAAATGTGTAGTGTATATATATCTATAAAATATATATGTATAAATGTGTAGTTGTATATATAATGTATATATAGGCGTATATATATGTATGTATATAAATAATTATATATACAAGAATGTGTATTTTAGTATACTTAATTAAATGTATAAGTGTACATAAGTATTTATATATACATATATATATATATCTATATATATATATATATATATATAAATATATATATATATATATATATATATATATATATATATATATATATATATATATATATATATCTATATATATGTATGTATATGAAATAGAAAAGGGAAAAGAAAAAGAAAAAGAAAAAAGAAATAAAAGAAAAAAAAATAAAAAACAAAAACAAAACAGCAGTGGGCGGGCCTGAGCCCCCAGGCCCACGTGAGATCCCCCCCTAACCCGAGAGCTGCTAAGCTCTGAATCTATCCGCTCGGCCAAGCATGCCGATTACATATATATACGCATATATATACGGAGGGAGAGCTCGAACGAGCGAAACCCTAGCAACCACCAGCGCCGACCCAACCAGGTGGTCGCGCGCGCGCCTCGCGGCGGGCCGGCCGCCGTCGACCAGCCAAGCCACGGCCAGGTGCACCGACATGCGTGCGAACAAAACAGAGAACGACAGTAACAGCCCTGGTCGAACCAACTTCACGATCCAAGAACTCCCTCCACGTTCGTTCGTTTTACGAACTGTCACGCCCCAGAACCAGAATACTGGAGAGCGGGGGCAGACATAGCCAGCTACGTATAATGAAATAGAATCCATCTCACCATACGGTCACGGCTGTCTAGATATATGAGGGTTTATCTACAAGCCAACAGTCTCTTAAGGTCAAGAACAAGCCTAGTGTCTCAATCACAAACAAGTAAGTAAATGTTACAAGATGTAAGATCACCAAATATACAATAGTAAGGCGTCCCAAACATTACATATTCAGCTGATCATGAAGCTAGTCGTTACAAAATGTGAGGACTAGCAAGAGTTTGGTCATACATGATCAACCCTAGGTTGCCAACCATGTTACAGCCCGTAGGCAGACAGTAAGTAAGGTGCAATACGAGCTAAACAGGTGCTCGTCGGCTAAACGCCTCAAAAGAATATTTTTACAATAAAGTGGGAGAGCCAAAAATAACCCACTCGTTGCCCTGGTTACGCCTGGTGTTCACCATCGGGCTGGAAAACCGGTAGATCCTCTGGAGCTGCTCTGGTATCTGGCTATACAAAACCAGCTGGGTCAGACCCCAGAAAGAGCAAGTGCCACAAAGGAGGCTTCACTTAGGAACTAAAACCAGCAATTAGCACAAGAATATAATTACATAATAAAAGACAGTAATTAAGGAAAAGCATGACCGGTGATATACGATGTGATAACCATGGGACTATTCAGATAACCAAGTTACAACCCGTAAACCAAACAAGGACCGGGGTTGTAACTCTTCATCTGAACGGAACTTGGTATCCCCACCATTTATCAATAAGGCCAGTGCAAATAATCACGATCTCGAAGTAAGGTAAAGCATGTCGAGCATGTCATGGGGTATAACAAGACAATAAACGAAGAGAGAACACAGAACTGCTCCGGGAGCCAGGTTACAACCCGTAAACCAAACAAGGACCGGGGTTGTAACCCTTCGCCTGAACAGAACTGATCCCCTGATCTTTATTGTTAAAAAAACAAGCACAAGTAATCATGTCATGTAACAATCTTGTACAGGATCGAGGCAAGAATAGACAGGGTTAGACTCCATTCAATCATTCACGGCCAAGCAATAAGTACGGCTTGATACTTTAACTAACTAGGGTTATCACAGGCCTAGTTACTAGCAAGATGCAATGAGATTATTCCACAGCCACAAGCCCTGCAGACCATCCAGGTTATCCAGGTCGAAATATCATGTCAGGGGGTGCAACACGTGGCAGTGTGCTGGAAATGTGCCCTACTCGTCGGCAGGCTACAAGTCCTAGAGCGCCCAGATAACGGGATTGCCTGTAGCAGGAAAATCTCTTCATGACTACTGTGTTAATCTAGTTATTAGCCTTAGTCCATTTCAGTAGGTACTCCTGACCGTGGTACTCAGGGGTCCCATCCTAAGCATGATGCAAGACAAGACTGGTTTAATGCACAAGCACAATCGTCCACGGTGTCCAGGTTATTCAAACTTATCAAGTCATATTATGCTAGCCGTCTTAACAGCAGTTCGAGAAATATCATGTCAGGTTTATTTGTCAAGAGTGCGCCACGACGGACCACTATCAAGAATTACCATGTCAAGTTATCATGTCAAATTGTCAGGTCAAGTTATCATGTCAGGAGTGCACCACGACGGGTCACTATCTGGTCATGTCATGTCCACTTGGTACTTGTCAAGAGTGCGCCTTAACAGGCCACTATCGTGTTCTATCCTTACATTATCATGAACGAGAGAAACTTGCATAAAATAACTAGTGACATGTTCTTGAAGCCAAGAAAAAGATCTACAACTTTCATGTTTTGAGTTTTTCAAGATTCTAGCTACAAAACAACTTAAACAGACAAAACAGCAAAATAGAAACAATTTCGGCGCATGGGATTCCTGCACAATCGGCGCATGAGATTCCTGCGCAATCGGCGCATGAGATTCCTGCACGAATCGGCGCATGAGATTCCTGCACAAATCGGCGCATGAAATTCCTGCACAATCGGCGCATGAGATTCCTGCACGAATCGGCGCATGAGATTCCTGCGCAATCGGCGCATGAGATTCCTGCACGAATCGGCGCATGAGATTCCTGCGCAATCGGCACATGAGATTCCTGCACGAATCGGCGCATGAGATTCCTGCACAATCGGCGCATGAGATTCCTGCACGAATCGGCGCATGAGATTCCTGCACGAATCGGCGCATGAGATTCCTGCGCAATCGGCGCATGAGATTCCTGCACGAATCGGCGCATGAGATTCCTGCACGAATCGGCGCATGAGATTCCTGCACGAATCGGTGCATGAGATTCCTGCGCAATCGGCGCATGAGATTCCTGCACGAATCGGCGCATGAGATTCCTGCACGAATCGGCGCATGAGATTCCTGCACGAATCGGCGCATGAGAAACTCACGTTGCGTCTTCAATACATGCGCGTAAGAAACCTACGCGCATGACACGCTCGGAGTTAAGGAATGCGTTGCCGGGACTTCACGGCGCATGGCCTCCCGGCGCATGGCCTCCCGGGCGCATGAGGTTCATCGTCCCCAAACAGCAAGTTCAGCCATGAAAGTTCCGAAAACTTGTAATGACCATAACTTACTCATCCGGAGTCAAAATCAAGCGAAACAAAAGCCAAACTGCATGAAATCAAATTCTCTACAACATGGAACCACTAGTTTTTGGAAATACCAAGTTTTTAGAGATCAAAACCAAGAAAACTAAACAAGAAGGAACTTAAAACTTAGATCTACAAAAATATAACCATCAAAACTGAAAACTTCCAGTTCTAAAGAGGCTTAGAATTTAGTAAGGAAGAGAATGGAACAATAAAACATGAGATCCATCATGAAGCAAGTTTGCACTTGCCTAAGCTCTCTCTCTCTCTCTCCTTCCTGGTAGGTGTAGAAGTAATGGTGGAGAGAAGAATAATGAAGAGAGAGAAAGAGGAGGGGTTATAAGTAAAGAGGGTGGTGGTAGGTAGGAGGGTTCACCCTTGGTTCATGATGAACCAAAGCAAACCAAGCCAAGCCGAACCAACCCAAGAATAAACCAATCAATGAAATGCTAGAAAAATTCAAGCAGGGAAAACATGCAATACGGGTCAAATTACGTATACGTATTCCAAATACGTAATACGAGATCTGGGTATTACAACTCTACCCACCTTAAAAGAATTCCGTCCTCGGAATTTAATTAAGAGGCTAGAGGGACAAGAACAAGCTATACTAATCTCAGGCAAGCTATACTAAGCAATCAATCATGCAATCATGTATGTAAGCAAGGAAATCGAAGGCACGAGAAAGAGGGAAGATATCCTGCTAGGAACCTCTCTGCCGGTTCTGAATCTGAGCTTGGACCTGGGCATACTGCTGGGGTCTCTGTAGCTGGAAGGCCAGGGCCTGAGGCGGCAATGGCCTCGGAGGCTGGTACTATTGTTGCACTGGTGCTGGTGCTGGTCCCCTTACCGAGGGACTAGTCTGGGCCGATGATGAACTGGCCCTATTCGGACAAGACCCTATCTTGTGGTCCGGTGCTCCACAAGCCAAACATAATCCCTGAGCTCTGCGACACTCCGAAATAACGTGTCCTGGCTTCCCACAATGAGTGCAGCCCATTACGGAAGATTGCTTCTGCTTCTGTTGCTGAGGAGACGTGACCGACGTCACTGAGGCCGCCTGCCTCGGAGTTTCAATTGTCAAAGCCCTTGCTGCCGGGGCTGGTGCTGAAGACTGGGTCATCTGGCCGTGAGATCGCTTCCGACCTCCGGTCCTGTCCACGATCCTGTGGGAGGTATACTCATGCCTCCTGGCTGCCCTCAGTACTGCATCGAAGGTCTGATGCTCAAACTGCTCAACTGCCAATAAAATCTCGAGATGGAGCCCCTGCTGGAATCGCTGGGCTCTGTCGAACTCGGTTGCCACCAAAGTGGGAGCAAACCGACTAAGCCTGGAAAACTCGGCCGCATACCCGTCGACCGTTCTGCCTCCTTGCTTCAGGTTGGTGAAATTGGTCTGTAGATCGTACCGAGCCACCGCATCGAAGTACTTCGTCTGGAATCTCTCACGAAATACTGCCCAAGCAATGGGTGCCACTAATCCAACGGCCTGTGCTGCCCACCAGCTGCGGGCAAGATCCAATAACTGTAGACGCACCACGGCCACCTTCTCGTCTTCTGGGGTTCTGGCTGCCTCTAGAATAACTTCGGTGTCCTGAAGCCACGCGTCAGCAGCGATAGCATCTTCACTGCCATCAAAGAATGGAGGGTTCAGGCGCTTGAAACTGTTCGCTGCACTGTTCCTTGGATGACCGCCTCTGTTCAGAGCATCTTCCACTGCCTGGTGCAAGGCATCTCCTCTACGATCCTGGGAAGCTAACAATGATCTGATGAGACCCACCAAAGTGCCATCATCAGGCTCTGCAGGCTGGACTGGCTGAACTGGCGGCTCTCCTCCAGTAGGTACGACTCGGGAGGCTGCTCCTGAGTGCTGGGCCTGATCTTCTGGTTGCTGCTGGTCCACGGGAGGTGATCCGCCTTGCTGATCGGCAGGTCCAGGAACAATGCCGCTGAAGAAGACGACATGGGAACAATAAGGAAGGACCAGGACAGATCAACGATTACAAGCATGTGATCAGGTCAAGATTTTCAGGGATCAAGAGGATACGAGTAGAGATCAAGGGCGAGTACTGATTGAGACATCTATTCGGTAAACCCTCACATATCTTGATTTACAAGACCTGCATGGGCCACCACTTAAAACCATGTCACGCCCCAGAACCAGAATACTGGAGAGCGGGGGCAGACATAGCCAGCTACGTATAATGAAATGGAATCCATCTCACCATACGGTCACGGCTGTCTAGATATATGAGGGTTTATCTACAAGCCAACAGTCTCTTAAGGTCAAGAACAAGCCTAGTGTCTCAATCACAAACAAGTAAGTAAATGTTACAAGATGTAAGATCACCAAATATACAATATTAAGGCGTCCCAAACATTACATATTCAGCTGATCATGAAGCTAGTCGTTACAAAATGTGAGGACTAGCAAGAGTTTGGTCATACATGATCAACCCTAGGTTGCCAACCATGTTACAGCCCGTAGGCAGACAGTAAGTAAGGTGCAATACGAGCTAAACAGGTGCTCGTCGGCTAAACGCCTCAAAAGAATATTTTTACAATAAAGTGGAAGAGCCAAAAATAACCCACTCGTTGCCCTGGTTACGCCTGGTGTTCACCATCGGGCTGGAAAACCGGTAGATCCTCTGGAGCTGCTCTGGTATCTGGCCATACAAAACCAGCTGGGTCAGACCCCAGAAAGAGCAAGTGCCACAAAGGAGGCTTCACTTAGGAACTAAAACCAACAATTAGCACAAGAATATAATTACATAATAAAAGACAGTAATTAAGAAAAAGCATGACCGGTGATATACGATGTGATAACCATGGGACTATTCAGATAACCAAGTTACAACCCGTAAACCAAACAAGGACCGGGGTTGTAACTCTTCATCTGAACGGAACTTGGTATCCCCACCATTTATCAATAAGGCCAGTGCAAATAATCACGATCTCGAAGTAAGGTAAAGCATGTCGAGCATGTCATGGGGTATAACAAGACAATAAACGAAGAGAGAACACAGAACTGCTCCGGGAGCCAGGTTACAACCCGTAAACCAAACAAGGACCGGGGTTGTAACCCTTCGCCTGAACAGAACTGATCCCCTGATCTTTATTATTAAAAAAACAAGCACAAGTAATCATGTCATGTAACAATCTTGTACAGGATCGAGGCAAGAATAGACAGGGTTAGACTCCATTCAATCATTCACGGCCAAGCAATAAGTACGGCTTGATACTTTAACTAACTAGGGTTATCACAGGCCTAGTTACTAGCAAGATGCAATGAGATTATTCCACAGCCACAAGCCCTGCAGACCATCCAGGTTATCCAGGTCGAAATATCATGTCAGGGGGTGCAACACGTGGCAGTGTGCTGGAAATGTGCCCTACTCGTCGGTAGGCTACAAGTCCTAGAGCGCCCAGATAACGGGATTGCCTGTAGCAGGAAAATCTCTTCATGACTACTGTGTTAATCTAGTTATTAGCCTTAGTCCATTTCAGTAGGTACTCCTGACCGTGGTACTCAGGGGTCCCATCCTAAGCATGATGCAAGACAAGACTGGTTTAATGCACAAGCACAATCGTCCACGGTGTCCAGGTTATTCATACTTATCAAGTCATATCATGCTAGCCGTCTTAACAGCAGTTCGAGAAATATCATGTCAGGTTTATTTGTCAAGAGTGCACCACGGCGGGCCACTATCAAGAATTACCATGTCAAGTTATCATGTCAAATTGTCAGGTCAAGTTATCATGTCAGGAGTGCACCACGGCGGGTCACTATCTGGTCATGTCATGTCCACTTGGTACTTGTCAAGAGTGCGCCTTAACAGGCCACTATCGTGTTCTATCCTTACATTATCATGAACGAGAGAAACTTGCATAAAATAACTAGTGACATGTTCTTGAAGCCAAGAAAAAGATCTACAACTTTCATGTTTTGAGTTTTTCAAGATTCTAGCTACAAAACAACTTAAACAGGCAAAACAGCAAAATAGAACAATTCCGGCGCATGGGATTCCTGCACAATCGGCGCATGAGATTCCTGCACAATCGGCGCATGAGATTCCTGCACGAATCGGCGCATGAGATTCCTGCACAAATCGGCGCATGAGATTCCTGCGCAATCGGCGCATGAGATTCCTGCACGAATCGGCGCATGAGATTCCTGCGCAATCGGCGCATGAGATTCCTGTACGAATCGGCGCATGAGATTCCTGCGCAATCGGCGCATGAGATTCCTGCACGAATCGGCGCATGAGATTCCTGCACAATCGGCGCATGAGATTCCTGCACGAATCGGCGCATGAGATTCCTGCACGAATCGGCGCATGAGATTCCTGCGCAATCGGCGCATGAGATTCCTGCACGAATCGGCGCATGAGATTCCTGCACGAATCGGCACATGAGATTCCTGTACGAATCGGCGCATGAAATTCCTGCGCAATCGGCGCATGAGATTCCTGCACGAATCGGCGCATGAGATTCCTGCACGAATCGGCGCATGAGATTCCTGCACGAATCGGCGCATGAGAAACTCACGTTGCGTCTTCAATACATGCGCGTAAGAAACCTACGCGCATGACACGCTCGGAGTTAAGGAATGCGTTGCCGGGACTTCACGGCGCATGGCCTCCCGGCGCATGGCCTCCCGGGCGCATGAGGTTCATCGTCCCCAAACAGCAAGTTCAGCTATGAAAGTTCTGAAAACTTGTAATGACCATAACTTACTCATCCGGAGTCGAAATCAAGCGAAACAAAAGCCAAAACTGCATGAAATCAAATTCTCTACAACATGGAACCACTAGTTTTTGGAAATACCAAGTTTTTAGAGATCAAAACCAAGAAAACTAAACAAGAAGGAACTTAAAACTTAGATCTACAAAAATATAACCATCAAAACTGAAAACTTCCAGTTCTAAAGAGGCTTAGAATCTAGTAAGGAAGAGAATGGAACAATAAAACATGAGATCCATCATGAAGCAAGTTTGCACTTGCCTAAGCTCTCTCTCTCTCTCTCTCCTTCCTGGTAGGTGTAGAAGTAATGGTGGAGAGAAGAATAATGAAGAGAGAGAAAGAGGAGGGGTTATAAGTAAAGAGGGTGGTGGTAGGTAGGAGGGTTCACCCTTGGTTCATGATGAACCAAAGCAAACCAAGCCAAGCCGAACCAACCCAAGAATAAACCAATCAATGAAATGCTAGAAAAATTCAAGCAGGGAAAACATGCAATACGGGTCAAATTACGTATACGTATTCCAAATACGTAATACGAGATCTGGGTATTACACGAACGAATTTCTCCGGTATGTCGACAACATAACCGACTTCTTTTCCCTTCAGATAGTTTGTTTTATTTCGCTTTGTACGTGACAGAAAATGAGTCCCAAAACAGAGAAAAATCTCGATTTTCGGAATTTAGAAACTGTCCCGAAACCCAAAGTTGGCGGTCGATTTACGACCAGAATATTGTGAAACTTGGAAAACCGTTTGAACAGCCTTGTAGACAACATAACCGAGATGGAGACCTTATTTTTAGTTGATTATATTCTGTTTAAAACTGATTTGAAAATCAGGAAAAAACTGATAAAAACTGTTTTAAAAACTTGAAAATCCATCCACACGACGTGCGTCCTGCCAAACCGGGCAACGTGGTCACACACCGTAGGCATCGAAAGCTGCGTAACGGCTTCGTGGTCGTGTGGGCTTTGACGGAATTTAAATTGGTCGCATGTGCGCGACGAATTTGATGCGTATCCGTCGAAATTCACCGTATCGTGCATTTTGCAAATTTTCTAATTACTTTGTGCACGCTCGTCAGATCGAGACAAAACTTGTGCCAACAGGACCGTATCATTTTTCTGGTCCTGTATGCCAAGTTTGGTCCAATTCTGAGACAGTTGAATCGTACATCGTTTTGCGGGCCCCACGGTCCCACTCAACGGGCAATTTTGTGCACAGTCCGCCGGAATCCAACTTTGGACATACGGTTGGGTTCGTATCGGAAAACCGGATCCGTAGACATGTAGTTTGATGACTTTAGAGACCATTGACCCTGGCACGCTTTTCGGTGTAAAGCGGGTCCAACGGTAGACATCGTTTTTGTCCAAAATTATCGTTTTGCCCCTGTGTTCAGAATTGGACTAAAGGACAGGCAATCCTAGCTAATTTGACTATTCTGAGAACGTTGGTACTGTTTATTTCAGCATTCGGAGACTTCTGCATGTATTGACTGATTGTGGCTCTTTGAGTGATATAGTATTATTGGTTTCTCCAGCTAAGGACCTCAGGCAAGTGCACTTTCTGATTGCTTTCGATTCATAGTAGTTTTCTCATTTCATGTCTATACATATTCTTGCTGCTTGTTGACACGCTCGTCACACGGAGTAGTCGGGAGAGAAAATATCTTAGTAGACATGTGGGCTACCCAGAACTATCCCCGTGTCTTTCGTGAATGCTAGCAGCTGCGCACGACACGTGCAGTGAGCCTTATTTACCCCCTAGCCATTCACATATTAAAACAGATATTTCACACCACCTAGGTAGATGTCTTTTATTTTTTCTTTTTATCTCTACCGTGCCATGTCATCAGTTTCTTTCCAGTTATTATATCTCATATGTTATTTTTATGTCTTGTTAATTCTATTGTGTTTTCGCATTGTCGTCGATTTGTGTACTTGTTCCATTCCTGACTGGAAACCAATATTTTTCAGGTTTAGCCGCGATCACTGTTAGCATTGGGAAGGCTTGGGTATGCTGAAGTCAACCTAGAAATAGATAGCAGTTGTATCAATTCCATTAATTGTAAAATCTTGTATTTCTTTTAATTTTAAATGATGTAAATGTTGTAATAAATTTAGAATTGTGAATGAGCAGCAAATGTTGTTTCTGGAGCATTTCTTTCTTGCGGGCTTGACAGCGTTCTACCGCCGACTCTGCGGCGTAGGCTGGCTTGGACACGTCTCGTATCCGGAAAAGCGGGTGTGGGTCGTGACACGGCTTTTCATACTAGACTGATGTACGCTAGGATATTTATGGAGATAAAGGGAGGGATGGAACTCCCGAGTATCCTTGAGTACCAAGTGGCGTCCGAAGAGGTACTGACACAGGTTGTGGAGTATGATTGGGTTCCCCCAATGTGTTCTCATTGTGAGTGCTTTGGCCACTTACCTAGTGCATGCTCGTATGGAGGGAGGGAGACAGCCAGATCCCAGGAGGTACGGGGGGAGACTAGTCCCGACACCTCAGCGGCGACTGAAGACAGACCAGCGGGAGAGGATACTCTGATGGCCGTTGCAGGTAGACCGGAGTCGGACCACCAGCCGCTACAGGAGGCTTCGCAGGGAGCGATGGTGGAGTTCACGGGCCAGAGGAGTTTGGTGACCAGGGGTATGCTGACCTTAGCTAGTAGTCAGAATAGGGGTTCTGTCCCTACTGTGGCACAGGTGTATTGTAGGAAGAGGCATGCCCCGTCTCCTCCGAAAGACGTGCTTTCTGCGAGGGAGCTGAAGATCAGACTGTGGCCAACCCTAATTGGGCCTCGACTCTCTCCAGGATACAGACACACCTCACCCCGTCTTTCGATATGGTGGAGGATCTAGTCGAAATGGACGATACACTTCCCTCGGGTGTCAGTCCAGGTGACATTCAGGAGGACCCCCACATTAATTAATTAATGTCGGTCCTCTCCTAGAATGTCAGTAGAGGGTGCTCTCTGGGGAGATGGAAGGATATTTATGGAGTTCTGAAGCGGGAGAAGTGCGACATCTCGATCCTGTTGGAGTCGAAGATTAGGGGAGTGACGGTGCTTGCTAACAGGACCCCTGCTAACTGGGAGCAAATCCATAACTTGGACCTCTGTGACATGGCTAGGATCTGGGTGAGGTGGAACTGCGATAGTTGAGAGGAAGAACAGGTTTTGAAGTCTGAACAACTTATTGCCATCTCCTTTGTGAATAAAGGAGGGTTCCAATTCATCCTGGGAGCGGTATATGGGCACAATGATAGGAGGCTCCGGGAGTCCCTGTGGGGAGACATTGCTCGTGTAGGTCGCATAGCGGACTATCTGCACCTTCCACTGCTTCTGATGGGGGACTTCAACGCTCTGCTACATCGACGGGAGAAGGTGGTGGTGGGGGGGGGGGGGAAAGGGCGTCCGGTATCTGACTAAATCCTCTTCGATTTCCAGCGGTGTTTCCTCCAGTCCAGGATAATAAGGCTGGAGAGGACGGGGCACATATGGACTTGGCACAATAAGTCGATCGGCAACAGGATTGCGTGTCAGCTTGACAGGGCTCTGGGAAATAGCGAATGATTTAGCTACTTCCCAAACTCTGTGGCTGAGGGGCTTGCTGCTGGTACTAGTGATCACTCTCCGATCCAGGTAGGATTATATGAGAGACCCACTTGGAAAGGCTGTCCATTCCGGTACAACAATAGCTGGTATCTCTCTGCGGGTTATGAGGAAGCGATGATGGAGGGGGGGGCTGCAGCACACTCAGGATGGTACGACACAGTACCGTATGGTATACAAACTGAAAAGATCGAAGAGAGCTATTCGGGCCTGGGTGAAGTCGCTGCCACGGACTTCCTTGGAGGCTAAGGAGGCTGCTCTTCGAGAGGTCCAGAAAGCTTTACAGGCAGATATGATGAGTGGTGAGTTGGCAGCCAAGAAGAAGGGTCTGATTGGGGAGGTGAACATTCTGAGGCTTCAGCAAGAGATTAGCGCGGTCCAACGGGCCAAGTGTTCATGACTGAAGGATGGGGACAGATGTACTAGGTTCTTTTATAATGTTATCTGTACCAGACAGCGCAGGAACAATATTCCCAGACTCCTCAATGGTGAGGGCAGGCTCGTCGGAGATCCGTAGAGATTCAGGAGGAGGCAGTCATGTACTACTCGGACATGTATCATTAGTCAGACTTGTAGAAACCCTAGAGGGGGGTGAATAGGGTCAAGCTAACTAATCAAACACTTAGCACAAGCTAATGGGTAATTTAAAATATAAGTGCAAGAGAAGAAGCAATAACAATACCGACACACGATATATCCTGGTATCCTTCCAAGAGGCACTCCAGTCCCGGAACTGTCTCCGGCTTTAATCTACTATTTGAGTAAATAGTTACATACGAGTTTGGATCCGAAGAACTCGCCAACTTCTTACACGAGAGCTTTAATCCGAAGGCCTCTCCGACTTCAACCGAGAGTTTGGATACGGAGACTCTCCAACTTCAACCGAGAGTTTGGATACGAAGACTCTCCAACTTCAACCTTTCTTAATAGGTTTTGATCTCCTTATACAATAAAATGAAGATCTTACTTTTCAACTCAATAACTCTAACACAATTTGTGGATGACAAATGAAAGCTTTGTAGAGTTGTTTGTGGATAGGCTTTAGTGGTTTAGAAATTTTTAGGCTTAAAGCATCAACTTTGAATGAAGGGGTTCAAGGCTATTTATAACCAAAGTATTGAAAAGAGCCAAAGGTAACTTTTTAGTCAGGGAACCGGTATACCGTCGGTATGGACCGGCATGCCATTGGTATACCGGTCTGGAATGCAACGACTAGAAATATAGCCGTTGGGATCATTAAACGCTCGAAATCCGACCGTTAGAATTCCAAACGTTACTGAATCAGTATACCGTTGGTATGGACTGTCATGCCGTCGGTATGTCGATTTTGTAGACAGAAACTTTCTGTGAACAAAATCGGTATGCCGTTGGTATAAACCGGTATACCGTCGGTATGCCGGTTTTCATCCGAAAATTATCCTGGGCTAATTTCTACCCTAGCTTTCGATTTTGTCATCCATTTCTTGTGTTTACAATTATTCCTAAGACTCATTACAGACTCCATAAATACTGTAGCAGGTGCAGGTGGTTCAGAGAAATCTTGTAGGATCCGTCGTCTTTGGCCCACCATAATTTCTTCATTGCATATGTCCACATTGATCTTGCTTATTGCTTTTCTAAATGTACATGTTAGACGAACAAAGTAATATACATATAGCAAATATGATAAGATAAAGCACCGTAGGACAATGCTAAGTTTAAGTATAAGTGCTAAGGTGATAGCATAAATGTTAGTGATATCATAATGATTAATCTTAATTGAATGACCACAATCAAAAACATAGTTTTGATTTTGGCAACCCGATTAAATTTAAGATAGATAGGCTCATATCAATAATATGTAAACCAATAGGCACATATCACCAAAGGTATAAGTATAAGTAGAAATGCTATAGCGATAGTTATGAAAATTAGTGATAATGAAATGCTAAACTTAACATATTAACCATATTAAAAAATAAGATACAATTATTGGGCCAACAAGACTATCTCTCCACGTTCCAGAATCTTGTCCCAAAGAGGCTGGTGACGCCCTTTGGGAATAGTCTACTATTGGCCCCTGTGACTATGGAAGAGGTGGAAGCTATTGTGATGCAGGCAGATCCCAATAGGGCCTCGGGGCCGGATGGCTTCTCTAGTGGGTTATATAAGCGACATTGGGGCTTGCTTAAATTCCCAGTCCTGGAGGCGGTACAGGAGTTCTTCTCGGAAGAAAAGTTGCTGAAGGAGCTGAACCACACATTTCTGACCTTGGTCCCAAAGAAGGAGGGCACGACATCCCTTGCTGACTTCAGGCCTATTGCGTGTTGCAATTATCTGTATAAGATAATTACATACCTTATGTGCCGGCGCATGGTAGGGATTATGTAGGGGCTGGTTTTACGAAATCAGGCGACTTTCATCAAGGGTCGTTCGATAGCTGAACATAGTCTACTGGCCCACGAGATGGTGAGAGGCTTCAACAAACCAGGGTGATGAAGGCATGTGTGAAGCTTGATCTAAGGAAGGCCTATGACACTGTAAATTGGGACTTTCTCTGTGACCTTATGCTTTCCATAGGTTTTGATGAGGTGTGGATAGCGAGGGTGAGGGAGTGCATCTGCTCTCCCATATTTTTGGTAGTCATCCAGGATACTCTATATGGATTCTTCAAGAGCAACAGGGGCCTTCGGCAGGGAGATCCTCTATCCCCGTACCTGTTCACACTTGTGATGGAGTACTTCACTTGTTTGATGGATCTGGCAGTACATAGCAGAAAGATTGTCCCTGTGAGCCCTTAGCCATGTTTTCCCTATTTTTTGTTATTATATTTAGCTGAATTGTTAAAGTAATGAATATATATTTGAATAATAAATGTATATATGTAATATATATATATCTATTATTTGCTTCTTAGTAAATATAAAGGCAGCAGGGGGGTTTCGTAAATATCAACTAAGGACCTAAGTGCAATTGTGTATTTCAAATCATATTCGAATACACAGAGTTTTAAACCCTGGTTTCAAATGCTCCAACGGCTAAAACCTGATTGTTCTACTGAGTATGAATTAAATTTCGAGTTCAATCCAAAAACCCAAAGTGATATCTCCTCAAACAAATCGAATCCCTCTAGATAAATTCAAACAATTCATCCCCAAACCCAAATCTGAGTTTAAACTCAGATTTCCCTATCTATTCTTCCCTGGGTCAAATCCGAACACCATATATATATATAGAGGATACAGCCGACTTCTCATCTACAACCCTAGCCTTCTCAGATCTCCTTCTCCCCGCACCTTGGAGCCCTCCTTCTGTGTCCAACGCCAAAACAAATCATAAACAGGTATTCCAAAAAAACTTCGATTTTCATAGCTCTGTTTACTTAAGAGTGGTTGGGTATGTGAAGGTTCCATGAAAACAACTATAGGATGTTATTAACCGCATAGATGCAAACTCATGATAGTTCTAAAGATTCTGAGTTGTATTGATTTGTTATATACTAGTGGCTTCAGGGGTTTAGGAGATGTTTGTGTCAATGCCAAATTGATTTACAGTCAAAATATTTACTAGGACAATAGGATCCGGTGTAAATAAACATTGGAAGGGGGGATGTTCCCCTGTACTCATATGTCAATAAACAGATCCCATAGAGTGTTTCCTAGATGTTACATTCGTGGGCACAAATCGTTGGGAGTTGTCCTACAACCATGAGTAATCAACCCATATATAGAGTTTAAGCCCTGTCCCTTGGAGGGAAACTTCAGACTAGATAATGTGTATTACAAATATATTAGCCAGGTTCCTGTGCACCCAAGTTCCTGTCAGCATTAAGAAAGGTTTAGGGTTCCTGTGTACCAGGTTCCAGTATAAGGGAAATAGCCTGAGACCCATCTCATTGATTCCACCCTTGGTATTAGTGTCCTTTGGTTCAGTCTTCATCTTCATATATCCAATGCATTCTCTGTATGTGCAGTTCATTCCGATTCTTAGGTAATGTCTCCATTCACTTGGTATTGGTCATCTACATGTAACATATATTCAGACCCTTGTCAGTCCATTACATACAACCAAACTAGTATTAGACTGTGTAGCTCCCCTTCCCGGAAAAATTTTCGAAATATTTTTCTGTTATTTATTTATTTGATTTAGAGGGTAATTTTTAGATGACCCGGTTGTACCCAATCAGCCGAACCGGACCCGAACCAATTCCAAGCCTATGTGGGCATATAGTGAGACCAAGGACGACCGTATAGGCACATTTTATGTGTGCAAATATTCCTTAAATTATTTTACAATTTGATATTGTATTTCTAATTATTAAATATTGTGCAATATTGGTATTAATATTATTTTAGGTATTTGACAGTATTGTATGATTTTATGGAGCCAAATGAGGAGTGCGTAGGTTACACTCACCAAAAGCTACTATTGGTTTATTTTTAGTATTAAGTTTCTTATTATTTTATCATTATTTAAGTGATTTTGTGATTAAATAATCATTATTAATTATCTATTCATTTATTTATTTAACATAGAATTTATTTGCCTTCCATATATTTATGTGTCTTCTATATACATTTAATTAACTTCTACATGAATCTATTTCTTCATTATTATCTATTCATTCATTATTATCTATTTCTTCATTATTATCTATTTATTCATTATTATTTAATAATGTATATAATTATATACATGTTATTTATATACATATGTATTTGTGTATGTATATAAATACTCGTATATATGTATAGATATATATATATATATATAGTTTGATATATATAAAATGTATCTGTGTGTATATATGAATATATATATATGTATATATTAAAGGAAAAAGAAAAGGAAAAAGAAGTAAAACACTAAAAACCCAAACCCAATGGGCCCCAGCCGAGCTCCCAGAGCAGGCTCTCCCAACTTGCACCCCGCTTAAACCCCAGACCGAGTGCAAACTTATACGTATAAGTATATAGTCGACTTCCTAATATCGAAACCAAAGAGGAGAAAAGCAACGCGAAAACCCTAGCCGCCATAACCCTTAAACCCTTCCACAGATGTACTCCTTCGTTGGGTTCAGCTTCTCCTCATTGAGCTCCGCTAGACGCCGACCCAATGAGAGACTCACCGAGCGCCTACGAGCCACGCAAGTCGACCATTCTCGGCAACGAGTCGACGACAACTTTTCGGCAGGTGAACTATTGTGTCCGACCTCTTCACGCGACGTTTGTTTCTCCATTTTCAGTGATCTCGCCATCTGTTCACGACATCCTTATCAAAGCGTCTCGCGCTGACCATGATGGCCGTAGATTCCAGTCGAAGTATGCTAGTTGGTCGTCGGCACGTGTAACCCTGTATCCTTGGCGAGCCTTCGTGCTCTACAATTTGTTCCAGCAGCATCAGTAGGTGAGCATGGATCTTCTGCTTTATTTTTTCTATCAACCAAATTCTAATCTATAGGAAGAAGAATGAGCAAAACGTTAGTAACTTATAGTTCCAATGAAGGCAAGGAATAGAGTTGGGATCCACTAAATCAATATTCATGTATATTACTATTCACGTGGGTGTCCTCCTTTCAACTAAAAACATATGGCATGCTGAGTCTTCTTTCTATCAAGATATGAATAATAAAATTGGTAAAGTTTCACTAGCCCCTTCCTTTTTCTTTATTTAGCATGAAAGCCTTGGTAGGTATATGTTAAAAACCAATATAATATGTAAATACTCTAAATAAGTAAATAATTTTAGGATTTCTAAAGACATGCTATTATAATAGTGTGTGCATTAATAATGATTGCGTAAGTCATGCATTGTACCAAAATATTATTTACAAATATTAAAAGTAATCAAATCCATAATAATAATAAACTAATAATACATAACGAATGTACGGTGAAGGCTTCCTGTAGCTAGCCTTTATCATAGATTTGCACTTTCCACATAAGACCTTAGAAAATAATCTTTTTGTGTATAAGAAAGAGAATCTTTTCTCTTTAGATATTTAACTTTTTAGTTGCACATATTTCAGTGAAACCTCAACTACTTCGTGCACGTTCGTCAGATCCAGACAAAATTTGCGCCAACAGGACCGTATCATTTTTCTAGTCCTGTATGCCAAGTTTGGTCCGATTCTGAGACAGTTGAATCCGACGTCGTTTTGCGGGCCCCACGGTCCCACTCAACGGGCGATTTTGTGCACGGTCCGCCGGAATCCAACTCTGGACATACGGTTGGGTTCGTATCGAAAAACCGGATCCGTAGACATGTAGTTTGACGACTTTAGAGACCATTGACCCTGTCACGCTTTTCGGTGCAAAGCGGGTCCAACGGCGGACACCGTTTTTGTCCAAAATTACCGTTTTGTTCCTGTGTACAGAATTGGACTTAAGGACAGGCAATACTAGCTAATTTGACTATTCTGAGAATGTTGGCAATGTTTGTTTCAGCTTTTGGAGACAGTTGTGATGACTTGGACTTCGTGGCTTATCAGTTTACTATATATTTGTTGGATTTGCGTGCAACCTCCAGGCAAGTATACCTTGCCTTCCTTTACAGTTTTACTTACATGTATTTTCTTTCGTTTTTCAGTCATTTGATTGTTTATGGACATGTGCTTTTTGTGTTATTTTCTGTGGAGTTGTCTTTATTGTTTATAGCCATGTTCATGTTTTGGCCTTGTGTTTCACATTTGGAGTTCTCTCAGTACCTTGCTTGAGTCGTGTCATAGAACGAGTACGTGTAAGTGAACTGCTAAATCCTTGACATTGTTTCCTTGGCACCAGAGAGTCCACACTCGGGAGAGGGTGTTTTCCTTGATCTGTTTACATCCGTGAGTCCACGCTAGGGACTAGGATGTCGATTATTTGCACCAGAGAGTCCACGCTCGGGACGAGGGTGTAGACTTGACTTGCACCAGAGAGTCCACGCTCGGGACGAGGGTGTTTACATCAGAGAGTCCACACACGGAACGATGATGTAGTATTTGCACCAGAGAGTCCACACTCGGGACGAGGGTGCCTTACCGTGAACTAACCAGAGAGTCCACACTCGGGACGAGGGTTAGTACTAACCAGAGAGTCCACACTCGGGACGAGGGTTAGTGTTTAGTTCAAACCCGTGAGTCCACACTCGGGATGAGGGTTTGATTTCTTCCATTGATCTCGTTATTATCGTTCATCCGGTAGTTCATTTATACGTAGTTGTTCTGGTGTTCGTGTGTTCGAGTTTGTGTTCGTGTTCGCGTTCGAGTTTGTGTTTGTGTTCGTAGTCATTTGTCTTATCCTTGTTCTTTCTTGTTTATTTCTTGCGCATGATAAAACTGCTAGATAGGCATGTATATTATGTATCTTGCTATGTCCTCTGAGGACCTGATAATCTCTTCAGGTTTAGCGATTGCATGGAGTTAGCTAGTAGTTCTGGATGGCAGAGGATTTGTGGTTATTGCGGGATTCAGGTATCGTATCATGTTTATTATCTGCTCGTGCCTTATGTTCCTTATCATGATATACTTTTCTTGTTAGTTACATTTATAGACTTATATCATTTTTTAGAGTCTAATCGGACATATATGCTAGTGGGCTGCAGACCACGACCCATAGTGTTCATTCATATTTCATATTCTTATTGTGGATTGAGATATAGATTGCATTGCCATGATTTGGCAGTAAACCATAGCCTTGACAGCGTTTACGTATTTGAGATGGGCTGGAGTCCGCTTGATGCGTAGCTGGGCTTGCTCACGCTCTCGCGTCCGAAAAGTGGGTGCGGGTCGTGACAGACTGCATACTTTCCCATGCCCTGCATCATTCAATGCTACGTCATGTATCAGAACATACCACAAAACACTGCATCCCCAAATTAGTCACATCACATAGCATGACTTGCCTCATGTTAAACCATACTGTTTGTAGCATCTGTCCCCTTCATGATTTAACCATATTGCATTAGTGTTCAATTTCCACTGAATCTTATGTTCAGTCTCATATACCCATGTATCCCTAGACTTTGGTTAACCCCCTTTATCTATTACATGTTCTATCATCCTTCTTAATCAGACTACATACCTGTGCATGGTGCCTACCATTGTGTATACGATGGTGCACAAATGGACCTGAGACTTGTGCATAGGACTTCCCAGTAAGTGTACCAGAACACCACAGGCTAACCTGGTTACAGAGCAAACACCAAGGATTAGGTCCAACTGGACCTTGACACCATTATTAGATGCTGTTCCCAGACTAGGGTATACACACAAGAGACGAGTATGGCTTATATCTGAATCCCTGCTACCAGATTGCATGGTATCCGATCCCCTGGTATCAGGAACCATACATCAGACCTTGTTTTTATGTATCAATTGTGGCCAATGATTACATCATTCCTATAGGATGTTTAGATATCAGTCTAAGGCTTGGTTCATACCTAGGCACTTTGTTCAGTCCCAGTCCTAGATATTAAGTTCAGTCCCCAAACTGAACATGGTATCAGTTCTCTTCAACACAAGTTCAGTTTAATATTTCCCTTGTTCAGTTTTTCTATATCATGTTCAATCTAATGCCTTTTAGTGTCCACTATTAATTTAGTTCAGTTAATTGTCTTCTGAATTCAGTCCCATTTGAATTTACCTCAGGTATACAGTCCAGATCATTGCATTTTGTTCCAGTCTTAATCTATAAATATTTTGTATCAGACCTGTCTCATCCAGTCCACATGAATGCTGGGTATTCCTATATGAGTATATGAGACAGGGAAAGAAATCTAAGCATAAGAATTCAGGTATGTAGAGGGAATGGATTTGAGGGTAATTTGTGGATCATTAGATAGGCTCAGATTTGTAAAGTTGGATGTGTACTTAGATGTTTAGCCACATCCTTTAGAGGTTCAGTCCTCTTGAACCATTGTTCAGCCCTTTGGTTGAAACATGAGTGTATCAGTCTTTGATAGGAAGTACCAGCCCTTACATATAGCCTATATTCAGACCTTAACTGTATCAGTCTTTTGATTAGATGTGGAACTTGCATTATGTATCAGTTAGGAACTTATAGTAGCAGCAGGACAGAATGAGAGGACTAGGTTGATTTCCTATAAACACAGGTCAATAGTGTAGGGATAGGCACGTGTGTATCACCATGTGATGTATGTGTGTGAAGTAGAGTAGAGTGGGTCGTGGGCTAATTAATGATACTATAGTGTGCATCCTATACTAATAAATATGTATAGGAAAGGCCTATATGTGTATGTTAATTATTGGATTAGAATGTGAATAGGCAATGTGTATAGTAGAGAAGACAGGGGACCTATTGATAGCAGGGGTGACACAAGTGCCCTGTTCTGGACTCAGAGGAGGGGTTACACTAACACATTAGGTTCCCAAATACTGTAGCAGTAGAGGTAAATCTCTAAATTGTGCAAACTGGGAATTAAGAGTTCAAGCATTACGTACCAGTGCACAGTGAGACACCCATATCCTACTAAGAGGTAGTCGTGACAGCAACATGCTATAACTTAGGGTACAAGACTATAGATGTTAACTTAAGCTATTACTAGAACCTTATCTACAGGAGTATGTAGGCATGGGTGACCTAGCAAGGTCATTTTGGAACATAGATAAATGAGTATGGCCTCATAATCTCAAGAAACCTAAAAAGGGTAATATGTCTTTTGGACAGTTTATAAACCAATGCTATAACCTTCTAGTTAAAATAGGAATAGAGATGGGAATGACCAGGGCTTAACAAGTAAATGAATAGGTTACTCTTGCTTGTATATTGTATTTTAACTTTGTAAATCATAAACAGGCTACTTGGACATCGATACGGATTGTAACCCGTGCAGCAGCTCAGGACCACAGGCAAGTGTACCTTACCTTTCATCACAATTTTATTTACATGCTTCTCTGCTTTCAGTATTCAGTTGACTGCTAACATGTGCTTTACCATTGCTCACAGTTAGCCTTGTAGCTTTATTGGACATGCTTTTCATTTGTACTGGTTTGAGTTGTATCGTAGGACGATCACGTTATAGATTGAACTGCTATTTTTCTTATTTTGTTTGTTTACAACCTGCGAGTCCACACACGAGACAAGGGTTGTCCATTGCACATGCGAGTCCACACACGGGGCGAGGGTGACTTGTCTTGAAACTGACCTGTGAGTCCACATTCGGGGCGAGGGTTGGTATTACCTTGATTTTCTTGTTTACTTATTTTCCAGCAGTTCATTTATACGTAGTTGTTCCTACATTCATGTCTCACACTTGTTTAGTTTTCCTGCTTATATCCTGTATTTCTTTTATATACGTTAAAATGTTAGAAAGGCTTGTATATTATGTATCTTGCTAGTCCTCTGAGGACCTGATGATCTCTTCAGGTTAGCCGAGTATTGAGCCAGGTGCACACGAGCAGAGCCAGCCTTGGACCATGGTGCCACGGCAGACAGGGTACTTGATGATCAGTAGTTTGACTCAGTTATTTCCATTCTTTGTATTATTTTATTCCATCTACTGGTAGTGGATTTGTGTCCACCGGACGTGACCTGGATTCATGATGAGTTTGATATCTCAGTTTATTCATTCTATATTCAGTTGATTGTGTCATATTTCTGTGGATGAGATCTAGACTGCCTTGTTAGATTCTGTGACTTGTTTATGTACTAGACAACGTTCTACCGCCGACACTGCGGCATAGGCTGGACTTGGTCAAGTCTCATATCTGAAAAGCGGGTGCGGGTCATGACAGTTCCTCTCTTCAGGTTGGTACAACCAGTGGTATCTCACTTGATCTATGCTGATGATCTATTGGTGCTCTTACAACCATCTATGAGAGGGATGCGTGCAGTGTCAGAGATTATGGAGGAGTTTGGACGGATGTCTGGACTTCAGCTGAATAGGGATAAGAGCAGAGTCTATTTTAGTACTCGGTGTTCTTTGAAGGAGGAACGGGCCCTGGCTCTGAGAGTGGAGAAAAGTGACATTCCGGTCAAATACCTGGGGGTTTCGCTGACTGTTAATTACGCTCGAGATCTGGATTGTCATAGTCTGGTGGAGTTTTCGCAGAGGAGGGCCGAAGGTTGGCAGGCGGCTGGGCTTTCCTTTGGCGGTCGTATTGAGCTAGTGCGGTCTGTCATCTCTGGCATTGCTATGTTCTGGTTGCAATCGATTCAGATCCCGATGGCCACTATCCGAAAGGTGGAGAGCATATGTACAAATTTCATCTGGTGTGGAGGAATGCAGGCGTTCTCCTGGGAGCAACTGTGCCGGCCTAGGGAGAAAGGAGGGTGGGGTTGAGACCACTGATATCGGTTCAGGAGGCCTTGGCAGTTCATCAAGGGCGGCTCTCTCTGGGCAGAGTGGATGGCCAATAGATATCTGCGGCGGAGAAATTTCTGGGGTTGTGGGTTAGATAACAACAGAAGTAGATCGGTTCTTCAGTCTACTATCTGTCGGGTCATGCGGGATGGGGCGAACACCGATCTTTGGCTTGATCGTTGGTTGTGCAAGAGATCCCTGCTGGAGTCCTTCGGTGAGAATATGGACAGAGAGGCAGGCAGAGGGCTAAAATGCAATCGTATCTTCAGAGATGGGACTTGGAGGCCAGAGGACTACCAGTACACAACACATCTTGGATAGGAGATCCGCCAGGTGCCTATTGATCCTCACCAGCCTGGAGATTTTTGGAGATGGGACTCGCCAGATGCCGATGGGGGTACAGGAGGTTTTCACTTCAAAAGCTGTTACGATCTGGTCCGGACTCTCCACGACAGGAGTACAGACTGTGACTTCATCTAGGGAAAGGGGGTAACCCGCAAGATGTAGCTCTGTTGCTATAAACTGTTATTAGGCCGATTGCTGAGGTAGGACAGACTTATTAGATTTGGGGTGCAGGTCTCTGACCCGAAGTGTGTCCTATGTGGCGTAGAGGACGAATCCATGGGATACCTCTTCTTTGAGTGTCCTGTGGCTTGGCAGATTTGGGCTAAGCAGTGTGGGAGGTTGCTGGGAGGAGGAGGAAATAATAGAGATATCCGGAGGATGATCTCCTGGATCAGGGATCGTCGAGGTATGGAACAGGGTTGGGCCAAGACGGCCAGAGTCCGCCTTGCAGCATCAGTCTGTCATGTTTGGCGAGAACGTAACAGGCAGATATTCGAGGGCCTTAAAACCCCCTGTAGGAATTCTACATAATTTAGAATTCGATGTATCTGTAATGGCCTCTTAACCGGGATGGGAGAGTTGTGAGAATAGTGTATTGTAATACCTCTATTGAGATTTGCGATAGAATAAAATTTACCCTTATTCCAATATATATATATATATATATATATATATATATATATATATATATTTATATCAAGTTTAACCCTTTATATATATATATATATATATATATATATATATATATATATATATATATATATATTTTTTTTTATATATATATATATATATATATAAATATAAATATAAATATAAATATAAATATAAATATATATATATATATATATATATATATATATATATATATATATATATATATATATATATATATATATATATATATATACAAGTTTAACCCTTTTTTGTATTTGGAACGGCACAAAAACAACAGACTACATTTTTCTTAAAATCTATATGTAAATAGCTAGATGTCCTTGTTAAATTTAATGAATAATTTTAAAAAGTTTTTTTTTAAAATCAAGCACGTGCGGGTTCAGTTAAATCTTGTGTCCCCGCACACGATTTTTAGCCGGTCATCATATCATTTCAGAATCTTCGTGCGGATCTTGTCCGCACTGGCTTTGTCATCCTCGTCCCACACGCACACCCTGCGCTCCAGAGTTCCATGAAACGACCATGACGTCTTTTGATGCCTGCAACTCAACGCCTAACTTCGCCTCCGATACCGAAGGCGTCGTCGACGTCTTCACGACGCCTACGACAGCCGATGCCGCCTAGCCACCCGTTCTATGCGCACGACGTCCTTACGACGTCTTCTTCTCGACACCCTTACGGCACCGCACGACGGACTGCGTGGTCGACCGTTATTTATACCCGTGGTAGAATGGTGCCGGTCCTCGACCGCCCGTGCGTCGTCCTATTAGTTGAGTTTTCATGAATGGGTGTCTCATTTTGGCACACGTCAGCTCAGATCGTGGCCATTTTTTGTCAGTCCTCCAACGTTGCCGGTGCCCCGCACTGCGCAGGCCAGGCTCATCATTGCCCAAAAAAATCTAAAAAAATAAAAACCAGTTCTATGCGTACAACTTCCTTACGACGTCTTCTCGACGCCCCTTATGGCACCACACGACGAACCGCATGGTCGGCCGTCATTTATACCCGTGGTAGAATGGTGCCGGTCCTCGACCGCCCGCACGTCGTCCTATTAGTTGAGTTTTCATGAATGGACGTCCCATTATGGCCCACGCCAGCTCAGATCGTGGCCATTTTTTATCAGTCCTCCAACGTTGCCGGTGCCCCGTACCGCGTAGGCCAGGCTCATCATTGCCCAAAAAAATATCTAAAAAAACCCTCTCCAAAGAAGTAAAGTTAGCTATATATATACTTGGAAGGAAAAAAAAATCCACTGAAGCCAATTTTTCTTATTAAAGATTATATAAATAGGGGCAGTCCCCTCCCTCCTTAAAATACATAACTAGCACTCATTAGCTGGGTGTTCTCCAGATCTGCTTTTTCTTCTTCTCTCTCTCCAATCTCTCTCCAAAGTAGTAAAGTATGTCGGACCCGAGTAAACCAACCTTCTCTGAAGATGTTCCCTACAATCCCATGGAATGGTCATCTTTTTCCTCTTTTATTTTCTTCGGGTTCATCATGATCATTTCTTAGTATCTGCATTTTGCTTCTTCTGTTGTTTCTTTAATCCAAATGCCAAATTCTTTTGATTCTTGACGATTCACATTTCCAAAACACGAGCACTCTAGTTTCTTGAAACATGAACAAGAGTAGCACCTTCTTCAACTTAGATATGGAACACATCATGTGTGAATGATCGATCGATCAAGAAAGCGCGCAGTGCCGTGCCCATGGACTCGTATCATGTCGGACATGCATCGAATACAACCTAGACACTACAAAAATGCACTAGGACACGCCTAAATAGATTCCAATGCACTAGGACACACACACACACACACACACACACATATATATATATATATATATATATATATATATATATATATTATTGGAAAAAGGTAAATTTTATTCCAACTCAACACATAATCATACAATCAGAGTGGGCTCCCATTCATCAGGTTTTCATAGCTTTTACATCAAAATCAATGTTATGGAGGATTCCTACAGGAGGGGTGGTAAGTCCTTCAAAGATGCGACGGTTTCGTTCCGTCCATACATGCCAGATAGCAGCAGCCAGCCGTACTATAGCGGTCTGAACCAGCCCTGCCCTCTCCCTCTTCGGTTCCAAATTTTATTAATGATGTCACCGATCCCCCTTCCAGAGTCACATCCGCCCAGTGCACGGCATTGTTCATCCCAGATTTGCCAGGACACCTCACACTCAAAGAATAAGTGTCTCATAGATTCATTCTCCACGTCACATAGCACATACTTTGGGTTGGGCACCTGTATCCTAAAAAAGATGAGTCGTTCCCTCTTCAGCAGACGACCCAGCAGTTATCGGTAGACACAAAGCTGCATCTTCCTGGCCAGTCCCTTGCACCATATGAACTCATAGTCGGCACTAGTAGGGAATGTACGCCGTATAAGATTATAACAGCTTTGGAACCTGAACTCTCCAGACTCCCCAGTGGCTCCCGGCGGATCCTAGATCCAACAATCAGCTGGTTGTGACGGATCAATCCCGACCGTACGAATAACCTCTCCAAGCTCCTCAGTATAGCGGTAGGTCTCAGAACTCCATACTCCATTCTTGATAATACGTTGGCAAGTCAGCCCCTTACCAGCCTCCCTGTGCGTACAGTCTCCCAAGATATCTAACAGAGATTGCCGATCTTGCCATGGGTCCCGCCAGAGGTCCGTTCCAGTTCCATCTCTCATGATCCGTCGGATGGAAGATTTGAGTACATCCATGTGCCGCAAGATATGCTTGAAAGTAACAGAGTAGTTGTTATCGATGGAACAAGTCCAAAGTTGCCTTACTTCACATATATGCGGTGCATCCAGTCGACCCAAAGAGACCCCCTTTTAATGAATCTCTATGCCAGCTTCAGCGTCGAGGCCTCTCTGATCTCCAGCAAGGGTCAAAGTCCTACACCTCCCTCATTCCTCGGGTGGCAGAGCTGCTCCCAAGAGATCGTATGTATACTCTCCCTCCAGATGAAATCGGCATAAATTCTCTCCACTTTCTTGTCACGACCCGCACCCAGTGTAAGGGTACAAGTGCGTAACAGCGCCCAGCCTACATTATAGAATCGATGGTAGAACGCTGTACTAGGTCACTATCTAAACAACAACTTACACAATTATATAATATACTTGTAAAAATCTCAACTCCGAATGGAGGACAAGTATAGATACAATGAAGCTCAATCACAGTCTAAGCACGATAAGATAACACATAAGTTTATAACTAAAGACTAAACAACAACAACAAATATAAACTACTAAATAATAATATCTCAAAGAACTCAAATACAAACTCAATATCTCAACTTATTACAATTCAAGTTCTAAACATAAAATCTAAACAAGTCTACTAGCTAGTCTTTCGATCACTCCTGAGTGTCGGGGCCCAAGGTAGCTAAGCCATCTCCTGCTCCATAGAAAGCAGGGCAAGTGTCATCAGGGCAAACATCTGTAATATTTTCAACAGGTCCAGTCAGGACAGGAACGAGCACAACTCATCTAGAAATCTCAAGTAAATGACAAAGACTATAAAGCAGTTATAGACAGTTATATTGATGAACATAAAGGTTTTATACAGGTAATGATGTAGAGCAACAGTTAAAGTACAAGAGAAGTAATATAACAAATTAGAAGAACATGGCAATGAAGACTGTAACACAAGCTAGCTGAACTAGAGTAACATGATATAAGTCCAGACAGTACAATATAAATCAAGTGCAGTCCCAATGTGAGTCCAAACAATATGAGTCGAATGTGATTCCAATGT